>JBAMCK010000253.1:0-372033 GCA_037075185.1 Drosophila pseudotalamancana
GTGTGTTACAACTAATTTGCTTCTTTAAAGAAAAACATTTGGAGTGTCCGTAACGCGAATGCTTTACAAATGCTGTTCCATTCGGCATTAATTTGAAGACCAGATGCATAGTCCACTTTAAATAGATAGTCATGTTTCTAAATAGATGGTCGTTACTGCAATTGAAAAGGCATTGTCATAATCCACAGCCGTTCTACTTTCGAATTGCCAACTCTTCCAGGAAAGCAATTCTAACAACATTAAGCCCTAACAAGTACAACCATTTACACATTGGAAGAACAGCTGCACATGCAATTTTAGCTTTAGATTTGCCAGCTCTAACCTCATTTTCTCATTGAAGAGTACTTTTTCTTCCATTACTTTTTCTTTGCCATGTCCATTACAAAGCCCGCGGCGCCCACACGCTGAGCCCTTTTAGAACTTGGCCAACACACACTTATGCAAACATGGACAACTTTGTTAACCTCGTTTCACAATGTGAGGGCTGTCAGGGAGACAGACAATTGTTGTTGATGTCACACTGATCTCTCACCTTGCCTTTGCATAATTTCTCAATGCACTTGCAGTGAGAAGAAGAAGAAGAGTCTACTGTAAACTGTAGCAATCTAGCTACCAGCAACTGCTGAAGTTTACCTCTTATGTTCCTCCTTCATCTTCATTATATAAGCAACTAATGCTTGTTCGAGAGCCATTCAACAGAGCGTAAAATGATTTTTTCAGCCAGACAATTGTGAATCTCAAATGCAACGGCTACAAGCAACTTGTTTTTCTTCAAGTGTAATGAAAGCAGTTCCTGTTTTATTATTTTGCATGTCCGTGGTCATCGCTGTTGACTTTTGTTTGTTCCATTCGTGCCTTGGCATATCCCCAACAAGTTTCTAATTACACCAAATTCAATGCTCCGCTAAGTCAGCTAATCCAATGGAAATAACAATCTGAAGTCTATTTATAAATAAACGAAAAACGAAAACAACCACTAGAAAACTTATAGACAACCTATTCGAAGTCTAGCATTTGGCCAGCTTATAGCAGACGACTTTATAGGTAAATTTCTGGCACATCTAAATCTAAGGTCAATTCTCTATGGTGTCAAGGAGGGTAAAATGATTGATAATGGAATTGAATTTTTTGGTCTGTTGCTTTAGCTTTGGACAATTTACACATTCTAAAGCTAATATAGAGGCAAAAATGTTGGAAAATTTAATATGATGGATTACATTTGGAATGTTGGCTTAAAGAAATGAGGTTGAAAGTCAAGGCGCTTTATAGAAGCAGGTAACTGAGGTTCAAGTGAACCCATTACAAAGGTTTCATTGGAAGCAACTTTAGATAACGAATGGAAAAACTAAATAGGATATGAAACGGTTGACTCATGCTAACAATCTGATTGGGATAAGATTCAAGTCAATCCAATATTTCATTCAATCAAAAATAAATACGATATGAAACCAAGCAATATAAATGAACAAAGTAGATCAACAAACGATATAACTAATTCAAGTCTCTCCATACAAAAACATCTCTTAATTAACTGTCCGTCCCAACTTTCTTTGCTTTTGAATAGCTAAGATTATTTTACCAATTTGCTCCCATCTTTAGTCAATAGAGCAAAAACAGTAGCAGTCAAAAAGAAAGAAAGAAAAATATTCAGCTTCAAAATGATTGGCCATGCACATTTACATACAATTGCGTCCATGCCTACTTCCGCCCCTCAGCAAGGGGATGAAGTTGGGGGTGGGGTAAGGGAGGGCGATGGGGACTACATAAATAAGTAGCAAGCAGTCATATTAAATGCAACAACAACAACAAAGGGTTTTGTGTGTTGAACAAAAGAGCTTCAAATATTATTGCAATCAATTTGATTTTTCTTCTTTTTGCTTATGAAATTTTTCTTGCCATTTTCATTTTAGGTAATTTTAATTGGTATGTCAAGTGGACGCAATAAAAATACAACGTACGCTAAATTGAAAACCTCTGGTAATTTTCATATCAATTGCAAAGATTAAAAGATTTTCAATGAGTTTTTACGCCTAATAAAAAACAACGAAATAAATTGATTAAACAAACAGTTTTAAAATTGCTCAACTAATTTAATAATCCACAAATTTGATAAATATATGTGTTTAAGAGATTAACATTTTATTATTGTACGATCGAGTACACGATAGCGTAAATAAAACAAACCCGACAAAAATCAAATTCGACTACAACACGCGAAACGCGAAAGAGAACTGAACAAAATTCACGGGCAATTTTCAAAGTAACTATAGCAAAAATCAACTGAGAGAATCGCAGATAAAGACACTGAGAGTTTGAGACAACGGGAGGAGAGTCTCTCGGTACCTGATTCGGGCAGATCTTAAAAATAGTCAAACAAATAATGAACAAATCAACAAAGAAGCCAACGTCGATCTCTGTGCAACTAAAACTGAGAACTGGCTCTTCTAATCATCGAATTAAAGAGTATGTGCCCCATCAAATGGGGCCCTGGGAACTTGGAGAATTACTTACATATGTGTATGCTCTCCACATATGGTGAAATATTTTACGAGGTGGAAACGACAAACATTGGAATTTTTCTCTTATTCCTGACTAAATCACAAAAAGTTTAACATTGAAAAATTAACAATTTGCTGTTGATAGAAAAGAATACAATACGTACATAAATATATGTCTAAATTTTAATAGTTACAATTTAAAATCTACTAGAATCAAAAGTTTTAATATTTTAAATACATCTTGACATTCAAAATATTTGAGATGTCATTTAAACCAATTTTAAGACTTGTATTTAATTTAATAGCCATTCAAAATATTCTCTCCAATACAAATTTTGAATAGATCCATTCATTAATCGTGGAACGTCCCTCGCCGGCGGCTCTTCCAGCAACGGCAACGCATAATTATGAATTTCAAGCCCAAACTCAAACAAAAAGTAAGTGAATAAGCGCGGACACGAACCATGTGAAAGTGGGCTAAAATTGGGAACGGGAAACGGGTGCGGGTCCACAACAATTGTCACGCGTCCTCATCAGCAGATGGGCACCGGCCACTTCCTCAAACCCACAATCCATCCCCCTGCCTCATGATCCTACAGCTATATGAGTGTGTGTCATTTTGTTGATGTCATCAACAGAAAGATTGAGATTTCCATGTTTGACCCAAGTTTAAAAATGCGGAGAGACCTTGCTTATTGGCTTCAATCTGGTTCTGTGTCTGGCGTCTGTCTCAAGCATGACTACTAATTGAGAATCAATGAAATATTCTAAAAACATTAACGCCTAGAAAAAATGCATGAGCAGACAGCCAAACAGCTAAAGTCAGAGAAAAATGAAATAGAAAAAAGAAAACTATTTTAATGAACTTGAAATTGTGCGTGATTTATGTGAAGGCTTTAGATTTTTTTTTATAGTAGCCCAAAGAACGGCTAAAAAGGGTGGAGGTGTTATTGCCCCAAACTTCCAGTTTTTTTGCTGTTCGCAAGATAAAAGAATAGAAGAAAGTACCGTTTTACATTGTAATCTTAACTTAAAAATAAATTATAAATAACAATTTGTACGTATGGCATCTACGTATGCTGATAGAATATAGTGTTAAATAATATTAATAAAAATTGTATTGATAGTATTTTTCACATCTATAAAAATTATTTGGATTATATTTTCTTAACATTATTTGTCAACAGAAAAGCTCAATTGTAACTTGTGAAACACATCTGTCCATTTATTTAATTCAAGCTGCTTTGAAAGCTCTTTATTTTTTTTATTTAACCACAAACTTCAATTAGAGATCAATCAAGCAATATTCCGGCGTAATTTTCGATTAGCTGGCTGAATGGTCAGAGATGGATAGATCGAGCGAGACACGTAAAGTTTTATAACAGTCGCCGCAATTAACGTCGCTTCGTAGGCCGTCTCAATTTTCATATTGAATAATCGCTTAATGAGCCGCACACAGATACACACAAACGTTAGACAAGACACCTGACCAGGCAACGTAACTGATAAACGGCCGTTATGAATCGACGATCGATAAAACGTTGCCAACTTTTAATATATATATGTATATTTCTTTGTTAAAATATAATTTTACACTTCTGGCACATTTTCTTTTGCCTGAATATTTATTGCAAATTATTTAGCACCCACCACGAAAAAGAAAAACCCGAAACAGCAACCGCAGAGTTGAACGCAGATGCAGCTGCAGTTTGCGTCTTTTGCATTTTCCAACCAAAAAACAAAACAAAACACCGAACGAACACAAACTGTTCAACACGCGAACGAGCGCTCAGCCAAACACACACACTCGCACACACGCACAGACAGACACACACTCACACTCATTTAGAGAGTGGGAGAGAGAGCAAGAGAGCGGAACTCCCCAGCCAACGCGAGGCCTCCCGTTTATTCCGTTGTTATCGCGCTTCGTTCGTTGTGCACGCGGCAAGAGTTAAATGCAATCTGAGCGAACGGACGTTGAGCGGGCGAAGCAGAGCCATAGAAGACATTGGCGTCGACGCCAGCAGCGGCGCTGGCGCTCCTAGCTAAGCTAACTTGTTGGGTGCTGCGGACGTCGCTGCTGCAGCGGACGCAACCGATTTGTTGTTGTACAGCCGAAAATGCGACTAATGCGACTTAGCTAACGAAATTTGTAGACAGAGAGCAAAAGGAATTCGAATAGGCAAAGGAAAATGAAAAGGGGTGAGAGTACACACACACACACATACACACACACACGAATGCAGTGAACTGCATAAACTAATCAGCTGATAGTTGAATGTGAGTTAGATAAATTGAGCAATTAAAAGGATACAGTCAAGGGAATTTAAAGATCATTTCAATATATGCATAAATAAAAAAACATTCTAATCAGATTTAAGAACCAGACAGCAATACAACTAACCTAAGCTACCTATTCATTCACTTTTAACATAAACTAAGTTTATGTACAGCACTTAAGGAACCGGTTGGCGAACACCCTCGCGTGCTCCGGCTGCTCGGTTGCCTAGTAATCGGTAAGTATTGGTACTTATACAAGGAGTCTCTTCGATCGTCGCCACAGCAACAAACAGTAAACGGTAAACAAACTAAATTTGTATACAAACGCAGCCACAAACACACAAAACACAAAACCAAAATAAATTAAACGCAAATAAATGACCGCATGCAATTGCAGCATTTGTGGCTGCTTCTTATTGGCTATTTATATACAAGTCACAACGGGGTGGGGGGAAACGATGTGGGGGAAGGCAGATTTATTTGTTTGCTATTTATTGAACAAAGTGCGCAAATGTAAACCAAATGTTTGACTAATCAATGTAAATAGCAAAAATCTGCTTGGAAAACTGCCGCGAATTGCAATAAAACCAAGAGTATTCAATTTCATAAGATCTTATTTATAGAACGGCTTTACGGAGCTGCAAAATGGCTAAAGGTAAGTAAATATGCAGATAACCGAATGTTAACAGCTGTTAACAGAGTTGTGCAGCTGGCTGAGAGCTAAGTGCATGCGAACCAGTTCCTTGAAAGTTTTAGGCTATTGAGCTGGTTCACATATTCAATGAATACGAGTTTTATCAATATACGATCTTGACTGCTAATCAAAGTAATGCTTTTTAATGAAAACTATTTACTTCTTAATTAATTTCAAATAGTTTAAGCAGAAATCCTCCACAGTTACGAAAATTCCTTGCCTTGTCTTAACTTCCTTTTAAAGCAAGTGTTAAGAGTTGAAAATGATTTCATTTGAACGTAGGCCGTAATTGCTCACTCTTGTTGTTAACCAAGCAGCCAGTTAGTAACTGTCTCATTAATTATTATAAATTATTTTACAAAACCACCTCCAAAGTTGGCGATTTTTGGTGCGGCAAGTGCGCGAGCTAGTTGACTATTAATGTAACACCCGTTTGCCTTGTACAACCTTGCTAAAATACTAAAGAAATACGAAAAAAATACAAAAAAAGGTGGTAAAAAGAGAAAAAAGAGGCTTAAAAGCGACTACAGGCACAAGTCACAGTACAAATCTGACGTAATAGACCAGCAAATGGACGGACGGACGAATAAACATAACAGAAAGCGTAGGATTTGTGTTGTTGTTGTTGCTGCTGCCATTTACAAACGGAGTCGAGTGCCACGCCCTCGCTTAAGAGACGCCTCGTGTGGGAAATCAACTGCAAAGTACAACAACTACGTAACTTGAACATTTTATGGCCAATTCTTTCAGCCAGGTTTTGGTTTTTTTTTTTTCATTTTTTTTCTTTTTTTTTGCTAGGCAGTTCTGTGGGGCCTGTCGTAAGTTCGCAGGTGTTGAACCCATTGTCTGACACTTACTCCAGCAGCAAAGTTAGAGATAATAAACTTGTCCAATATATAAACCCTTACACAAGTGTGCTTCAGTGTTTTTGCTTACCTGCAAGTAAAAGCGGTAATAAATTTAAATAAGTATTTAATAATAATAAACAAAATAGTGTCAACAATATTTTAGAGTGGAATGAAATAAAACAAAACGATAAAAGCTAAGAAAAGCTGAAATACATATAAATAATTATACAATAAAAGTAGATCTGGAATATTGATTAGATGAAACATCGTTCTTAATTACAAGACTTATCTATATGGGATAAAGATTAAAATATTTTTGTCCAAAATCCATATAGTGTACATATATATGCTATATACTATGACTTCTTCTGCGCTTCACGAATCTATAAAACTCGGCATGGCTCTTCAACTTTTCTATGCAATTCCTATATCTCAAGAAACTTAATCTGATCTTTATCTTTTTATAACATTTTCTATATATTCTATAATTATTTTTCGTTGCTAGCTGTAAGTTTATTAAACATTGCTAAATTGCTTGCATTCTCTCTATTTTTTCCATTTGCATTAACTATAATAATTGCAACATATTATGCATCAATTGCTGCGTTGCACGTCAAGTGGGTTTTCTCAGTGATTTTCTTTGTTCAGTGTTTTACCTTTCTGGGTCAACGTCACATTTTAAGCTAAAAATCGATTTTCGTTTATGATTTAACTGCTTATTTTCTGGCTGTCTCACATTTGTCTTTCTCACTTTGCTCTATGCTTTATGTGTTGTGCCGGCTTTAAATGTAGACTATGGACTTGTCCATCTGCGTGAGTGTGTGAGTGTAGCGCTTGCGCTAGAAAATTGTTTAATCGATATGATGGAAGACCAAGCAATTTGTTGTTCGTCCTAGTGAGAGTGAAAAATTTTTCAATAAGCGGAACGTTCCATTTATTATTTTCTATTTCAGAAAGAAGGTGGGTAGGACTTTTTGATTTTTTTTTTTTTTCAAATTCCGATAACTTAAGAACAAACAAAATAAGAAATATCTAGGAATCCACAGTCCCCAGATACTTGCAAATCTGTTTTTATGTTCTTCCATAAAAATATTTTTAAAAATTTTAAGATTATGAAAAAAAAACTCTTCACATATTTCCACATTTCTCACCTTGGTTTCGTGGCTGAAAAGATTGTCCGATCCCCAGAGTGCTAATCTTTTACATCAGGGGGATCAACAATCGTCGTTGGCCTCATTCTGGTTTGACCATTTCTTGGCTTTAACGCTGCTAAAAACCAATTGTCAATGCTTTGTTTGATTCCAGTCAAGAAGCAAAAGTGCAGGGGGAGAAAGAACTCCGCAAAGCACGAGCAACCGTTTAATTAGCTCACGTCAGTTGGGTTTTATCATCATTTTCGGAGAGCTGATAAAGTTCAAATCGAAGAAGTTGGGCTTGGCTGGTTGTACAAGCCCCTTTCTCTATGGCTACTGTTGAGTGATGCGTCTCGGCAGCGCCTGTAAGATCTGCTCTCATCACTTTTTCCCAAGCCATGCGTGAGATTCCAATCTATGTCACTTCCATGTGTAAATTTGTGAGAGTAAAAATGCTAATTCATGCAATTATAACTGTAGGCATTTTCCGAGTATTTGTTAAAGAAACAAAAACAATGGCATCAGTAATTTGTTAAATACGGAATGAGATCTTTCGGCATTTAAGGAAGTATCTCGCTCTTGCAACCCATGACAACATTTTTTCCTGCCTCATGTTGCCAGTTTTTTTTGTTGTATTGCACTTGGCGTCATGTACCGTAAGCTTTACAATATTTTAGATTTTCATGTTTTGGAAATACTTGATATCGATGAGACAAGCACAAGTGCCAGGAATCGATAAACAAATGAATACCTGACAAGTTTTTCCCAAGAAAAATCAATGAAAAAATCTTTAATTGAATTCTGGGGGTAATTATAATCAATCTTAAAAATAAGGTTCCCACTAAAACCATATTTTCACATTTATAGCACGGACATTTTCTTCTTTTCCCAGCCTATCTATTTGGTTCGATGCTTAGCTTTTGCGCCGCTGAAAAAAGTGCCAAACCTTTTTGCATGCAAATACCGAACAAAAATTTCCATGTCTCTAGAGGTTGTGACCTAGTTCTGTATTTTTTTGTCCGACTTTCGGGAGAGTTTGCTCATTTTTCGTTGCAGCTCAACCGTAATCCCTGATTTCGCGCATTTCACTGGTTGCCGTCAATTGTTGTTTCGTATTTCCTTTTTGTCACTCAATACCCTTCGCCATTTTCTCCAACCCCGACGACCCTATTCCTGTGGCTCATTTCTGTACGCAGCGCCAAGTTTCACACAACAATCAACAATTTTTCTCGACTTCTAGTAATTCACATTGCAAATGATGTGTCTGTCCAGTGAACTCTTTTTTTTGGGTTTTTGAGTTTCTCCAATTTTCCCCCTCAAATTCGGTGGCCGCCTCAACTTGAGCCCCACTAACACCGCTTGCCGTGGCATTTTCTTTTTCCGTTTCCCCGTTTCATAAAAAAGAACAATCGTGCGTCTTCAAATCGATTCGTACGTGATATTTTTGGGAAATATTTCTTATACCGTTTTTGGTTTTGTTTTTTACATTTTTCGCTTTTTTTCCTTTATTTTTGTTTTTTCCGGTGTTGATATTTCTTTCGTATTTTTCTTTATTTCCATGTGTTTTACCACCTTATTTTTTCCATGCATCTCGTCTCTGATGTCAGTTTGCCGTCTTTACTCCTTTTTTGTTTTCAATTTTTCTCTTTAATTTACGGGTGATTACGCGTTTTTTTTGCAAAAGTGCCAGCGACACGTTAGACTTCTTGCACTTTATAACTTACACCCGTCGCTTGACCAACTCAACAAATTCCATAACAACAGAATTTAAAAATCTCTCTTTATCCCATTCAACAATTTTAATGAATTGTATATTTGAGCCGGTTATTCCGCACCTGATCTGAATATTAAGTACTCAATTTATATTTAAATATATTCAAGGATATAGCTTTGAAAGTTGCGGAAAATTTATCGTGTAACAATTTAATTTGCAGCAGATTATACGAATACAGAATTTGCCTAGAGAGAATAAAAATGGATCATTCAATATTCATAGTGTAAATATTTCACTGAAGATCAGCAAAATAACAGAGGTCTACGTAATGGCAGAAAATGATGGGTCAATAAATCAGGGGTAGTGGCTAGCTTAATGATGAGTGTTCAATGTGATTATTCGCAGCCGGAAAAGTAAAAATAATAATGTGAACACGAATGCGGAAGAGTGAAAAATACACCGAGCCGCGAAGATTTTTCCAGCGGTCAAGCTAATTGGCAACCGGGTTCAACGAAATCTCTAAAAATGAAATTTTCAATTGCCACCTGAGTCGATTTCAATGCATCTTGAGGCGTCAGCCAGACCATCTCACTCTGACTCGTTTTCCGAGCCGAAGACCAATTCAGCTGCTGCACTTTATATAACAACAAAAGTTGCAGCAAAGCAGCAAAGGCAACAGGCAACAGGTTAAGAGGCATGTGGTCCTGGTTCTCAACTCCACACCAAAATGTTTTCATTTCGCCTCGCATTTTAGGGCCCAAAGACAAAGCAGATGGAAACAATGTTTCCAACTTTGTAGCGGGCGAAGTGGTGCCACACATTAACTACCAAAATAAAAAACAAAAGACGCAACGTTGATCGAATTGAATTTGGCGTCAATGTATATCTGACCAAATGCAAAAATATCAAAATGGCTAAATTGACCAAATTGGTAGCTTGTCTCCAAATCTCGTCCAATTCATCACACGAGGGTTTTCGTTATGGCAAAACGATCATTACCTAACTTCGGAAAGACATTGAAAAGTACCCGAGCTTAAGCCCCGATTTTCGTCTCTGCCACAAAAGGACAGCCACATCATGCGGCGGCTGGGGATCCGCATATTTCCGACGCTCGCAGTTATTCAAAAGTTGGGTTTTTAATATTTTTGCAACGGTTTGCGCAACAAAAATTGCAAAAGTTGTTCAAAGTTTGAATAAAAGCGAGACTTAAGAAACGAGTTTTGTTAATGTCTAAAAAGTCAAATACGATTAATTTAACTTAAGTTCAAGTTTTTGATCTCATATTTAAACGAGAGATTTATATTTGTAATTTGTAATGATCTCGAAGACATTTTTCTGCATGTGAAACACATTTTCCATAATTTTTTTAAGATATTTTTAATTCATCGCAAAACCTTTTTTAAAGGTATTCAACTTCAAGTTTTTTTGGTCAAAAATATGATTTTTGAAAACATCTCGAACCCTATTCGAGTTCACATTAGGTTTTCTTTTATAGTTAATTATTTTCGAAAATTACTTTTGACTTACCCTATAATCGTCATGATTACGATTATAGGGTAAGTCCAAAAGTAATTTTCGAAAATAATTAACTATAAAGAAATACAATTTATGTATGAACTCGAATAAGTTTCGAGATGTTTTCAAAAATCTCATATTTTTGTTAAAAAAAACTGAAGTTTCATTTGAATACCTATAAAAAGGTTTTGCGATGAATTAAAAATATCTTAAAATTGAAATATGGAAAATGTGTTTCACATGCAAGAAAAATGTCTTCGGATCATTACAAATTACAAGTATAAATCTCTGAACAAAATGTAAGAGATCAAAAACTTGAACTTAAGTTAAATTAATCGTATTTGGGCTTTAGACATTAACAAAACTTTCGTTTCTTAAGTCTCGCTTTTATTCAAACTCACTTTTGAATTCTTTTGCAATTTTTGTTGCACAAACCGTTACAAAAATATTAAAGCCCAACTTTTGAATAACTGCAACGTCAGAAATATGCAGATCCCCAGCTCTCGCATGATGTGGCACAATCTTCACTTTGTGGCAGAGACGAAATCGGGGCTTAAGTCAGGTTGCTTTCAATGTCTTTTCGAAGTTGGGTATTGATCGTTTTGCTATAACGAAACCCTCGATGAATGAGAAGCAAATTTTGCACTTGACCAGCGATAGTGAGAAAAGTGTTGACAGATTTGGAGGACAAGCTACCAATTTGGCAGTCAATTTAGCCATTTGACTATTTTACCATTTGGTCAGATACATTGACGCCAAATTCCAATTCAGTCAACGTTGCGTCTTTTGTTTTTTATTTTGGTAGTTAACGTGGCTGGAAAAAGCGTAATGTGGCTTTTCACTTAAATTCGCCCGCTACAAAAGTTGGAAACGTGTTTTCCATCTGCTTTGTCTTTGGGCCTATTAAACCGAGGCAGGTGAAACTTTATTTGGTGTGGGTTGAGTTAAGTTCCCGCTTGCCACATGCCTCTTAGCCTGTTGCCTGTTGCCTTTGCTTTGCTTTGCTGCAGCTTTGTTGTTATATAAAGTGCAGCAACTGAATTGGTCTCGGCTCGGGAAAACAATTCAGAGTGAGTGCAACGACGCCTCAAGGTCATTGAAATCGACTCGAATTGGCAATTGAACATTTTTAGAGATTTCGTTGAAACCCAGTTGCCAATTAGCTTGACCACTGGGCAGAGTCTTCACTGTGGCTCGGTGCCAATGGGGTCAAACGTTTAAGACCTTTTCACTTAACTGCATTCGTGTTCACATTATTATTTTTACTTTTCCGGCTGCGGATAATCTTTTTTATTAATTGCCTCATCATTAAGCTAGCCACTTACCCTATTTATTGACCCATCATTTTCTGCCATTACGTAGACCTCTGTTATTTTATCTGATCTTCAGTGAAATGTTTTACTATGAATATTGAATGATCCATTTTTATTCTCTCTAATTTAAACACTTATTCGTATAATCTGCTGCAAATTAAATTATTTTACGATAAATTTTCCGCAACTTTTAAAGCTATATCCTTGAATATATTTAAATATAAATTGAATTGCCAATATTCAGATCAGATGCGGAATATCCGGCTCCGGTAGGCAGTTCCTTAAAATTGTTGAATGGGATAAAGAGAGAGAAAGAAATTCTGTTGTTATGTAAATTTGTTGAGTTGGTCAAGCGACAGGTGTAAATTATAAAGTGCAAATTGTTTTTACCTGTCGCTGGCTTTTGCTACTGCTGCGCGTAATTATTCGTAAATTAAAGAGAAAAACCAAAAAAATAAAAGGAGTAAAGACAACAAACGACATCAGAGACGAGGTGAATGGAAAATGAAAGGTGCTCAGACACATGGAAAATAAGAAAATTCCGAACGAGACCTCAACGCAGGAAAAAACAAAAATAAAAGAGTGAAAATGGCAAATGGCAAAAACAAAACCAAAAAAAATATAAGAAATATTTCGCAAAAATATCACGTACGAATCATTTGAAGACCTTTGATTGTTCTTTTATGCAACAGGCAAACGGGAAACGGAAATGCCGCAGCAAGCGCTGAAACAGGAGCTCAAGTTGAGGCGGCCACCAGGTGAGGGAAGAGTTGGAGGGGCTGGGTGGCAGTAGATGGTGAGTTCGCTGGACGGACACATCATTTGCAATGCGAATTAAATGACGTCGAGGGGCATCGTTGATTGTTGTGTGAAACTTGGCGCTGCATACAAAATGAGCCAAGAGAATAAGGTCGTCGGGGTTGGAGGGAATGGCGAAGGGTATTAATTGATAAGGAAATACGAAACAACAATTGACAGCAACGAGTGAAATGCGCGAAAACAAAGTTGCGATTTAATTGCAACGAAATGAGAGCAAACTCTCAAGAAAGTCGGATACACCTCTAAGAACTAGGTCTAGCCTCTAGAGACATGGAAATTTTGTTCGGTATTTGCATGCAAAGGTTTTACACTTGGCTCAACAGCGCAAAAGCTAAGACACGAACCAAATGAATAGGCTGGGAAAAGAAGAAAATGTCAATGCTATAAGAAGTTTTAATAGCTAAATATGAATCTTAAATGCCATTTTTCTTTTAGTGGGAACCTTATTTTAAGATTGATTATAATTACCTATAGAATTCAATTAAAGATTTTTCATTGATTTTTCTTGGGAAAAACTTGTCAAATTTGTATTTCTATATTTCTATTCATTTGTTTATCGATTCCTGGCACTTGTGCTTGTCTCATCGATATCGAGTATTCAAAATCGTTGAAAATCTAAAATATTGTATAGCTTACGGTACATGACGCCAAGTGCTGTACAAATTTGTTGGCTTTGGCAACATGAGGCAGGGGCATGTTGTCATGGGTTGCAAGAGCGAGATACTTCACTTAAATGCCGAAAGATCTCTGACAATTGAACAAATTGCAAATGCCATTGTTTTTGTTTCTTTAACATACTCGAATGCCTACAGTTATAATTGCATAAGTGCGTCCCCACACTCGCAAATACACACACATGAGTGTGACATAGATTGGAATCTCACATGGCTTGGGAAGAGCTGTGGGAGCAGATCTTACAGATACTCTCGAGACGCACTTCAACGTAGCCATAAAGAAGGGGCTTATGCAACCAGCCAAGCAACTTCTTCCGCATTTGTTTATCAGCTCTCCGAAAAAGAAGATAAACCCAACTGACCTTAGCTAATTAAACGGTTGCTCGTGCTTTGCGGGGTTCTTTCCCTCTTTTCACTTTTGCTGCGACAGGCCAAACAGAGCATTGACAATTAGCCAGAAGCAGCGTTAAAGCCAAGAAGTGGTCAAACCCAGAATGAGGCCAACGGCGATTGTCCATTCCCCCTGTGTAAAGATTTGACCAATGGGGATCGGACTTGCTTTTCAGCCCTTTTCCAAGGTGAAATGTGAAAATGTGTGAAGAGTTTTCGTTTAATAAGGTGAAGGTGTTTAAAAATATTTTTATGGGAGAACATAAAAACTGATTTGCAGGGTATCTGAAAACTTTGCATGACTAGATATTTCTTATTTTGTTTGTTCTTAAGTTATCGGAATTTGAATAAAACATAATCTTTATTGAACTGTCCTGCAGTTAATCCCTTGAAATAGAATATAATAAATGGAACGTTCCGCTTACTGACAAATTTGCCTCTTTTAATAGGACAACAACAAATTGCTTGGTCTTCCATCATATCGATTAAACAATTTTCTAGCACCTGCCCCCACTCACACACTCACACAGGTAGACAAGTCCATAGTCCACATTTAAAGCCGGCACAACATAAAAAGCATAGAGCAAAAGTGAGAAAGACAAATGTGAGACAGCCAGAAAATAAACAGTTAAATCATAAACGAAAATCGATTTTTAACCCAAATGTGACGTTGACCCAGAAAAGGTAAAAAACAAGACAAAGAAAATCACTGAGAAAACCCACGCGACGTGCAACCCAACGAATTGATGCATAAAATGTTGCAATTATTATAATTAATGCAAATGGAAAAAATAAGAGAATGCAGCAATTTAGCAATGTTTAATAAACTTACAGCTAGCAACGAAAAATAATTATAGGGTATATAGAAAATGTTATAAAAAAGATAAAGATCAGATTAAGTTTCTTGAGATATAGGAATTGCATAGAAAAGTTGAAGGATATGCCGAGTTTTATAGATTCGTGGAGAGCAGAAGAAGTCATAGTATATAGCATATATATGTACACTATATGGATTTTGGACAAAAAATATTTTAATCTTTATCCCATATAGATAAGTCTTGTAATTAAGAACGATGTTTCATCTAATCAATATTCCAGATCTACTTTTATTGTATTATTTATATGTATTTCAGCTTTTTCTTAGCTTTTATCGTTTTGTTTTATTTCATTCCACTCTAAAATATTGTTGACACTATTTTGTTTATTATTATTAAATACTTATTTAAATTTATTACCGCTTTTACTTGCAGGTAAGCAAACACACTGAAGCACACACATGTTTAAGGGTTTATATATTAGACAAGTTTATTATCTAACTTTGCTGCTGGGTAAGTGTCAGACAATGGGTTCAACACCTGCGAACTTACGACAGGCCCCACAGAACTGCCTAGCAAAAAAAAGAAAAAAAATGAAAAAAAAAAACCAAAACCTGGCTGAAAGAATTGGCCATAAAATGTTCAAGTTACGTAGTTGTTGTACTTTGCAGTTGATTTCCCACACGAGGCGTCTCTTAAGCGAGGGCGTGGCACTCGACTCCGTTTGTAAATGGCAGCAGCAACAACAACAACACAAATCCTACGCTTTCTGTTATGTTTATTCGTCCGTCCGTCCATTTGCTGGTCTATTACGTCAGATTTGTACTGTGACTTGTGCCTGTAGTCGCTTTTAAGCCTCTTTTTTCTCTTTTACCACCTTTTTTTGTATTTTTTTCGTATTTCTTTAGTATTTTAGCAAGGTTGTACAAGGCAAACGGGTGTTACATTAATAGTCAACTAGCTCGCGCACTTGCCGCACCAAAAATCGCCAACTTTGGAGGTGGTTTTGTAAAATAATTTATAATAATTAATGAGACAGTTACTAACTGGCTGCTTGGTTAACAACAAGAGTGAGCAATTACGGCCTACGTTCAAATGAAATCATTTTCAACTCTTAACACTTGCTTTAAAAGGAAGTTAAGACAAGGCAAGGAATTTTCGTAACTGTGGAGGATTTCTGCTTAAACTATTTGAAATTAATTAAGAAGTAAATAGTTTTCATTAAAAAGCATTACTTTGATTAGCAGTCAAGATCGTATATTGATAAAACTCGTATTCATTGAATATGTGAACCAGCTCAATAGCCTAAAACTTTCAAGGAACTGGTTCGCATGCACTTAGCTCTCAGCCAGCTGCACAACTCTGTTAACAGCTGTTAACATTCGGTTATCTGCATATTTACTTACCTTTAGCCATTTTGCAGCTCCGTAAAGCCGTTCTATAAATAAGATCTTATGAAATTGAATACTCTTGGTTTTATTGCAATTCGCGGCAGTTTTCCAAGCAGATTTTTGCTATTTACATTGATTAGTCAAACATTTGGTTTACATTTGCGCACTTTGTTCAATAAATAGCAAACAAATAAATCTGCCTTCCCCACATCGTTTCCCCCCACCCCGTTGTGACTTGTATATAAATAGCCAATAAGAAGCAGCCACAAATGCTGCAATTGCATGCGGTCATTTATTTGCGTTTAATTTATTTTGGTTTTGTGTTTTGTGTGTTTGTGGCTGCGTTTGTATACAAATTTAGTTTGTTTACCGTTTACTGTTTGTTGCTGTGGCGACGATCGAAGAGACTCCTTGTATAAGTACCAATACTTACCGATTACTAGGCAACCGAGCAGCCGGAGCACGCGAGGGTGTTCGCCAACCGGTTCCTTAAGTGCTGTACATAAACTTAGTTTATGTTAAAAGTGAATGAATAGGTAGCTTAGGTTAGTTGTATTGCTGTCTGGTTCTTAAATCTGATTAGAATGTTTTTTTATTTATGCATATATTGAAATGATCTTTAAATTCCCTTGACTGTATCCTTTTAATTGCTCAATTTATCTAACTCACATTCAACTATCAGCTGATTAGTTTATGCAGTTCACTGCATTCGTGTGTGTGTGTATGTGTGTGTGTGTGTACTCTCACCCCTTTTCATTTTCCTTTGCCTATTCGAATTCCTTTTGCTCTCTGTCTACAAATTTCGTTAGCTAAGTCGCATTAGTCGCATTTTCGGCTGTACAACAACAAATCGGTTGCGTCCGCTGCAGCAGCGACGTCCGCAGCACCCAACAAGTTAGCTTAGCTAGGAGCGCCAGCGCCGCTGCTGGCGTCGACGCCAATGTCTTCTATGGCTCTGCTTCGCCCGCTCAACGTCCGTTCGCTCAGATTGCATTTAACTCTTGCCGCGTGCACAACGAACGAAGCGCGATAACAACGGAATAAACGGGAGGCCTCGCGTTGGCTGGGGAGTTCCGCTCTCTTGCTCTCTCTCCCACTCTCTAAATGAGTGTGAGTGTGTGTCTGTCTGTGCGTGTGTGCGAGTGTGTGTGTTTGGCTGAGCGCTCGTTCGCGTGTTGAACAGTTTGTGTTCGTTCGGTGTTTTGTTTTGTTTTTGGTTGGAAAATGCAAAAGACGCAAACTGCAGCTGCATCTGCGTTCAACTCTGCGGTTGCTGTTTCGGGTTTTTCTTTTTCGTGGTGGGTGCTAAATAATTTGCAATAAATATTCAGGCAAAAGAAAATGTGCCAAGTGTAAATTATATTTTAACAAAAGAGAAATATACATATATATTAAAAGTTGGCAACGTTTTATCGATCGTCGATTCATAACGGCCGTTTATCAGTTACGTTGCCTGGTCAGGTGTCTTGTCCTAACGTTTGTGTGTATCTGTGTGCGGCTCATTAAGCGATTATTCAATATGAAAATTGAGACGGCCACAAAGCGACGTTAATTGCGGCGACTGTTATAAAAACTTTACGTGTCTCGCTCGATCTATCCATCTCTGACCATTCAGCCAGCTAATCGAAAATTACGCCGGAATATTGCTTGATTGATCTCTAATTGAAGTTTGTGGTTAAATAAAAAAAAATAAAGGGCTTTCAAAGCAGCTTGAATTAAATAAATGGACAGATGTGTTTCACAAGTACAATTAAACTTTTCTGTTGACAAATAATGTTAAGAAAATATAATCAAATAATTTTTATAGATGTGAAAAATACTATCAATACAATTTTTATTAATATTATTTATACTATATTCTATCAGCATATACGTAGATATACGTACAAAATTGTTTATCATTGGCTTCAAGTTAAGATTACAATGTAAAACGGTACTTTCTTCTATTCTTTTATCTTGCGAACAGCAAAAAAACGGAAGTTTGGGGCAATAACACCTCCACCCTTTTTAACCGTTCTTCAGGCCTGCTATAAAAAAAATCTAAAATAAAAAACCTTCACATAAATCACGCACAATTTCAAGTTCATTAAAAATAGTTTTCTTTTTTTCTATTTTCGTTTTTCTCTGACTTTGGCTGTTTGGCTGTCTGCTCATGCATTTTTCCGAGCGTTAATGTTTTTAGAATATTTCATTAGATTCTCAATTAGTAGTCAGCATTATAACGGGACATGAACGCCAGACACAGAACCGGAACCAGAAGCCAATAAGCAAAGGTCTCTCCGCATTTTTAAACTTGGGTCAAACATGGGGGAAATCTCAATCTTCTGTTGATGACATCAACAAAATGACACACACTCACATAGCTGTAGGATCATGAGGCAGGGGGATGGTTGTTGTGGGTTTGAGGCGTGGCCGGTGCCCATCTGCTGATGAGGACGCGTGACAATTGTTGTGGACCCGCATACGTTTCCCGTTCCCAATTTGCCAGCCACTCACATGGTTCGTGTCCGCGCTTATTCACTTGCGCTTTTGTTTGAGTTTGGGCTTGAAATTCCTCATAATTATGCGTTGCCGTTGCTGGAAGAGCCGCCGGCGAGGGACGTTCCACAATTAATGAATGGATCTATTCAAAATTTGTATTGGAAATATTTTGAATGGCTATTAAATTAAATACAAGTCTTAAAATTGGTTTAAATAGTATCTCAAATATTTTGAATGTCTAAGATGTATTTAAAATATTAAAACTTTGATTCTAGGCAGATTTTAAATTGTAACTATTAAAATTTAGACATATATTTATGTACGTATTGTATTCTTTTCTATCAACAGCAAATTGTTAATTTTTCAATGTTAAACTTTTTGTGATTTAGTCAGGAATAAGAGAAAAATTCCAATGTTTGTCGTTTCCACCCTCGTAAAATATTTCACCATATGTGGAGAGCATACACATATGTAAGTAATTCTCCGAGTTCCCAGGGCCCCATTTGATGGGGCACATATGGCGAATAGTTGATTGAAAGGCCAGTTCTCAGTTTTTAGTTGCACAGAGATCGACGTTGGCTTCTTTGTTGATTTGTTCATTATTTGTTTGACTATTTTTAAGATCTGCCCGAATCGCGGGGCCTCGAGAGACTCTCCTCCGTTGTGTCTCAACCTCTCTCAGTGTCTTTATCTGCGATTCTCTCAGTTGATTTTTGCTATAGTTTACTTTGAAAATTTGCCCGTGAATTTTGCGTTCAGTTCTCTTTTCGCGTTTCGCGTGTTGTAGTCGAATTTGATTTTTGTCGGGTTTGTTTATTTACGCTATCGTGTACTCGTCGTACAATAATAAAATGTTAATCTCTTAAACACATATATTTATCAAATTTGTGGATATTATTAATTAGTTGAGCAATTTTAAACTGCTACGAATTTAAATCAATTTATTTTCGTTGTTTTTTTTTTATTAGGCGTAAAAACTCATTGAAAATCTTTTAATCTTTGCAATTGATATGAAAATTACCAGAGGTTTTTCAATTTAGCGTACGTTGTATTTTATTGCGTCCACTTGACATGCAAATTAAAATTACCTAAAAATGAAAATGGCAAAGAAAAATTTCATAAGCAAAGAAAAGAAAAATCAAATTGATTTAATAATATTTGAAGCTCTTTTGTTCAACACACACACAAAATATGCTCCTTTGTTGTTGTTGGGAAATTTGCATTTAATGAGCTGCTTGCTACTTATTTATGTAGTCCCCATCGCCCTCCCTTACCCCACCCCCAACTTCATCCCCTTGCTGAGGGGCGAGTAGGCATGGACGCAATTGTATGTAAATGTGCTGTGAAAATCATTTTGAAGCTAATGATATATTTTTCTTTCTTTCTTTTTGACTGCTACTGTTTTTGCTCCTATTGACTAAAAGATGGGGAGCAAATTGTTAAAATAATCTTAGCTATTCAAAGCAAAGAAAGTTGGGACGGACAGTTAATTAAGAGATGTTTTTGTATGGAGAGACTTGAATTAGTTATATCGTTTGTTGATCTACTTTACTGTTCATTTATATTGCTTGGTTTCATATCGTATTTATTTTGATTGAATGAAATATTGGATTGACTTGAATCTTATCTTAATCAGATTGTTTAGCATGAGTCAACCGTTTCATAAATACTATTTAGTTTTCCATTCGTTATCTAAAGTTGCTTCCAATGAAACCTTTTGTAATGGGTTCACTTGAACCTCAGTTACCTGCTTCTATAAAAGCGCCTTGACTTTCAACCTCATTTCTTTAAGCCAACATTTACCCAAATGTAATCCATCATATTAAATTTTCCAACATTTTTGCCTCTATATTAGCTTTAGAATGTGTGTAAATTGTCCAAAGCTAAGCAACAGACCAAAAAATTCAATTCCATTATCAATCATTTTCCACACCCTCCTTGACACCATAGAGAATTGACCTTAGATTTAGATGTGCCAGGGGCGAGTTACCTATAAAGTCGTCTGCTGATAAGCTGGCCAAATGCTAGACTTCGAATAGGTTGTCTATGGTTTCTAGTGGTTGTTTTCGTTTTTCGTTTATTTTTCGTAGAGCTAAATAGACTTCAGATTGTTATTTCCATTGGATGGCGAGCAGCGGAGCATTGAATTTGGTGTAATTAGAAACTTGTTGGGGATATGCCAAGGCACGAATGGAACAAAGCCAAAGATAAACAGCGACAGGCCCTGGACATGCAAAATAATAAAGCAAACGAACTGCTTTCATTACACTTGAAGAAAAACCTAAGTTGCTTGTAGCCGTTGCATTTGAGATTCTAATTGTCTGGCTGAAAAATCATTTTACGCTCTGTTGAATGGCTCTCGAACAAGCATTGTTGCTTATATAATGAAGATGAAGGAGGAACATAAGAGGTAAACTTCAGCAGTTGCTGTTGCTTCTATGATTACTGCACAGTTTACAGTAGACTCTTCTTCTTCTTCCTACTGCAATTGCATTGAGAAATTATGCAAAGGCAAGGTGAGAGATCAGTGTGACAGCAAACAGCTGTTGTCTGTCTCCCTGACAGCCCTCACATTGTGAAACGAGGTTAACAAAGTTGTCCATGTTTGCATAAGTGTGTGTTGGCCAAGTTCTAAAAAGGGCTCAGCGTGTGGGCGCCGCAAAGGCTTTTGCATAATGGACATGGCAAAGAAAAAAATAATGGAAGAAAAAAAGTACTCTTCAATGAGAAAATGAGGTTAGAAACTAGCGCAAATCCTAAAGCTAAATTGCATGTGCAGCTGTTCTTCCAATGTGTAAATGGTTGTACTTGTTAGGGCTTAATGTTGTTAAATTGCTTTCCTGGAAGAGTTGGCAATTCGAAAGTAGAACGGCTGTGGATTATGACAATGCCTTTCAATTGCAGTAGCTGACCATCTATTTAGAGCAGCTGACTATCTATTTAGAGGTGGACTATGCATCTGGTCTTCAAATTAATGCCGAATGGGAGTAGCATTTGTAAAGCATTCGCGTTACGGACACTCCAAATGTTTTCTTTAAAGAAGCTCTAAATTAGTTGTAACACACTGGAAAACATTAGTAGTAGTAGTGGGAAAAGTAGGTACAGAAGTAGTAATAATATAAGTAGTAGTATAGCAATAGAAGCAGTAGTAGAAGTAGTTGTTGTAGTAGTATATGTCGTAGTAGTAGTATAATATTATAATAGTAGTAATACTAGTCAAAGTATAATAGTAGTAGAAGTAGTCAAAGTAGAGTAGTAGTAGTAGTCAAAAAATAATACAAATAACAGTAGTCAAAGTATAATATCAGTAATAGTAGTAGCAAGAAAAATATAGTAATAGTAGTAGTAAACAAATAATAGTAATAGTAGTAGTCAAAGTACAATATTAGTGGTAGTTGTAATCAGAAAATTATTGTAATAGTAGTAGTATAATAGTAGTAGTAGTAGTAGTCCAAGTATAATAGTACCTGTAGTAGTAGTAGTACCGGAAATAGTATAATAGAAGTAGTATAGGAGTATAAGTTAAATTGTAGTTGTAGTAATAGTAGAATTATAATTGTAGTGGAAGTATAGTTCTTGTAAATAGTAACTGTTTACCTTATAAGTAGTAGTAGTATAATACCTGTAATTCTACTACTACAAGCATACTACTGCTACTACTAATGCAATTACCTACCACTGCAAACTATTTGCATTGGTTTTAGTAATAGTATATGAATATTTGTGACAGTTTACTTGTAAGAATTAGTAGTATTGCAATAAAAGTAGTAAAATTAATATGCACGTAAAATTAGTATTATTAGTACTATTTATGAAGTTCCGCTACTATTAGGCTTGCAGCCATCTATCATAAAGCTAGGGCAGACACTGGAATGTCTATAAATGAAATTAATTCAAAACTCCATTCGAAAACGCTCCATAAATATGTCCAAAAGGCAATTTCTTTTATGTTGGGTGTGTGGGCCGTAAATCTTAAGGTGAAAAGCAGTAAAATTCAAAGTCGCATCATTATTATGATTTTTGGTTAATATCATTTGGTTTTCATTTTCACGACATGCTGTGGCACGTTCTGTTTGTGCGTCATTAACTTAATTTCCATTGTCTCAAATCGTGAGTGCAACTGCAACAACTGCAGCAGCAACAACAACAACAACAACAACAACAACAACAACAATTACAACTGCAGCTGCAACGCGTCAAGTGGCAGCCACAAATCAATATGCATGAGTGCATCATAAAAATGTCTGCAGCTCATCTGATTGGGGCGTTGCACACTGAATATCACGCATACGCCACCGATTTATTGACTCCGCCACGTTTATGAATGGCCGCGCATTAAAGCGCCAGTCGATGAAAAACAAATTCCAAATCTTGTTTTTTATGCTTTTCGTTTAAAGTCAACTGCGCTTTTCTACAGAAGAGTTTAAAATTCCAAAAACAAAACGAGCGTAAAACTCGATGCGACAGACTTTAAATTGTTGTTGTCACTGGTCAAAAGTAGTGAAAGTTGTTGTTTTTGTTATAAGTATTGTTGTTGTTGCCGCTGTAATGCAGTGGCAACAAGTGCATAAATCAATATAATTTGTGATCAGGTTGCTTGTGTTTGGCAAAGCATTCCACATTGTGTTTACGAGCGAAATATAAAAAAGGATATGGGCAAATAAAATGCAATTAAATTACGAGCTAGTTTTAATTACGAGCATAGAGCTCCGGAATCTTGGGAAAACGAAAGGAAGACAGAGAAAGAGACATCTGCATCAATTTGTTGGACTTGCAATTTTATAGAAAATGAAAATATATGATAATATAAAGTAAATGAGATTTTTGTGAACTTTAGAAAATATTTTAAAAACAATAAGTAAATTTATTAGTTTGCGGTTTTACACTTTCTTTCATTATCATAATATATTACCAAAAGTTCAATTATGTTCTATAAATTGTTATACCATTTTGATTCAGATTGCCAAAAGCTACGCAATCTGAATATTTTTGAACTTCTCACAAAAGAAACCAATTTTATTGTTTTCGGTTTTACAACCTTAGGAATTAAGCTATAATTCTATATATGTAATTCAGCTCTCTGCTGCTTGCAAATTCTCAAAAATTTGACTACTTTTGTTTGCCGTACAGTCGCAATTCGAAATCCGAAAATTTCTCATTTTTTTGCGCGCCGTATAAATGAAAATTTATTATGGCTGCCACTTAAAGCCATTTAAAATGCACAATTGTGCGATGAAAGGCTGCGGCTCGCTCTTCATTTCAAGATTTTGTGTGTGTGAATCATGCAAAAATTTATTATAAACAATTTAAGAGAATTTAAGACTCATGTGTATGACACATTTTACCCATATCTTGAATTGAATCATCAACAATAAATTCTAAGCAAACAGCAGCTAAATAAGAAAACTAATAGAGATTTTTCGTCCCATGGCAAACAAATGTTATGCAACGCTGTGGCAAGAATTGCAGCATTGCAGCATTGCATGCTCCACTAAATAGCGAATGAACAAAAAGTAAAAAAACTCTCTGGCAACTCTTTTACGTTTCTTTATCTGCACGAAGTTCATCAATTCCAGTCGGATATTAAACAGAGAAGAAGACTCCACAAACAAGAGCGCAGAGCCGACTCAGTCGTGTAGAAAGAGGCGTGATCCTCAATGGGGCAGGTGGAAAAGTGGAGTGGAAGGGCGATGGGAAGGCTATGTTGGGCTTACAAGAACTTGGATCTTATGACTTTTGTTTGTCTGCGCTCGCGCATTTCCTGCATGGAAAAGTGGGCAGAAGTCAAATTCTTGAATGCCATTCGCTGTTTTTCCTTTGTTTGATTATTTTCTTTAATATTGTTCGAGGCTGCGGCTGCTGCTGCGGCTGCTGTGTGGGCCCCCAAAGCAACGGCTGAGTTATTGGAATCCGGAACAGTTTTACCTTTCAATTTGTTTGCCCTCGAGCTTGATTTTCATCTCGAAAAGCACGCTCGCATCTTTCCATACTCTTAATATCGTTTAAATTACATTTCCTCTCGCACAAATTAAAAATCTTTTACACCTGCTTCTGAGTTGAAGAAACTCATTAGGGAAATATGCGTGCTCTTTGCTTTATGTTTTATAATGCGTGTATCTCTAGAATTTAACTCGAGGAGTAGTTTTAAATAATCTGATTGCTGTGGGAGCTAAATAAAACACAATTGTTTGTGTTTTTGCTCTGCTAGAAGGAAATTTGTATAAAATTCTGGGAAAAAAGTGTCCCAAAGCAAGCTTTTATTTAACCATTAAACAAATAATTAGAGTTCAGCATTTAGCAAAAATAATATAAAAATAGAATCAGAGCTTTAGGAAAGATAAAAACACAAAACAGAGCTGAATAAGTTATAATCAATTATAAATAAAATTATAAACAAACAAATACAGATAACAAACATAATAAATGGATGTTATTACACACGATTAATTAAAATAGAAAAACCACAGATATTTTTCTATTGAAATAAGTCCAACAAACAATAAATAAACACACATTTTTATTAAAATTTATTATAGTGCAAAGCAATGCATAGAAAAGTGCGTAATAAATTATGAAAATGTGAAAAATAACAATTTAACACAACTAAAAACGCTAAAAATGTGCCTTAAAAATTAAAAAAACAATAGCAAAAAAAAAACACAAAACTGTCTTCCAAAACGAAAAGAAAAACAATATATACAAAAATAAAATCAAAACAAAATAAAAAAAAAAAAAACCAACACAAGTTAATAAGAAAAACAAAAGAAAAAGAAAAGAAAAATCATGAGTGAACCTGCCAGCCAGCCCGATAGCATTGACTTAGCCTATGATATGTGGGCGGGTCAATTCGAATTTGTGGGACCTACAACAACAATAAATAACAAAAACAGCGCGCTAAACAACAACAACAGCAACAATAACGTTAAATTCGGCAGTGAGAAAAACGCTAGTCAAAAACTTTCCGATAGTCTGGAGGATTTGAATTTAAATTTCAACACCAGCTCTACACAGAATCCACTTTGCAACGCCTATAATTTGGGCGTGGGTGTGGGCGTGGCCGGCCATTATACGGGATTCGATAAGCAGCCAATACTGATCGATCAGGAGACATTTTTAAGTCTCAATCCGGCGGATTTTGAGAATATTGTGCCATCCGATTCGGAACCAAATTCGCTTGTGTTCATCGAGAATAAACTCGAATCGAACAACAATAGCTTGGAGTCGAATAACAACAACAATAATAATAATAATAGTAATAATAATAACAATAAAATATATAATTTGGAAACGTTGACCAGTAAATTTAATAATAAAACAAATAATACGAATACAAACGGTTTCAAATTGGAAAACCTTAAGAACTTTAAGAACAAACTGCTCTGCGATTTCGAGGAAAACGGAAACGGAGGATCGCCTAACGGAACCAATAGCAAAATGAACGGTTCCCTCAGTGCGGAGATATGCGATAATTTCAACGAGCAAGTAAGCAAACATTTCCCTGATGCAATTGCATTCAACAAAAATTACCCTCCACATTTTGGCTAATTCAATGGGGAATACGTACAGTCAAATGGGGTTGACTGAGAGTTTGCATGCTAGTGGATACTTAAATTGCGGCTATAGTTCAAAGCCCCACATAACATTTTGCACTTGTTCTCTAGTATAGCATGTCAATAATTTGCATTTACTATAAATAACCCACGCTGTCAAGTCAGGTAGTTTAGTCGACCTCTGAAGTGTTTCGGGACCGCTACAACATATATTACTTACATATATATAAAGTAAACTGATTTATGCGCAGCTTTCAAATTGTTGCTTTGAGCTGAACAAAAGAATGCTGGAAACAAACGATGTGAGTGTTGACAAGGCATTTATAAGGGACTAAAGAAGATAATAGTGTTGGTAAACAGATTTTGAAATATTTTATTACAGTAAGAATTCAATAGAAACCACACAAAATATTTGTGTGTAAACTAAAGAGTGTTGGTAAAGCTTAAACTAAAGAGAATAAAAAATTTATTGAATAGCGCCTAAAATGAAAGCCTCTGAAAATATGTCTTGTTAAATACACACAAATGATTAGTGTTGGTAAAATAATAATAAGTAATTAGTGAATAGTGTTGTTTAACTTCGATGATATGCCGATGTACGTCTATTTTGGGCGAGAAAGTTTATCCAAAATGCTGAGTAAGCAATTAGGTGTAATGCTTTACAAACTGTTTGCGCATTTCCTTGACATATTTACCTTAAAGCACAAGCATACAAAATTTAAACAAACATCGTTTTTTTAATAGAATATTCTCATGTGTAAATTGCAAACATCTGCCGAATATAAACAGAAAACACATAAATTATTTTTCGTAGCGTCCGAGAAATGCGTCAAATGAGATCAGCTGCCGAAAAATAAGATAAATATATTTAACACAAATTGGAAATTCACTTTGAGAAAAAACAAGAATAAAAAAAAACGTTGATGAATGAACGAAGGAAATGAATGAAATGAAACTTAACCAAACGGATGATTAGTGTGTGAAAATGTGTCAACGAAAGTAACTAAGAAGAAGACTAAGAGAAGAACTGAGTTAGAAATTGAGAACAGAAGCGCCTTTCGGGGGTTTTAAGTTTCGAAAAGAGATTTATTTTAGTTCAATGCGCGAGCTAATGCGATTGCAACAGCAGCTGAAAAATGGAATGGGAACTGTTGAGAGATATCGATAGTTGTCTGCCACATTGACTTTTCCCACTCGGCATGGGGCATGCAGCCGACTAGAGAATTGGACATGCAACTAATTGCATGATGCAATTTTCCAGTTTTATGCATGACCATAACATGGGAGCTCATTGGAGTCCACTGGGAGCTTACGGCTGTGAATGTAATCAAGAGCAACACTCTCGAATTCTTTCAAAAGTCTTCTCAAGCCCTGGAGGTCACAATCAGTCCGATAAGGCCTCAAACGGATGCCACTCCGGCGTCGTATTATATATACGTTTGCTATACACTCTATCGCGTGCCTTCTATATGCTAATGGGAACGGACTCTCATTTGATAAATGCAACAAATGGGATTATTGTGTTGCCAGCGGAAAGTGTTGCAAGTGTTTCTTTCATTGTTTTTTTGTTGCTTGAAATCTTTTGAGGCCAAAGCTAATGCTGAGTTTTATGGCCCGTTTTTTTTTGTTTTTTTTAATTTGTATAGAAATTTATGAGCTGCTAAGTGAAGGAAGTTATTAGAAATCAATATAATTAAGATCAATTAATTGGTTTGATATACAATTGAGAGTGTTATGTAACGAATCAATTTTATGTTCTCTTCAATGATTAATTTTATTTCAGAGATTATTGAAAGTGTTATGTAACAAATCAATTTTATGTTCTCTTCAATGATTAATTTTATTTTAGAGATTATTAAAAGTGTTATGTAACAAATCAATTTTATGTTCTCTTCAATGATTAATTTTATTTTAGAGATTATTAAAAGTGTTATGTAACAAATCAATTTTATGTTCTCTTCAATGATTAATTTTATTTTAGAGATTATAGATTGCATTCGAATATTTATATATATACTCTTCTATCAATGTGTATTTATGCTTCTCTCAATATACTTCTTATGTCAATCTGTCAAGCAATTTCTTGTCGCTCAATTCCTTCACTTGTGTAGGCCAAATGTCATCAGGCATTAGCCTAATGCATTTTTCTAACCCTTGCCAGCTGTGTTTTTCTTACTTTTTCACTTCCCCCTAGTTTCCTCCGTTGTGTCACCTGTCAGATTGTAACAACTTTCCAGTTCACATTGTTTGCTTCACAACCAGTGTTGAAACTGTACAAAATGTTCACAGGGTGTTTCCGATTTGGCACGCACTGACCCTGGAACTAAACTTACGAATTGCTACCTGTTTCGCTACTCCCATTCCCCCTCTCACTCTCACTCTCACTCTCTCTCTCTCTCTCTCTCTCTCTCTCTCTCTCTCTCTCTCTCTCAATGCTTTGACCCTGGAATTAAACTGAAACTGACATTTTTGATGGGCCTCAAGAAAAGTGACAAGAAGAAAAGTGAACTATTAACCAATTGTTACCTGCACTTGCCTTATTCAACCTTTGTCTCAACTCTCTCCCTCTCTCTCTCCTCTCTCTCTCTCACGCATTCGTTTCTTTCCCGTTTTGCAACGGAACTTGTTACACAATGCGTTTGCTTGGATTTTTTATATTCTTTTTATGTGAAGCATGTTTTTTTTATTTTTTATGGCTTGTGATTTTTGTTTATTTTGGCCAACAGTTGTTTTGTTTTTGTTTTCTTTTCTTAGTTTTCTGTAGAATTTGAATTAGATTCTAGTTTGCTGCCTCTTTACATGCCATAATTTTTGGCATGGTTCATTGTACACATATTTAAGTAACAGAGGGCCTAATAGAGCTCCCTCCACTTAGTACTAAAAACTTTGACTCACCGGGCCGCTCCCTCTCTCTCTCTCTCTCCCATTCTCTAACGCTCTCTCTCTCTCTTTCTCTCTCTCTTTCTCCCTCTCTTTGCATATAGATAGCTTACATGTCATGTTTTTTGGGACCCCATTCCTAATTCTTTTCAGTTGTTGCCGTACCGCGCGTCGCGTTGTTTCTCCACGGTTCTCATTCTAAACGATATTCAAAATTTATATTGTATATGTACATACATATATATAGTATACTATATACAGTCGCTAAATAGCTTTCTGTATTTGCTTTGACATCAAATTCTTTTGTGTTTTTATCGGTTGCTCATATTTGTTGTTTTGCATTTGTTTGCCGTTATTTACATAGCTTTCCCCTTCCAAACGTCGCAAATTGCAGTTAATTAAGCTTAATTGAAGTCTTTAGCCGCAGTTTGACAGCGATTGGACAGCCCAAGCCACCCACAAATAACGGCGCATTTTATACAATTGAACTTTTCACTTGACTTTTTGTCAGCAGTCAGTAAAAATTCTGTGCAAATAGAGAAAAGCGTACACAACGATATTTATTCCATCCAATTTTCCATTTGCAACAGCTACAATGTTCAATGCCGATAATAATTGTCACAAATTACTTTTCAACACTGGATAATTTGTTTTAAGTGCTTAACCTAATTATTTATCAACCTTATTCATTCTGCAAACCAAAGAATTCAATACTGTCTAGTATATTCCTGAAGCTTATTTTAATTAATTTACCAAGCATTTTACAACACTGAGTAATTGCAGTCGTCAGCATTTACTGACTATCAGTTACCCTGCTTGCCAGTGGCAACTGAAGTGCGCATCCGCCTTCCACATTTCTTATCGACTGAGCACACAAATGACGAGTGATTTCTTACCATGCACATTGCATATTAATATATACACATATGCATGCATGTATATGTATGTGCATCTGTACAAATATGCATTGATAATTACACTGAACAGCAGTTGCAGCAAACTAAAAAGGCGGCAGTCGACGATTTGGCTTCAGATGTTTACCAAAAATCGTTGAATGAATGCAACGCCAACATTTGGTTGGCCTGCAAAACACATGGGCGTATACTTAATATTTATGAAATTTATTTGGGCTTGGCATGCCTAACTACACTGCACAGCAGGTGCTAGAAAGTGAAATTAGTTGTTAGCTAATTGCACATAAAAAATTTTAAACGGCAAATAATGCAAAATTAAATTTTGTTAAAGAGCTTTAGTTTTAAGGCCAACTTAACGTTAACATTTTGTAGTTCGTGATTTTGTTGCTCAGTGTAATTAAGTGTTGCCAGCTCACAGCGTGCCGCAGTTGCCGTCTTCGCCGGCGCACAACAACAACAGCAACAGCAACAACAAAAACAAAAAAATAAGAAATAAAACAGCCTCCGGCATCGCTTGCAGTCGGTTGCGGCAAGCAAATGAGCAAAGACGACGCCGAACGCGCAGAGGCAACAAAACAGAAATTTTGTTGCATTTTTGATGAGCAGAGTGGTGCAGGAGGCATATTTATATAGAGACCCAGATAATGTATATATCACATATATGCAAATGTATTTGAAAAATCACATGGCTGATGTGCAGTTGGTGAATGAGCTGCTCCACGACTTGCGGCACATGAAAAGCGATTGTGTTAGTTGCCCGTAATTCGATTCTATTGTCGATGACTCAATATTTGAATACAATTGCAAATGGAAAGCAATAATAAAAGGTAACAATCTTTTTATTTATTATTTGCCTTACAGCTGGAGCTGCTGCAGCGCAAGGTGGACGATCTGTCAGATACGCAGAATATAGCCGAGGATCGCACGACGCGCACAAAGACTGAATATGCGGTGCTCCAGGCGCGCTATCACATGCTCGAGGAGCAGTACAGAGAGGTGAGTACTGCTAACAGTTTGACATTCACTTCACTGTTTAATACTAATTGTGTAAAAAATTGTTTGCAGTCGGAGCTGCGCGCCGAGGAACGTTTGGCCGAGGAGCAGAAGCGTCATCGCGAAATTTTGGCCCGTGTGGAACGCGAAGCCTCGCTGCAGAACGAGAACTGCCAAATGAAGATCAAAGCCATCGAAATCGAGGCGAATGCACTGCGCGATGAGGCGCAACGGTTGCGTGTGCTCTGCGATAAACAGTCGAACGATTTGCATAGCACCGAGGAGCAGCTGGAGCTGGCACGCGATCAGATTGCGGCACTGCAGCAGGAATACGATGAGCAATTGCAAACGGTGCGCCGTCACGAACAGGAAAAGAAATCCACCGAGGAGCTGATGGTCGAGCTGAGTAACGAGCTGCAGCGCGTCCGCGAGGAGAATGGGGCACGTGCCATGCCAACCACATCGCCGGAGAGCATAAGACTGGAGGAGCTGCATCAGGAGCTCGAGGAGATGCGCCACAAGAATCGCTGTAAGTTACTAGTTACGCACACATACTTATGTAACACACGCATTTAACCCGTTCTTCGTTTCGTTCAGCACTCGAGGAGCAGAACGAGGAGCTGCAGGCGACCATGCTGACGAACCAGGCAACCATGCTGACGAATGGCGTGGAGCAAGGTCGTCATCTGTTGAGCGGCACACTCAACAATCTGGCCCAGGAGCTGGAGGAGATGTCACAAGCTCAGGTTTGTATGGCCCTTGCCACATACATATATATATATACATATATAGCCAACTCCTCCCTTCCGTGCTCTGCTCTATGCTTCATTTGAATCGCGTCCACGCCCACAATTTAATTGTCAAACACGCCGCCCACGCACAGTCACATGCTTATTGTAATCGCACAATTTGAGAGTCCCGCTGCATACACCTTGTGCCCGTTTCGCATTTCGCCGTTATTTACATCACATATTTATATTGTATTTATTGTATTACAGGATTCTGTGGATTCAGCCACATTAGCATCCTTAAGTCAGGTAATGCTTATCCACAAAAATAAAAATAAAAAAAAAAAACAATTAAAAACAACAAAAACAAAACACAAAGTAAAGTTTTAAATAAAACACATGGTTTTGGAGCCACTGTGCATGAGCTGCAGTTTGACAGCCGCTGTTATATGGTTGTGGTTCACGTTTTTCTTAATTTAATCTGATTTTTCGCCATCTTTATATAATGGAAATTTGAAATTATTTTGTCGGTTTCATTGGGTACCTAACAACATTCTCAAAATCATCAAACTTCATAACATTCATGTTGTAATTAAGTAAATAGCTATAAGAAATAAAGGTATCTTCGATGCCTTGCTTTGTGTTAAATGTTGAACTTTTGTGATTGAAAAGAGTATTTGACTGATCGGCTTTCCATCAACTTACAGCTGCAGCAGGCCTTCCAGGAAAAGGAAGATGAAAACGCGCGCCTTAAGCACTATATCGATACGATCCTACTCAACATTGTGGAAAACTATCCCCAGCTGCTCGAAGTGAAGGCAATGGAACGCAAATAATGGAATATCCAGGTGTGAAATATATAGAAAAGAACACCCAGAGTTTACAGTTTCTGGACCACCTACCCTTAAATAAAAGCAAAACTACTAAGGAAAACTAACAAATGAACTAATTTAAAATACATTTTAAGCAATCCCATAAATTTATGTATACAGTATAAGTCATAATTTATTTTAAAGCAATTTATTGTAGTTTTAAAATTGAACAACACAAGTGAACAGAACTACAAATTTATGTGAAATTAGTTAAAAAAAAAGAAAACAAAAACAATTGTGTTAATCGTATATATATACAAACATATATATCCTTTTTGTCAAACTTTTTAATGAATCGTTATTGTGTATAAAACATTTATGTTTGTAAAATAGGAAAGAAATCTTTACTGTCACGCAAAGGAAAATTGTTTAATCCAACAAATTGTTTCTAGTTTTTGTATTGTATTGTTGAGCCTTGAAGATATTAACTATAAAAATTAATAGATCATAAGACTTCACTTTTTAACCAAGAATATTTATGAATATAAACGAGAAATGATAATAATAATGTAAATGATGTGAATATGAGTGTAGGCGTTAAGAACGGGTCCGAGTGCTGATTACCGTCTTAAAATGATTTATATAATACATATATTATTTTATCTTCGTTAAATATAGTTTAGTGCTGGGCAGCGTTTGGGAAACTTGCGGGCTAACTAAAAACATGTTTTCAGGTTTTCAAGCCATACTAAATTTTATCCATATACAACTTTCCTTCACATTGTTAAACTTTCAAATGTTTTATCTGGCTGCTTTAAAATTCTATTGATTTTCCGTATAATTTATTTATACTTATCAAATTCCCAAGCGGTTTTATCTGCCCATATACTAATCCAGATCAATGAATGAATGAACCTATCAAAAATTTGCGTTTATGGTATGGACAATCCCCAGGATATGTAGTCGGAGTTTAAGTTAAGCTTGAGCTTAGAATGAAAAGAAACACAAAATTAAATATAGTATGTGTGCAAATGAATGTAAAACTTATCTTAAATAACTGAACTACGTAAATAATTATACACTTGTATTTGTTAACTTAAATGATGGACGTAATGTGCAAAGTTTTGGGATTCGTAACGCAGTTGGATTAAAGCATGATTCCCAATAGCGTGATCTTAAACTCAACGAACATTTAAAATAGAACTCAAAGTGGTCAACAATATTTATATATGTATATATACATAAACATATATATGTATATGTATATGTGTACTATTCATATATCAAAACTAATTTTAACGATTTGCTAATCAAAATATTTGATGCCTTAAATGATTTTTGAAAGTTTATTAGATATTAATTTGTATGATATAGAAAGAAAGTGTGGAGTTCTAAGCTTGTAGATAACACTAAAAAAGTCCATTATGCTTAAACTAAATATACTAAATATATATATATATGTATGACATTTATGCATAATAGCATAGAGTTTTAAATGTAATTTACACCAAGGAAGTGTACAATATATGACTAAAAAAATAAATAAAAATTTTATATTAAATGTAAAACAGAAGATTCGACCAATTCTTTTAATGCAGTGAATGCCTAATGAAGTGCCAAAATATGCAACCGAAACAAATTATCATAATTGTTGTTTTTATTGAGGAAAGCTTTGTCCGAACAGGTTCTGGAATATTACGCTAAGTTATTCCAGCTGTTCGATTCGAGTCATCACAGCTGTTCGATTTTGATTCCGAAACCGGTTCGCAACGCCTTATCAGAGTGTCTCTGAAATCGTATAAAAGTCCATGGCAAAAGCCAGATCAGGACACAGAAGTTTAACAAGTTAAAGTCTGAAGATGGGAAAGCTGCTTTTAGTATTGGCCACAGGTGTGAAGTCTGCTCTAAATATAGCCCCCATCCAATCTCACATAATCTCTTTTTCGTCCTCGTAGTGCTGCTGTGTTCCGCATTTGTCACAGCGCAGGTGATGCCAAATACAGAGATCGGCCGGGTTACAGTCCAGGTGCCGTTGCTGTCGAATGGAAAGCCCGTTATGACCAAGGATAAGGAACTGGTGGAGGTGGCCCATGTGGCGGAGGTGAAACCGATTAAGGTGAATAACGAAGAGGTTGTCGTGCCACTGGCCAAGGTGCGAAACATGAGAGCTATTCGGGACATTGAGAATCTTGGACTGGTTAACCATGGCATACCCAATCCTGGCATTCCAAACCCCGGCTTGCCTAATCTCGGCATTCCAAATCACGGAATTCCAAATCCCGGAATGGTGAACCGTGGCATACCCAATCCTGGTATTCCAAATCACGGAATTCCAAATCCTGGTATTCCAAATCACGGAATTCCAAATCCGGGAATGGTGAACCGTGGCATACCCAATCCTGGTATTCCAAATCCCGGATTGCCCAATCCTGGCATTCCAAATCACGGAATTCCAAATCCGGGAATGGTGAACCGTGGCATACCCAATCCTGGTATTCCAAATCCCGGATTGCCCAATCCTGGCATTCCAAATCACGGAATTCCAAATCCCGGAATGGTGAACCGTGGCATACCCAATCCTGGCATCCCTAATCCCGGCATGCCCAATCCTGGCATTCCAAATCCCGGAATGGTGAACCGTGGCATACCCAATCCTGGCATCCCTAATCCCGGCATGCCCAATCCTGGCATTCCGAATCCTTGGATGCCCAATCCTGGAATTCCCAATCACGGAATAACCAAGATGCGAAAGACAAGAGCTATTGTGGATGCCCAGAATCCTGGAGTGCCCAATCATGGCAAGCCCAATCCTGGTATTCCAAATCACGGAATACCTAATCGCGGAATCGAAACTCCTGGCATGCCCAATCCTGGTATCCCAAATCCTGGCATGCCCAATCCTGGCATTCCAAACCACGGAATTCCAAATCCCGGAATGGTGAACCGTGGCATGCCCAATCCTGGCATCCCTAATCCCGGTATGCCCAATCCTGGCATTCCAAATCCTGGACTTCCAAATCCCGGAATGGAGAATCGCGGCATGCCCAATCCAGGCATCCCTAATCCAGGCATGCCCAATCCTGGCATTCCAAATCACGGAATTCCAAATCCCGGAATGGTGAACCGTGGCATACCCAATCCTGGCATCCCTAATCCAGGCATGCCCAATCCTGGAATTCCAAATGACGGAACAAGCAAGGTGCGAAACACAAGAGCTATTGTGGAAGCCCAGAATCCTGGAGTGCCCAATCATGGCATCCCCAATCCTGGCATCCCAAACCGCGGCTTGCCCAACCCAGGTATGCCCAATCCCGGAATGCCAAATCCCGGTATGCCCAATCCAGGTATGCCCAATCCCGGTGTGCCAATGCAACATTCCGCCTCGGAGATTCACCCAGTGGTCGTTGCACCACCCAGCACAACGACTTCTCCCGCCGCATCAGTGAAGGGCGCCAAGAGCTGCCATCAGCTGCTGTTGGGCAGTTTCGCAGACCCAACCACACCGATGCCCATTCCCCCAACTCCCGCTGAGAGCTGCGACAAGCTGTGCACCAAGTTCGAGCTGATACCCATTTGCGCCCACAACGGCGTGTGCATCCACGAGTTCCCCAATCAGTGCATTTTGGACACCTTCAACTGCAAGCATCGCGACTTGGCTTTCCGTGCTGTGGATGAGGATATCTGCCGCTTGAATAAGTGCGCCCGCCGCTGCACAAAGGAGGACCTCAAGATGTAAACGATGTGGACGAGGTCTCCAAAAATATTACAAATACAATTTAATTTCTTACATCTACACTATAAAGTTGATATCAATAAAGAATAAGTACAGATTACAATCATAATTATTAAATCATATATATAGCATTTATAATAGGTGAAAGGTCAAATTAATTGTATAAAACATTTCCCGCAAGTTTGTTGATCACTTTTCAAAGTCGGGTCGACTTAACCGATTCGGGTGTCTTCCGTTGTTTCTATGTAAACAAGTCTTACAGCATTAAAGATAAAGTCATAAATCTTTATATAGGATCACAATGAATTATAAAAGTCATAGGTAATTCTGGCATACCAATAAAGGACATCTTGACCATTTCTTGATCATTTATTTGGTTAGCAATACTTTAAACCTTTCTCTAAATCGGAGAAATAGATCATATATGTAGGTGTTATACAATGGGTTTCAAGTGAAGTGGAATGGATCATAATTTTGTTTTAATATAAATTACTCGTACACCTCCATGTGTGAGCTCAAACATATTCCCATATCAATAAAAAAAAAGTTTTGCAGGCCAAATTTAAATGTGATGACCCACTTATCTGCACTAAATTATATCATATATCATAAATTCTATTAAATTGGAACACTACAAATATTTAATTATTATAAGGAGATTCTGGCGAACAGGGATACTAAATATTTTTGTTCTGATCTTTTTATACGAGTATGCGAAGATTAAAAGAATAGTTAGTAGCCTATTTATAAGAAATATATTAATTGCTTGTCAATTTATAATAAATAGATCAATAAATAGATCAATTATCATCCAATTATAATTAAATAAAAAACAAATTAATTTTTTTATAAGAAATGTATTTTATTGAATAAATCGATTGGCAACTTCCGAATTGCGCAACTGTTGTTTCGTTTAGAGCGTGAGGCCAAGTTCCTTGCGCTCCTGCTTGCTGCAGAGGGGCTGCAAGCCTTGGATGCATCGATGGGTGTCGACGATGCGGAACGGCTTGCGGGGATTGCGACAGTTGTAGGCGTCCATGGTGCATTCGCTGGTGAACAATTGGAGGCATTGGCCATTGTGGGCGCACACCTCGAGATCGCGATCGGTGCAGGCGTAGTCGCAGTTTTCGGGCACCTGGTGGTGAATCTCATCCAGCCAGACCGTTTGGCCATGTTGATTGACTGCCGGCAGGTGGCTCCGCTTTAGGGGCAGCACAGTGGCGCTCGCAGCGGCGAATGCCAAGCAAACTGTAATGAATGGATTGAAACAATTACAGTTTTAGAAGCCAACACAGTGAATGCCAAACTTACAAACGAAGAGCAACGAATACTTCATAGTTGGGGCTAATCGGACTTGCTTGTTGTAATGTTGTTGTTATTGTAGTTGTCACCTTGCTGTGTTTGCAGCAACTGTTTAACTGTTGTTTCTGTTAGCCGCCGCAAATGTTTTTATAACCGAATTTTCCTCCAATGTAAACTTTTGGCCATTTTGGTTCAGGTTCTGGTTTTGGTTTTGGTTTTGTGTCTGGTTCTGGTTCTGCGGCTGTTGCCGCTCATAATCCTTTACTTTAACACCTGACAAAAATATGCAAAACTGCAATATCATCATGATTATCTTTATGGCCATCATTTATTTGAGTGCCTGCCAAAAATAAAATCTTTTGTTTCAAACATATTGGAGCGAAACGAATTAACGTGGGAAATTTGCATTTGTTTCCTTTGTGTTGGATTTCAAACTTTATTTGTATAGCTATTCAAATTAAATTGAATTTTCGTTAGAGGATTAATTAAAATTGTGTAGCATTTGTTTAACATATTTGCAATTAACGAACTTTGCTGCATACCTTTAGGCTGTGCGCAAAATTGTATTTTTCGGAATCTGAAATAAAACACCTAAATGTATGCCTATTTATTTTTATAAAGTGTGGTGAAAACAGTATCTAATGCTATTTTTATACACTTTATTAACTTTTTCACTTTTTCACTTTTTCACTTTATTATTGGCTAAGCGAAAGCCCATTGCCAGGCCCCGATTTTGGATTAATAACATAAAGATCTGAAACTGGTTAAAGTATCATTCATAATATAATATAAGGAAGCGATTAATGCAAAGCTGTGAAATAACTGACAAATTCTGGCCAGACAGGCGATCGTTCAGGCCGATCGAAACCAGTTCCTTAAGAGAGATCGCACAATCTGTGTGGATTAAGGAATTTACAATGCTTTCTCAATAAAATTATCATAAAAAGTGCATAAAAAAATTGAAATGCTTATGACAAATCTTTGATTCGATTTAAATACAAATGATATTTGATCAGTTTCTGGGGATCGTATATAAACTGGGGGTTGCAATCGAAAGTCAAGCAGAACATCGTCGAGCGTCGTGAAGTAAAAGTGAATTCCGTGTGGAACATAAGTGGAACACAAGTTAAGTAATCTTTGTGGATTCCAATAGACAAAATGCGGACTTTGTTGATATTTGGTGAGTGTCTGGTTAGAGATTTACAAAAACGTGGCCATTAACCCAGTCGCTCGCAGCAGCACTTTTTGCTTTGGCCCACGCCGTGGAGCTTGACAAGCCAGACCAACAGTTGCCACATCCCATCGAGCTACCTGCGCACGTGCAAACCCTGATAACCAATCACATCAATCAAGTGCTGCAGCAGAAGCCGAACGGCCAAGTCACAACGCTCAGCGGCCACGTGCCACAGGTTGCGGTAGGTAAGGGCAGTGGGAATGTGGCAGTGCCCCATTTGGATTTGCAGCCGCCGCACGTTGCGCAGCCGAAGGTGCCGCAGGTGATAAATCATCAGGCCACGGCCACATGGCATCAAGCAGCTCCTGCTGCCGGCAACAACAAAGTGGTGATGCCGCCGGTGCCGCAGATTGTGGTCTCCGTGCCCGGTAAAGCGCCGCTGGACATTGGCGACAAGGTCAACAAGATACAGCAGCACGTCAGCCATGTGATGCAACAGGCCCAGAACCAAATACCTCAAGCAATCAATCATGCGATCAAAGAGCGCGAGAAGCTCGCGGCAGAAAAGCAGAAGCAACGAGGCCTCCGCACCAGCTCAACCACCACCACCACCGAGAAGGCTAGCCAGACGGGTCGCCTTCTGGCATCCGAGGAGCAAGTGCCCGAGCTCGACGAGAATCAGCGCGAGCTCCAGCGGCTGGGCAAGTGCAGCTTCCAGTGTCCACAAGATTCGCTGCCCGTTTGCGCCAGCAATGGCGAATGCATCGTCGAATTCTCCGGCCAATGCGAGCTGAGCGAATGGAATTGCTTCAATACCAAGAACGGTGGGTTAGAAGACAGACCATATATCGATTAAACTGTACTTCATTACATATATGTATAAATCTTTCCGATTTCTAGTGTTCCATCAAGTGCACGACGACGACTGCCACAAAACCATCAAGTGCTACGATCGTGATAATCAGTGAGGAGAGGGAAAGAGACATTCCAATAAAGAGGGACAGAGGGAGCGAAATGTACAGCTAGTTATTATATATGTATAACAATTAACAAATTTTCCTTCTAAGAACTAACCTAGATTATAACTTTGTGATGTCAAATTCATTCGAATTCCCATTGCCTTTGCTATAACACTTGTATTAGTATATATACTAACTGTTATCAATAAACTTGATCGAAATATATATTTCATATTTTCTTTAAATTATCTCATGCTTAACAATCAGAAACTCGACACCAATCAAACTGCAAACAGGGTATCCTCTAGTCGGTATCCTTGAGAAAAAAGAATATTCTTGCCTATTTACATAAGCAATTGTTTACCTTTAGGCAATGTGTTAAGTTGTGTGCAGCTTGTCGAGGAATTTTGTTGAGGCGCCAACTTGATTTGCTGCGCATCTTAAAGATACTTTTGCAACTTGAAGATACTTTTGTGTGCATATTTACACGTGACGTTCAATCAATATGGTTTTAGGTCTTAGGGAGCAATCGCTGACTTAAATGCTGCTCGTTACTCTTGCCAATCGGCAATTGAAGCTGGCGTCGAATTTTCCACACTTTCCACACTTTCGACAGAGACGACAATCATCCAATTTGTCAAAATGGCTTATTAACGGATTTGGCCAAAGCCCAGAACGCACAGCGCATATCTAAGCCAAGTAAAAGCCAATGCCAATGCCATTCCCATTCCCAATGCCAATGCCAATGTGAATGTGAATGCGAATGCGAATGCCAATTGGGAATGAGCTATGGAGCAGCCAGCTGGTCCACTCGAGTGTGGCAGCTTCTCTCTTTGTGTTTGTGTTGCTTGGCTGCTTACCAAATGTAGCCGCATGCAACGACATGCAAAGACTTCGATAAATGAGAGACGCCTCCTGGTTGGCCGCCTGTCAGCGTTCATTCCCATTGCGACAGATGCTGGGGTAAGGATTTGGATTTCGACTTGGAGTTGGAGTTGGAGTTGGAGTTGGCCAGAGGCAAGGCCTAAAGCTGGAGCTGAGGCCGAGTCTTGGGGCTGGGTCCCATTAAAAAGCACTTTATGAATATGCGGCAGGCTAAAAAGAAATCGTTGCTTTTCATTTGCATGCTCTACTATCAAATATTGCACAGTCATCGAAAGGGCAACTCAGCTATGTGAGAGAGTTCGTACAAAGGAATGTGAGTCCGGAAATTTCAGGCCATGTACAGTAAGAGTTTCTCTTCAGATTTAACTTTTATCCATTTTAGCTATATGTAGGGTATTCGGAATTCGTATATTTATCTGCTTAGATATGTATTTCATGGCAGAGTCGGAACGTCGACGCGCCTTTTGGGGCCCATAAATTTCACATTTGCAGTTAGCCTGGGGAGCTGACTGTCTGCTTCTCTGTTCTACAAATATTTGACTTAGTTTTGCTTCATCTGGGTGCCCCCTCCCCCTCCTATCCTCCTATCCTTCTGCCTGCTGCGTGTCTGCCACGCATGCGCCATCTTTACAACGTCTCCCGGGGAGGCAACAACTGAGCAGTTGGAAAGACGGAGCTGTAGCACCGAAAAGCTCCGTTAGCTGTGCACGTTGCTTATCTGCGAATGTGTTAGCCTTGGCTGGTTGCATTTACTTCTGGAGCGGCTTCTGGTCCAAACTGGAGTCCAACTGCTCGCGCTTAATGCCAAATGCGTGAGCTGTGGGCCGTGCCGCAGTTTGATAGCCAGCCTGTTGGTCTGTTGGTCTGTTGGCCTGTTGGCCAGTTGGCCAGTTGGCAGCGGCGGAAATGCAATTAACACTTTGGGCCATAATTGCGTGCCAAATGCATTCGGCTCGGCCGATCGAAGCGAACGGGTTCTCGTTTTGGCCAGGCAAAGAAAAACTCTTAACTAAACCCCTCAGGGAAACGGTGGCTGCTGCATTGCGCTTGTTTTGATTTCCTCTGCTCATTTACAAGCAACGCGATCATTAATCAGCCAGCCAGAGCCTCCTTGCTAAGGTATTCGCCTTTGAAAATGAACAAATTTCATGGCTTATGTTCCTTAAAGATATCCAGGGGACAGAACATGGCCAATGCCAAACTGATTTGCATGCGACAAATCTTGTCTAGTCTAATTTTTTAAAGGCCATATACGTGTCTCTTTTAATTTGCTTGCTAATAGATATTCGATGAAAATAATGAATAGCCTGCATTTGAATAAGCTTTGACTACTTTATATATGATTACATATATGTATATCTATATATAATGGAATTTTAAGTGTTGTCGAATTTCGAGAAGAGAAAAAAACCAAGCTAATCAATGAAGTGCGTACACGGTATCTGCCATCTGGCAAACTCAACTATTTTATATACTTAAATATCTTTAGGGATACAAAAGTTTTGTATCTCAGCTAATAAACTAAGTATCACTTCGTACAGAGTATCTTTTAGTCGCGCACTCTCGACTTGAGCTATGTAACTAAGCACAACTCTCTGTTTGGTTTCAAAACAAATGTGTTTTAGCTTTTTTGCCGCCACACTTAATCACTTAATCTCAATTAAGGCCAAATTGCTATTGTCCAACATTTAAATGCAAATGCCAAATTAACGGCCATTTGCCCGGTCGGGTAACCACCTTCCATGCCACGTTTGTATGTCTGTCTGTCTGCCAGCTTGTCTGTTCATTTTGTTTTTTTTTTTTTCCATTTATGCGGAGTCCTTGGAATTGTTTCCTGTCGCGCAGCTCCACAAGCTCGAACAGCAGCACATCACAAAGTGGCAACAATTTGGTTTTCTTGTCTGGGCAGCGTTTTTAATTTAACTGAAATTAATTGAGTAATTTGATGAGAAACGCAGAAAAACGCATCCCAAACAAACGGAAAAGTGCCAAAGAGCGGCAGAGCGAGAGGGAGAGGGAGAGGGAGAGAGAGCGTGGAAATTGTGGCAGATGCAGATTGTTTGGCCATTGCTGCCAGGCAGCGACTACAAAAGCGAGGCCAGACAACAAATTTAATATAAAGCATATTAACTTTGATGGTAAATGGCCGAGGGGCAATGCTGATTTCGTAGTCATCTGTCAGGCGTTGGCGTAACACGGAGTGGCCTGGGAGGGGTGGGCTGGGAGGGTGGGGATGCTGCAACATATGTTTGATGATGTGCGCGCTTTGAGTCGAGCATCTTTGAGAGGCGACCCATGATGGCAGCCAGTTAGCCAACTGGCAGAGTCCGCCAATACCTGTTTAGAGTGCCCGGTAGTCGTAGTCGTGGGTACCGCATGACAACCGTTTAAAAAGGTTTTATTTACACCGAAGACAGGCCAATGCCGGATTGGGCCAGGCCAGTTGCCCGTTGCCCGTTGCAAGTTGCTGCGTTGCACGTTGCAAGCCAGCTGCTGAGCTGCTGGCAGCGTTTGGTCGCGCTGCGCGCAATTAAGTTGCCAACAACTTTGAAATTATGCAATTATGGGTATGAGAAATTGCCTGGAAATTATATGAGGAACTTGACGAACCGCAGCCACAAGACAAAGATGTCGAGCCGAGGACCCAGACCCAGACCAAGACCAAGACCAAGACCGATACCGAGACTGAATCAAAGTCCAAGTCCAAGTGCGAGTCCAAGTCCGAGTCCGAGTGCAAAGCGATAGTCAGTCTGCTTGATTATTTATTAAAACGAAAGTTAAACAGCGAAAGGAAGCAATTTTTCCATATAAAAGCCAAGTAAAGACCCCGAGAGCTGTTCCTCTTGGAGCAGTATCAACAAAATTGCATACAATGTATCACAGTTCTACAGCTCTAGAGCTGCAGAGTTCTGGAGCCTGTTCGTGGATCTCAGCTGGAGCCTGTCGCGGAGCGAGTAGCGTAATTGCCATGTTTAAAGTGTGATTAATTTGTAATCATCAAAAGGCAAAGCAGCAGCCAACAGCAATTGGCCAACAGAGGCAACATTTAACGGATCCAACTGCCAACTGAGCCAACATCTTAGCCAGCTCGCAATGTTTGCATTTTGAGTAGCTGCAAATCTTGGCTCGAATGGCTTTAGGGCACTTGTGGGGTTCTCTCGAATATAGATGTGTACCCTCTAAGTAATTGAGTTTGCCTTTGCAGCCAGGCGGACGGAGTGGCTGGAAACGAGGATTTTCCTCCATATATACATATATGTATATATAAAGATTAATATTTAGGCTTCGTTATGTCTTAAAAAGTTCTAATTACGTTAAGACCACAAGTTTATCAAGTGGAAATCACTTCGGCGACAGCTAAGTGCAGAAAGGCAATAAATCTGCACAGGTAAGAGCTTACAGTTGATGATACAATAAATAAAAAGCTCTCTGGGGGAGAAGAGGAAGAACGAACACTTAAATATTAATAATGTCTGGATATATTTTAAGACGGTATATAGACTAAAATTGAAGACTATCTCTTAAGACGTGCCGGAAATAAAATATAATATATTTAAGGAAATAAGTTAAGCTTGAGAGTCTGCTGAGAAAACATTAAGTATGAGTAACAAGTATGAATATGGCAATCGGTTGAAACTGACTGCACAATACTCTTTCCCATCATAATCAGAATTAATCCACGTTATAGTAATAATTACAAAATATTAAAATTATATAATATATATTAATAATAAGTGTATGAAACAATAATAAACTGTTATATTTTATATTTTATTTATAAATATAATTTATTTGTAATATGTGATTAATTTGTTAATTATTTATAAATAATTAAATATATTATAAATAAAAATTATAAAAAACATATATATTCTTTTATTTTTCCCTCTACGTCTGAACGAAAATATCTTTTTCTAAAAATATTACATTTTCTCATTAAATATAACCAATATACTCTTTTTGCTTAATGGGCGGGTATAAAAGCATAATTTTTATGTGCGAGAAACTAAAATCTAACTGAAAACTCAGCTATATAAAAGTAAAGATATAACTTAGTAAATCGTTCTCGACTAGAGTACGTGTTTTTTTTTCTCAGTTTAACAATCATTGTTACAGGAATTCCTTTGAAATATACCGTTGTACATTTTTATGTTTTTTTTTTGTTTTTGGTTTTTGTTTGTTTGTCTGTTATTAAGTACTATTTAATATCCTCTCTCGCAATTTAATTAGCAGACAACATTATGATTATCACCCAAAGCAGCAGCCAGAGTGTAACCAATAAACACAACAGCTCGAATGTTCGAATGCTCGTATGTGGCTAATTGCACTTGGGGCAGCTGGCCGCTGAGTACGGGTACGTGCTGCAACTATAAAGCCATCTAAGCCAATCAGAATGGCCAAAACATCGCTATTAATTACACGAAAAGTATAAATCTGGCATTGGCCATTGCCAAACCCGAAGGCAAGCCGAGCGAATCCTCTTCCTCGATGGACGTATCCACGACAAAGACGAAGACAAGTCGACCGCCTGGCGCGCATGTGCAGCGACGTCCCAAATTACAAGCTATAAAAATTTATGAGCCCAAAGACAGCAATAGGCGAACAAAGGCAACAACAACAGCAGCAACAGCAAAAAAAAAAGGTATAAAAAAATGTATCTATAAGATGCAACGCGCCTCGCCATAAAAAAGTCTCCTCTCTGCATTACGGAAGCTGCGTCGACTCCATGAAATCATTGTTGTGGCCAGAACCGCCACCGGCTACCGGTTTCCAGGTAACAGAACTTTGGAGCACCTTTTGCATTGATTGAAAATTAAGTTGTGCTGCGAGCGCAGTAAATTGGGCGCTTCTACGGACCGATCTATCTTTATAGGAAAGCGTGTTAAAATTCAATTACATATGTATGCAAGAATTTAAGCTAAATCAAGATAACTTAAGCTGGAAAAATTGTTTTTAAATTTATTGAAATTGGATTATTGCAATTGAGATTAGATGCTGAAATGTGGCTAAACTGAAGTGCTTAGAATTTGATTTATCTGGATTTTTTGTGCGAAACTCCCGAGTTCTAAGGCTTTGTTATTTTTAAATCTGTTAATTTTAATATACAATTTATTATAAATCCGTATAAAAAAATTATTGATATATTATCGATTTTTCTTTTCATATATACATATATACATTAATTGTATTTCTTTATTATTTTTTTTTTCAATATTCCTTCTATACTCTTCAGCAAATTCCTACAAAAATAATTCCTAATAATTATTTATCATATCATTTTGTAGCTTATGCACCTTTAACTTATTTGCTTCTTTTAGTTTTTTACTGTTAATTCTTTGGTTGTGCCCTCAACATTTATCTTTCATTATGCTAACACACACAGTCATGCACACACACACATGCACGCACTTATCATCCGTAACATTTTATCTGCATCTCTCACGCAATTATCGCTTAACCTTGTTGTTCACCTTCTTCAGTTGATCCTTTGCCACTCGCTTGACCTTCTTTGGCAATAATTCGCATTCCCCAGCGAACTGACCATTGGCCGGCACATACGCACAGCCCAGCACACACACACACACACACACACACACACACACACACACACACACACACTCATACAGATGAAAGTATCTGTTTGCACTATGTATATGAACTGAAAGCAATAACTTTGTGGCATACTCAACGCTGCGCCTGATGGCTACATCATGCTCTTCCACTTGATTTACGTCTAACTGTAATCGAATAATATATCAGGCAAGAGGCCAGGCGTTCAGCCAGGTAGCCAACTTAGCCACCAGGTAGCTATGCAACCAATCGTTCGACAACTACGTCCACAACCTTAGTCAAAAGCTCGGGCATAAAATCAATTACATTGACAAATGAGCAGCTGACAAGACGTGCATGCGAGACGGCAGCCAGAGATGTGGACAGGAGACAGCCGGAAGGCAATCTGAAGGGTGAAAGAGGGGCAGGGGAAGGGAAAGGGAGGGGATTGAAGCATGTGTCAAAGCGAACCCAAAAACGTTGCCCGGCAGCATCGAATGAATGCGATGGCGCTGCAATCACCTCCACTGCCGCATGGGCACGCGGCAGCATTGTCATCCGCAGACAGAGGCGCAAGTAGTGGACAAGGGTAGGTGCAGGGACAGGAGCTGGGGCAGGGGCATGGGCAGGGGCAAGGGGGCAGCGTACATGTTGATATCCACATTGGCATCGCCGGCACATGAATTATGTGACTTATTAAAACGTCATTCGAGCTGACAAGTTGCCGTTGCCACTGCCATGGCTCAGTCTCCAATCGATGCCCCTGTTTGTTGCATGCTGCAGCACCGATGCAGCGGGGCAACGAGTCTCGAGTCTGGGCAGGAAACATCTAATTGTTGTGTTCCCTGGCACTTGCGATCCGTGTTCTTTATCAAGTGGTCGCCACTATTTGTGCTCTGCCATGCGGCTAATCGATGAGCCGTCCAGATTGCTTTTACTCCATCAATTTGCATAAATAATTTGTAAATTGATTACAATCTTACCTTCGCCTCTGACACAAGTCGCAAACTTAATAATGACAGCCATTATGAACATCACAAAATCAATCGAAAATTGTACTGATTGGTCAAATAACATGTATTTTATTGCTAACTTACTTAACTTGGCCAACATTGTATCGATTTCTGTCATCAATTGAAGGTTCTTAGTTATTAAGAAATTTTATATTTGTAAATTTATGTTTGTTTAGCTTGCAAAATACATTTTTGTATCTGTGAATTTTTAGTTTTAAACAAAAAATTTCTCTACATATTCATTGTAATTCATTTAATAATTCACATTTTTTTAATCATCAATAGTCTTGTAAAAATATTGTTGAATATTCTTAAACTATCTTTTACATTGATTTTACATTTTATTTTAGCTTGCAAAATACATTTTTGTATCTGTGAATTTTTACTTTTAACCTCAAAATTTCTCAAAAAATTCATTGTAATTCAGTTTATATTTTACATATTTTAATCAGTCTTGTAAAAATATTGTTGATTATTCTTAAACTATATTTTACAATAATTTTACATTTTACTTTAGCTTGCAAATTACATATTTGTATCTGTAAATTTTTACTTATAAACTCAACACATATTTTACATATTTTAATCAGTCTTTTAGAAATATTATTGATTATTCTTAAACTATATTTTACAATTATTCTCATTTTATTTACTATAGGTTAAAAATTTGAGCTTACAAATATATATCACTATATAATCAACAAGAAGTATTGAAAAAGTTAAAAATGTTTTCCCCATTAATATATCCATTATAATAGCTCTTTAACACTCTATCTATATTCTAATAAATTACACTATTTATAATTATAGCTTTCACACTATTAATTAACTTTATTTTCCTGTTAAATAGATTTTATTTTGTAATATTTGAAATTTTATACCGCATAATTTGAATGGATTTTAATTAAGATTTTATTTAGGTTGAAGGCCAAAATCAGTTTTACACATGCTCCAATTAGGGGACACCTCATATTTATGCCATTAATTGTGAGATGGCACAAAAAGCTCCGGCTTTTCCATTCAGCTGCCATCTGTCCCTCCCTCTCTTTCTCTGCCCACCTAATCCACCTGACATGTTAGCCAATTTGTTGTTGTTGTTGTTGTAGCGAATGCACTAATTAAATTTAATTAAAACGTGTCAACCGAGCTTGTCAAAACAAATTCGCTACACATTCGAAATGAGCTGCCAGGGAGATGGATAAAAAGTCTACACAGGATGTATTAAAATACATATATATGTATATATATACTCATATACTCATATATATGGACAGGAGTGAAGAAGTCGGCGACAAAGGCAGCAAATGGCTCATTAAAAACTTTTATGCTGATGAGTTGGCGCGGCTGTTAAGCCCGGCCAAAGATGTGGCTAAGAAAATATATGCGTTTAGTTAATTAGAGGCATAATAATGCGCGCTCACACACACACACACACACACACACATACACACATATATACACACACTGACACACCTGCGACCTACTAACGGAACTTTTCCTTATGCACATCCCCATTCTCGTTATTTCAACAACATTGCCTCAGTGTGTGTGTTCTTCTTTTTGTGCAACAGAAGAAGCATCAGCAGCTCCTTTTTATGTCCACACCTGACTTTTGTATTTGTGTGTGTGCGTGTGTGTGGAGCTCTGTAAGTAGTGATGAGCAAAAAGTGATCACAGCGTAATCACAATCACAGTGATTTTTTGCTTGAAATTATTAACTAAGCCGTAAAAGAAGTAAAGGTAAAAGCTATAAAAACTTACTAAATATATTGAGAGGAAATCTTACTTAATAGCTAATAAGCGTAACCTTTTTGTTTAAAATTTACGTAAAATAAGCCTAAATATTTTTTTAAAGTAATTCCACACATAATTAAATTGTCAACAGAATGGATTTCAATTAGCTCCAAAAAGTATGCTTTAAATTTTTTAAGGCTCAACAGTAAAATAATTCTTAACTTTCCCTTTGCTTTCAAATATCTCAAAATTGATCAGTTTAGTTTATAAAATGATGTTGTGTGTGTATAGAATATTATATAACTACATAAACAAAGAAAAAGGGAAGAGTTATCGATAAAAATAGTGAATAAAAACAGAAGAAAATCAACTTTTCTGCGTCGTTTTTGTAATTTTTGAGCAAATTACAGTAGTTTATTATTTTAAATTTTATAAGCTTAAAAATAATGATACATAAGATAATTTATACCTTATATATATATGTATATGTATATTATTAACATTATTATACCTTTATATATATATATTTTTTTAAATTTAAATAAACTATATAAAAGAGAAACACATATGTATAATTAATTCAATAAAATAAATAACAAATTGTTCTTAAATTCTTAAACATATTAAAAATGTTATTTGTAGTTCCACATGTTTTTCATTCCATTTTCATCCATTTAAAGCTGTGATTTTAAATGAGACTCAAAACACATTTCTGTGATTTTGTATATCACACAATTGTTGTCACAATTTGCGTAGAAAATAGCAAATTATTTCGTTATTCATTCGGCTGTGTGCACACAGGCATCTCTTCTGCCCCGGCAACAACCTCGGCTCCCGTATTGCCCCTTCGCTTATCCACTCCCCGTCCCCTCTCTCGTCTACACCTTGCTGTGCAAACACACCCGCGGGTGTCGTTAATTGAAATTATTATACTTGTCTGTGGTATCATAAATGTGACTCGTTAAATTTGTATGTATGCGCGTGTAAGGCGACACTCTGCCACACACACTCACACACACGCACACTCACTCACATATAGACTTTAGATATATGTGAGCTCATATCCTGGCTACCCGCCTCCACCTCCACTGCCCCTCCCCTTGCACCTACTTCGGCGAGTGTCACTTATTTGCATGAGGCAGGCCCCAAACGACAAAATGGAAATTTGTAGCCACATTGCTCATGGCATGGCCCCCATTCTCTCTCTCTCTCTCTCTCTCTCTCTCTCCCACTCCTGCTCTCTCTTTCTCTCTCAGTTGTTTCTCATGCGAGTTCTTGTTGCCGTTTTAATGTGTCAAGTGTTTTATTTGCGCGTGTTACCTACTTTGATTTTATTTGCCCACTCACCAGGCAGCTGCAGCAGGAGCAGCCCCCACCCCGAATCCCCAGCCAGTGCTTCGGACGCGGAGTAAGCAGCCAAGCAGGTGGGTGGTGGGTGGTGGGTGGAGTGCGTTACCCTGCCAACTTGCTTTTATGTTTAATTCATGCGCAAATTGTCGCGGAAATCTGGCGTCAAGTGTATTAAACACCGTGCGCTGCTTTTGATTTATGGCCCAGTTGGTGCCACTGCCAGATTGAATCCCCCCCCCCCCCCCCCCTTCCACTCCCTCTATGCAGCTCCATTGGGGCCTGGCCGTCAATTTCAATCGCAAAATGAAATTGTTACCGTCGACTAATTTATGTGCGGCATTGCAGTCTTTTTTCCGCTTAATGAGCTGCTACACAAGCTAAATTTCAAGTGGAATTGAAGGAGGAAAAATTGAGGTGTGAATCAGAAGCGTGTTCCATAATTTGAAACTGAAAGACTGAAGATTACAGCACGATTTAAACGAATACACTTACATTAAATATTCGTTAAACAATAAAAGAAGTTAGATATATGGTTTGGCAAATTAAAAAAAAAAATTTAAGTTTATGGCAAGTCTAAAATTAAATAATATTAAATATTAATATCAGTATAATAAAATGATATTATTCTCTATCTCTGTCTGATCCCTTTTTGTATTTAGTTTATTAGCAGATTGTTTGAAGGTTCCACAAGGATTAGAAGGGAAACAAAATAGAATAAAGCTAGTAAGTCTTAAACCAAGTAAGTAATTTAATCATTAGGTTGGAGCTATAGCTAAGATACTCATATGAGATGTTGATTAAAGTTCTTACATTAAAATTGTAGAAAAGCCAACCTTCACTTATTTATATGCTCGGCAGGTATTAAAGCGATTTCCTGTGGCATCGATTGCTTATCTTATCCTGTGCAGTCATTCAACCCAATAAAACAGCCACTGACCGACGGCGGACATTTAATCAGGTGCCCCTCACCTGGTTACCTGGCTCCAGCTGGGGCCATTAGCCGCGGCCACTAGCCAGCCGCAGTCTACAGAAAATAGTTCAAAAGACTTTAGAAATGGCTCAGAGACAGAAGAGAAAAAAACACACACACACTCACACATACACACAATCTTAGCTGCAAGCGGAGTCAGTCAATAATTTTCATAACTGCCGCTAATTGAGTCATTAACTATAATTGGCCATAAGTGAGTGTAATGCAAGCGACAAGCAACAAGGCATTGCAGAGCGTTTAAGCCCAGTCAAGTGTTAAGGCCAACAGCAGAAGCAGCCAGTTTGGCTAACAGGGCGCGAAAACTGCTCGACTTTTGTTTTAGCCTAAAGGGAAAACAGGAACACAGGAACACAGGAAAACAGGAAAATGGCATAAAAAACATCACATATGGCGCCCATCTTCTGCAGATTATTGTGCCCAAGGAACAAATTCTGAAGCCTGTTCACTTAGGCGTAAAATAGGGGAGTTTGAGGCTTGACACTCAATGGTTGAGTAGGGAAATCAAAGTGGCCAAATATGTCAATAAATTACGGGCAGCATTTCGGGCGGTCCTCTCTCTCTGTCGCCCAGGTGTTGAATTGTCTTTCACAGCGAGGGCCAACAAGGGGTTAATGCCAGTTGGCCAGATGTATGCGAGCGCACGTGTTGCTCATGTCAACTGCGTAAATAAGAGCGAAATTGGCCAAAAAGGAGGGAAAAAACAAGGGCTAATAAAAATGAGAAGAAACTCCTTCAGCCAAGGAAGAGCGACGAACCATGAAACGCACTGCGACAGCTGGGGGCGTTTTCCAACACTCCCCCTTTCAGACACACACACACACACACACACACATACATAACGAAATTCGTGCTGATTGGCATTTGGAATTTTATTTCTAGCTTGTGGCCCATTTGGCGTATGAGTGATTTATCGCCTCTGACTTTTGGCCATTGGTCAACTCTCCAAATCAAATAATAAAGTTGAAATTAGTTGCGGTTCGAAATGGAAATTGGAATTTCAAATAGTTTCCTCCTCTTATTCTGCCTGTTCTTGTTCTGCTTCTTCTACTTTTATTGGAGCAGCTTTTGCGGTAAACAATAAAATTGATGAATTGCAAAGCGAGAAAGTTGTCAAGGTTTTTGTGGTTTTCATTGAAGGTTTTCCAAAAAGTTCTGTTTTCCAATGAAAATTCGAAACTAATTTTTGCTTCAGCATCAAACATTTAAACTCCATGTGGCATGTGAATGCCAAAAGTTGCATGGAAATTGAGAAGAAGAAGAAATGTAGGTAGAATTAAAGATAATTGGGTAACATGTTAAGTTTATTCGATTTATTGTTGTTAAACTAGTTTTAGATATATTTATGTCTCGCTCTAACCTTCCATCTTGTTCGTTTTGTTTCTCATTCGCTTTCTGGTTTTCGACAAACTTATTCGGTTACCGCCTTTCTATGCGATTTGCATTTACTAACATAAGTAGCGTTAACATATTTAAATATCCAGTAGCCAACAGCTTGACTCTATAATGAAGCAATTATGTAAAACATATTGATTTTGGTTTTAACTCAACAGAGACTCCCTGTTAAATGCATTGTAGAGATACTTTTAGTATATAGTTGTGACTGATGGTTCGACTAGCACTTCCGCTGCCAATCTTATAGATACTTTCAGCCAGATTAAAACCATCTATCAGCCTAGGCTCATAAAATTTGAGCGCACAACTGCCGAGCCGCCCAAATGGAGGCGCGGACCACAACTCGTTGCAGAAGTCGTCAGAGCGGACCAACCCACAAGCTCTTCCAGAGTTTACACAATTTCCCAGCGAACTGGAAGATCCACTCGAAGACATACACTCTCTCTCTCTTTCTCTCCTCGGCTACCCCCGCACCGACCCCCTCTCCTTTGAGATCCGTGTGGTGAGTGATAAAGAACATGTTAATGGGTTTTAATCAATTTGCAATTTTTTTTGCTTACTGAGCTGTCAGAGAATGTGTAATATGCAATATGTATGTGTGCATAAGGTTGTGCCTCTGCCTCTGTCTCTGCCTCTGCCTGTGCCAGTGGCTGTGGCTGTACCTGTGCTTTGCTGTCCAGTGAAATTGATATCGCTCCTGGCGCGACTTTTCTACATATTTTAATGATACTTTAATTTGTGGCAATTAAAACGGTAGAAGCAGCTGCTGCCACTAAAAGAGCGCCTCTCTACACGTTTTATAGTGCCCAGTCAGCGATTACGCAATCAGCCAAGAGACAACAACAACACTCATCACAACAACAACAACAACAACAACAACAACAACACCAACAAGGAGTCCTCAAGTCAACTTCTTGGTGGTATGCATAATGATCAAGCCTCTCCAACGATTTCCGTTGTTGTCTTCCCGATTCGGCTTCGATTGTGCGCGGCCCACCTGTGCGCTTCATGCTCAACCGGGTCTGCCTGACTAGCCATTGACAAGTCCGTTAGCGGAATCAGAGGATCATCAATTAGCTAACGGAACTAAGGGATTATATGATTATTGGCTGCCAGATCAGAGAGGCTTTGGCTACTCTTTTAGTCGAAGTCTCGATATACCCTATCTAACCACATATAAAGATATGCATTAGCTATTCAATTTCTCCTATACCCTAACTAACTATAAATATATTCATTACCTATTCAATCGCTCATTTCGATTAACTCTTGATATATATACTAACTAATTTTAAAGATATTCTTTATCTATGCAGTTTCTCATTTCGATTAACTCTTGATATATATACTAACTAACTATAAAGATATTCTCTATCATTCAATCTTTCAGTTTGATTTATGCATTTATCAATTAACAAACGGAACAAAGGGATTATAGACAGTCTTCAGCGCTCCTTCGGATCGAATTCCTGATATACCATAACTAACTATAATGATGTTCATTATCTTCTGAGTCTATCGGTTTGATTAATTCATTTATAATTGCCACATAATAGATAGTTTCAATAACATGTTGCCTTTAAGCACTTGCCACACTTTCCTGCAATCTTTTCTTCTCGTTTTTCCCTATATAGCACAACATGTTATCCATAATTACGGCTTGTTGTCCCCATCCATGGGACAACTTGGGACATCTCTGGACATCTCTGGACATCTCGGGACATCTCGGGGTGTGTGCCTACATATTACTGTGCAAATTGATTTTAAATTGGTTAACCAAGTACTTGGCTCAAGATTATTGTTGTCTGGCCAACTAGTCGATGTGCAAATTGCAGAGACAAGTCCCTGTTATGGCCACAGAAATTTGTATTCTTAGTTGGCCAAATAGATATTTAAATTGGGTATAATGCAGCTTAAGGCTTGAGAAAGGGAGTGTAGGCTATTGTAATTATTACAATCCAAAGTGAATTTGAGAGCTGCATTTATAATAATCATACATCATCATTTAGCTTATTTAAGCTTAAAGATCTCGAGCCGACGAATGAGTATAATTATTATTTGCCACTTTTTACGGGTGTTCAATATCGAATGGCCATCAATATGATACCATATCTGTTTGAGTGCTTAGAATCTGCATTCTTCTGAAGCACTTAACTTCCTCAACATTTGCGTACGTCTCATTTCTTCTGCTTCTTCTTTTTACTTGTTAAGAGTACGGGTTTTCTTTCAGTTCAATTTTATGATTGTCATAACTCTCCAGGCGAATTCTTAGCCGAACAACTTCATTTAACTGACTCAATTCGTGTAAACTCATCGTCCAGATGTTCCTAAACAACTCGAAACACGACTCACGAGTCTCAACTTCATTTTCGAAAAACAAACATTACCATCTACATTTTACAGGTTTGCTGCATCATGTTTAGCTCTCTCTTTCGCTACATATGTCTTTCTTTTTCTCTCGCTTCAACGTCTCTCTCTCTCTCTCTCTTTCGCTCTTTGGAACGACTCACGTAATAGCCGCGGTGATCTATTCAAATTTCATAACATGTGTCAAAGTCAAAGCAAAAGGCCGTTAAAGTTGGTTGCCAGCCTCCTTCTCCCCATTCTCCGCCCCCCTCACCTGTCGCTCGGCCTGTCTGCTTGGCCGGTAATCTCTGCAGTGGTAATAAGATATGCTCATTGCCTTCGCACATGGCCAAAACTAAGACGAGTTTGAGGCGCTCCTCGTGGTCCCGGCATTGGGATGCCCGCAGTGCAGTGCCGGCTACCGTCTTTGCCTTTCCCTCTGCTGCCGCCTCGCCTCTTGACACCTGGGCGAAAATTGTGAGCCTTAAATTTTGGTAGCCACCCATTCGGTGCTGGCCATCGCGATGGCCCGTTATGGTAGCCGCAAAAACCAGTTGGCCCACTCTCGGTCTTTCCAATCTGAGCTTAAGGTGCACTGCGTTCCCGCCAATGGGGATTACTTAATTATGAAGCCACATGGCAGACAAGCCAGACAAGCGGGGCAGCGCACAGCAGCAGAGGGTCAAGTAGCACAGGGCCAGGTGGAAGGGGGTCGAGCAGCAGCTACCCAATGCGGCAGGCAGCGCAGTTGTTGCATGCGCATTACAAAAAATGTTTATCTAATGCCTGGAAGCCCTTTTTTAATTTCACATTTTGCATACTGCTTTATTTAAAGCAGTGCTGACTATTCATAGCGCGCTGTTATGATAATGTAATCTTGTCAAAAGCTATTAATTTTATAGAACTTTTGCAACTTAAAAGGCTTCTTATATATATATGTGTATATACACCTATATATACATAAATATATATTCAAAGTGAGCTTCAATTAACATAGCTTACGAACAGTTTGCAATTTTCACAGTAGTTAAGTTTCTTAAAAAGAAGTGCTATGTGCGAAGCCTTATATTGCTTTGCATAATGTCTATTTTCCTTTACCTCTAACGTAAGTGAGTAGAAATTTTAGATTTTATGAATATCTGAATGTACGAATAAATGTTAAAATTAATAATACATGTATTAATACAGTCAGTTGTGTACTTTGAATAATTGCTCTTCTATGCGATTCTCAATAATTCGCGTAACAAACAAATATTACTTTGCTTATCAAAAATGATTCCTTGCTTATCATTTATGTGTTTTATTAGCGATTTAAAAGGCGATTTAAAATTGACACTTAATGGAAACTATATATATTTACTTAATCATACAATCATATTTAATAGATAATAATTAGATATGATATAATAATAATGCTCAAGTCTGTATATATAACCAGAATATCTCTTATATTAGATATAATTGAATTTAATAATTTTTCTCATTATGCTCTTCATCATCTATTTCAAAGCCAACAAACCACATATTCAAAAATATATATTAAAGAACCGAATTTATATATTTTTGAGCTACTCTTTATTCTGGTTTCCACTTATTCATCTGTTTTCAGCTTACATAACTATGAGAACTCAGAAAAAAAGAAGGCAAATCTGAAATGCTGTAAGCTTCGCAAAAATATGACATATGACAGACAGTTAAAGCTGCTTAGTGGCATTTTCGTATAGCTGAAAGTTGGTCCTTGCATTCCACTTAGCTTTCATAATTTTTATTTTCATTTTTATTTAATTATTTTTTCTTTTTTGTCAAATTTATTTTTTTCATCCTTTTCAGATTCGCTCTGGCGGATTATTTGCATGTAAGGCTTAAAGCTTGTAAGCCCCAACTGACGTTTGGGGCTCCTATGGCTTTAATTTGATAATTTGCCCGCAATTGTGGCGCCTCGGGGTGCCCGCTACCAGCGTTGCCAGTGTTGGAAAATAGCTCCATGGCTGCTCCACCTGATCAGCATTTCGCATTTGCAATGCTAAACATTTGCAAACATTTCATTATGCAGCTTAAATATAATGCGCTGCCACGCCCCTTCGAGACCGATTCCCAGCAAAAAGAGACACAAGTAAAATGCATAAAAAGCAGCTAAAAAAAAAAAACATTCAACACTGCCAACAAAAAACAACGCAACACTTGACAGAAGCGCATTTCAAGCTCAAATTTATGGCGAGCTTCTTATAAAATTTATGCCAAGGGAATTTTACGTGATTGCAACGCGAATTTCAGCAACATTTGAGTTGAAAGGGTAGTAAGAGTTCTTAAATGTGTTGCATTTAAAATAATTTTTAAAATATTATTGAATTTAATTGCTTAAACTATGTTTATAAATGTGCAAAGCATATGAATGGTAGATAGAATATGGAGAAAATTTACTAAAAAAAAAATTATTAAAGATTCCCTTGTAGGTATTTTAAATATTGTGGCTTATATTATTAGTTTCCAGATTGTATTAAAAGTTTCCAGAATAATGCGCTCATACATGCGGACAGACGAGAAGTCAGAAGTTTAGAGCGAGGAATTGGTTTATATTGACTCGATTGTTAATTCTGATTAAGATTATGTATTTTCCATAGGGTGAGTAACGCCTTCATTTGCCTGTTACATACGTACTCACAAAAACATTATACCCTGCTTTCACGTTTTAATTGGGTGCAGATTAAAACTAATCAACAGCTGTAAAGGGGTTGTGCAACATCTGAAATGCTCCACTTGAGAACATCCATCTAGTTTTTAACTATTTATAAGCGTACTTTGTGATAAAATACCAAATATATTCTCCTTAAATTCCAGCAGCTGAAAATGTGAGCTGCTTGATCTGTTTCATTTAGCAAATAACGCAAAACGTTTTCCATTTGGCATAAATGCACAAAATGACATGCAATGCATTTTAGTGCTTTTCCACTCTTGTGCACTTCTTATCTTCATTTGATTTTGCGCCATTTTTCCGCCACTTCTTTGCTTTTCCTGTCCACTCTGACGCTTTTCTCCTTCTCACTCCCTTCTCTCCTCTCTCCCTTACTCAGAGCGTTTTTATTTAAGTTGGCCTTAAAACAATTTTATGACACCATAAGTACAAAACAAATAAATTCTTTGGGAACTATTTCGCTGCCATCCTTCGCTTTTCCTCTTGCCCGTGTCCAGAGCTTGCAGCCAAGCATTTCCTCTAATGCGCACTGCATTCATCATACGCCCCGTTGCCCATCGTCAGCCAAGGAAACAAAAGCAGCAAGAATATGATAAATAAATGCAACACGATAAACAAAAACACAAAAAATAAAACAAAAGAGCGACAAACTTACAAAAAAAAATAAAAATTAAAAACAAAATATAAAAATACTGAGAAGAAAAGCTCGCTACAACGCAAAGGATGCGAGCAGAATGCAATAGCAGAAGCTCCCATCCAGCTTTACCTTATCTCACAGAATTTTGTATACTCTAACAATATTTAGTATGCTTTTCATTTTTTTGTATACATTTTAAATTGATTAACAATTCCTTTAAATACATAATCTCTGTTATTATATGTACTAAATATTTATTAATTAACCCTTTGTACTAAGGTTTACAGATAGTCCTCTCATCTACAGTTACAGTCTGATCACATTAACATCCCAAGTCTTCCATATAGCACATATTTCAGTCTAATAGAAGAGCAACAAAATACTTGCAAAGAAGTCGCTACTTCATAGCTGGAGCACAGTGCGCCAAATAAGTGTGTGTACGCTCGGGTTGATTTATATGGTGTATATATTGTATACAATATAGGAGCTTACATATACTCGCAGCAATGTGCAACGCTGTGTGGCATATTGGAGCGGCATACAGATTTCGGTCGCTGTTGCGGCTGCCTTTTGGGTGTATTTTCATTTTCATTTTCTTCTCGTTGTTTTTCATTTTTCCTATTTTCGGATGTGGGCGGCGTTTGGTGGAACAACTTTTATTATTACAATGCGAAAATGCGTTCAGCGATTTTGCTCAGCTTCTGCTCTTGCATTTTGCATTGCATTTTTTTTTATATATATTTTTTTATTTTTGGTAATTCTTTTTTTTTAATAAAAACACGCAGCAATAAAATTCCAGCTGTGTTTACGTGATTGGAAAACGATTTTCCATGGCGGCGAGCATGAAAAATTGCTGGCCCCGAAACTTAATTTTTTTCTTGTGTTTTGCTCATCCTTGTGTGTGTGTGTGTGTGTGTGTGTCTGTGAGCGTGTGCGACAGAAAAAACGTTGAGCAAACAAAAATGATTATTTTCATTGTCCATTAAAAAGATATTTTTCTGCTTGTAATTGTCAACATGTGGAAAACTCCTTGAATTCAAATTGATGATGTAACATGTTGATGCAGCACAGCGAGCAGTCAATAAATGTTCATTACAGTAATGCATGTGTTATCCGCAGATTCGAATCGATGTCTTACCTGCAGCTCAAGTGCCACGGCTGACAGCAACATTTTCCATTTTCCAGTTTCCAGTTTCCAGTTTTTCTTTGCACCATGCAATAGCATTTTGGCAGCCAGCTTCTGAGCTGCTGCTCAACATCTTCTACTCCCATGTTAAGTCCCCAAATTTATGATCCTGTGGTCAATTTGCAACATATGGCAACTGCCGCTCGTTGGGCTTCACTGCTGCTCCATTTGCTACCCTTTCGATGGGGGCCTTATGCCATAAATTGCTTTCGTTAAAATAATGAAAAAAAGGGGTTGTGAATTGCTTTTTTTCGGGCTCAAATGGGTTCGAAATTTCGTTAAAGAGCAGCTGTTTTTCGATAGTAATAAATACAAAAAGTTGTTCTAAATCATTACTAATATTTGATAAGGGGTTCACGCATCCGTTTCTATATGAGTATTGTATCCATTCTTGGCATAGAAATTGTTGATTATGAGAAGCGCGTTTAATGGGTTTCAACGCTATAGATAAAGATAAGGTATAAAAGATTTTATGAAGAAGAAAAATAATTCTAATTTGACAAAAACTTTTTTTTAAAATAAAAATATGTTTCTTTCATATGAAATCCTATAGATTATTTTCGTAAATTAAAAATGGTTTTTCTTTTATTAAAAATAATTTAATAACCAAGAATTCAATACAAACTTTAGCAAAGAGAACGAAAGTTAGAAATATTCTATCCTATGAAGAGAAATCTGTTGAACAATATATATCTCTCAAATATCTCAAATAAAAGAATTTAGGAATAACTTTATGATAAAGAATAATCACTAAATCTAAAAAGCATTAAAAAATACCTTAAAAGCGTTTGTGTGAGATACAAGTGTGTAAGTGCTTAAGCACTTCGAATTTATTACAGGTAAAGAACTAAATATTAATATATTTTATTGCAGCCGAAAGGCAACATTTTTGTGTTTTATTTTTGTATTCTATGGGAAAGTCGCTTTAGGCCAACGCAGCTAGCAAACAAAATTTATGAGCTTCGGCTGTTCAGGCAGCCCAAATGCAGATCCAGTTGCTCTGCCCACAGCTAAGTGTGTAACTGTATGTGTGTGAGTGTGCATGTCATTTATCATCTTTAATACTTTTGAGTGATTATATAAAAAGCTGGCTAAACTAATAACTTAGCATCAAGCTGCAGCGGCGCAATAACTCCAAGTAAATACATAATTTATAACAGGACACTTTTATATGGCATATTGGTAAGAAGTAAAAATTGGAGCCACATTATTTACGACCGAGGCAAAAAATAGGGAAATAATTTTTGCTATTTAAAGTGAGGAAAGGCGAAAGGAAGTGCAAAACTAAAGGACAAAGGAGCTGTAAAAATGTGCATCTAAGATGCAGCTTCAATAGCTGTATTTTTATCTATTGCTTCTGGGTGCAACTGCATCTAAATGCATTTACATTTGCAGAGACAGAATTTGCGCATTTAGACGCATTGCGCTTCATTTCCTTAACAGAATTTACCAAAGTATTTGCACAACAATATCGGGAATGGGAGTTACAACTGTAAGCTTATTGAATTATCCGATTTGGTGATTCAATTGGGATGCCAATGCGAAAAATAGATACGATTGGGTTGCTGCATGCAAATGCGAAAAGTGTTCAACTCAAAGTTTACCTGCACGAATGTATCTGAAACACTTTATGGTCACAACTTGTGCAACACATTCAAATAAATCGATAAATGAAATGTAATCCCTAAAAGGAACCAGCTGCAACTTTGAATGCAACTTTAGATGCAACTTCGAATGCAACTGCAAATGCAACTGCAAATGCAACTGCTCGTGCAGTTGGCATGTATTTACTCACTGCATAGAGTTAAGCATGAATTTTAATGCAACGCCCTGCCTAAGATACACACTCCACACTCCACACTCCACACTCCTGCCTAAGATACACACTCCATTCCATTGGCCAGGCTCAGACAAACTTTTTGGCCATCAATTTGCTGGAGAAAATATTTGCCACATGCCAAAAGTTTCGCCCGCGTAAATAAGTAAAAAACAAACGTGAGTCAAAGTATGCAAAAGATGTTATGCTCTTTTTTAAAGTGAAGCTTACTTAAGGATAAAGTAGTTAAAAATAGTTCATTAAATAATAGCCGAGATACTTTGTTGTATTAATGATGTACGTAAGTTATATTCTTTACGATGTTTGTCGAAAAATTATTGTTATTTATTCTTGACTTGCATGCGAAAGTTAAAAAAATGTTAAAAAATACAGAGAAAAATATATTTACAAAAAGATACAAATGCATCTAGACAAAGATACAAATAAGTACATTCAAATATAGTTCTAAGAATATAGATAGATTTAGTGCAAATTCTTCTTCTGAAGATACGGATACATTTTACAGATCAAACAGGTATTGATGCTGTTGCATATGCATTTGTGGATACATTTGCAATATTATAAATATATGTAGATACAAAAACAGAATTAAATACATTAGGTACATACAGATGGAAAGTCAGATTTTCCTTAAGATACAGATACTTCCAATGATACGGATGCAAAGTGTTATAGATGCAATTCCATATACATTTGTAGATACATTTGCATTTGTAGTAAAATAAAAGTTACATATATAATTGAATCAAAAATTTATATATTTACCTTTATTTAAATATACACATTGATACTACTGTATATATAAATACATATATTTGTATGTTTCAAGATTCAGTTACAGTTGAAGACCCTCATAGTGAAGGTACCCAGGGTTAGGGTATCTTAAGCTCGAAGAACACGACGAATTGCGGCTGGCGGGCAAAAATGTTTAGGTAGCAAATGCGAAACGTGACAACGTCAACTGCAACTGTAAAAGTTTTCTCGCATCACGCATACGCCACGGGCACCGATTGGGATTTGCAAGGCTAGTTGAGAAAGGAGACAAGCATTTCCCTTTAGCCTCTTGTTTGCCATCTATGAAGCAATCTGCTTCGTTTTTATCGCAAATTGGTTGACTTGCAATTGTAAAACTTGCGTGGGCTGAGAATTTGTTTTCCCTACGTGCCTAAAATATGTCAAATTTTCCAACACGATGTGTTTTTGTTTCACTTGAGGCTGAAAGCTTGGTACTGTAAATGGGCCTAAATGGGGGCATTGATTGGCCGAATTAAATAAAGGGAAACTGCAAGCATAATATAAACAAAATTAGACGAACAACTGGAAAGTCTTAAATTGATTTTTAAATTAATTTTAATATAGTATAATATAACAAATATTTTCATTCAAGGATCAAATTAAAGATTATCTCAATCTCTTAAGTGTTTTTTTTATGTTATCTGAGAACAGTTTGCAAACATATCTGCTTGATCTAATCTATTTTACCTCCATCAGCAGCGTTGTATCGATAACGTGAGCATTTAGTGTCATTTACAGTTCCGTTGACTGCCTAACAGAATTTCCATCTACCCACCCACCCATACACACACATACATATATACACAATGGCTGATTGCCTAAGCCTCAATTCAAACTGTCATTCGTCCTGGCTGCGCTGCTTGTCCTTGACAGAACGCACGTCGCATTCGCAGACCCTTAAGCGACGCAACTGTCTCGCTGTCCTATTTGTTGTGCAGCATTTTCCAACACTGCCGGCGATGTCAATGCTAGTTATAGCCAATGTGTGCCGCACTGTTTATTCCTATAGATTTTTTCCAATTTTCCTGATGGCATTTTAGGTGACACAGTCAAGGGGAACGGAGGGGGGTGGAGGGAATCCTTGGGGGCTATGCGAATATGGAGCTTTGGAGCCTGGTTCTTAGTCTTCTTTACAGCTCTGTTGTTGCTGTCTTTTGCACAGAGATAAAAATCAGCCGTGGGAGGCGGCAAAAATTGATGGCACATTAAATTGGGCCGTGCAGAGGACGTGCAACGGTCTCGAGTCTATCAATGCACACGGATCACACACACACACACACACACAGAGCTGACTATGGGCAATGGCTCAATATGTGCGTTTTGCCAGGCACTTGAATAGGCTTTTTATTGTCCTGCAATAAAAGGAGCAGCAGCCAGCATTTGGCCAAGTGTGAAGTCAAGTAGTTGCCACCCAGTTGCCTGCCCCATCTGCAACGACCGTCTCTGCCCCCGCTGTGCAGCATGGAAAACCCAATTTTCTGGCTCATAAATATTTGTTGAAATCCAATGACAACAAACTTTGATTCATGTTTTTTTTTCCTGCCTTTTTGCTGCTGTAGCCGCTTTACATTATATTTGTTGTACATCATAAAGTAATTTTTTTTATATATATTTTGTTAGTAAACAGACATGATTTTTTTTATGAGTACAAATTTTCGCTCTTTACAACCCTTAAACGTTGTTTTTTTATTGATTTATAATGTTGGCAAAACGCAGTTGGTAGAAATATATTCGCCATATTTATGCACACACACACACATACACACAAAACGATATTTATTTATAAATATGTGTATGTAAAGGTGTACTTTTTTACAGCCTGCTTTGAATTGGAGTTGAGTTTCAATTGAATTTGTTTGATTGACGGCACGCGCATTAACGTTTTCCCATTTTTTGCCACATCGTTTTATTATTTTTTATTGTTGTTTATTAAAATTGAAAATTTGGCTATACAGTTATTCCTGTCTGCAATGAATTCAAGTGTTACTTATGCTATCAATTGCAGATTAATATTTCAAATTAACAGTTAATATTACGTGGCATTAACGTTTATTATCTGTGCAGCTGAAGGCAATTGAGTGGAGATTTTCACAACTTATGCGAATTTTAAATAGAATTTGTTCAAAACGAACACAAATAAGTGGATAAATAGCTCAATATAATTAGATATAATTAGGTAAATTGCATAAATTTATAGAAGTATTATAAGTGCTTAAAAGATGAAACAATTTCTAAATATCAATTTTAAAATAAACTAATAAATAAAGTACTATTTATTATATACAGGGTATTTTCCAACATAAATAAGTGGATAAAAAGCATAATGAAAGATATAATTAGATAAAATGAATAAATTTAGAATTTTAAAACACACTTAAAAGTTTTTTGAGTGCTTAACGAATGAACAAATTTCTAAATATCAATTTTAAAATAAATTAAGTACTATTTATGATGTACAGGGTATTTTCCAACATAAATAAGTGAATAAATAGCACAATGAAAGATATAATTAGATAAATTGAATAAATTTAGACTTTTTTGAGTGCTTAACGAATGAAACAATTGCTAAATATCAATAAATATCAATTTTAAAATTAAGAGGCAAGCTAAGTAGCTTCTATTAGATACAGGGTATTTCCTATGCATGCATGCTAGCTGAAAAGAAATTGAGCCAACCCTAATTAAGTTATATAAATGTTTCTTGCATACTTTGAATTCTGTGCACGGAAAACTTCGTCCTGTGAGCAATTCAAATACTACACCTAAGAAATAAAAAACAAACTATTCAAACGTAAATATTTCTGTCTCTGTCATTCCGGTCCACCCCATCATTTGTATCGGCCAATTAATGAACACTTTTGAACAAATTTTCCAGCACTTTTCAACAAATTTGCCAGCAGCAGGACTCGGACTCAGCTAAAGTCCTGATAAAAACAACTAATTCAGTTGAAAGAAAATTACATTGTTTGCTACAAACCCAGCTCAATTCACAAGCCCAAGCCCAATCCGAATCCCAGTCCCAAGCTCCATCGCCTCATTGGAATGGCAATACAATTCCCTGCAGGCTGAGCATTTCTTTAGAATTTGTTTGGGGCAACAACCACAGCAAGGACAACAACCATTTGCCGAGCTGCATTTGTTTTTGGCCACCGGCAATTGCAGATTCTCAAAACAAGCCAAAATCATTAGCAACAAAATTGCAGACACGCCCCCAACCCACAATCCACAACCCCTCAACCCCCAACCTACAATCCCTATTCCCAGAGCCTTTGTTTTTCATCATGCAGACTTAACATTTTAATTTAATTTGCACAGCATTTGTTGTTCGTCCTTTTTTGTGTGCTGTCCCCAAAGCCTCAGAGATTGGTTCTCTCGATTTTCTCCCATTCTCTGCTGCTTTGCTTCTCTTTCAAAATTTTGCATACATTTTTTTCTTGCATGCTTTTGAGACGTCTCCCATTTAGTACATGTATATATGTATGTATGTTTTCTTTTTTTTGTCAACGTCGTCCTCGTCCTGCCAAATCCTTTTGCCTGTTGTCGCAATCAAGGGCCAACAACAACAACAATAACAAAGGAGAAGAAGAAGAGAGGGAAAAAACGCAGCCTGGGCTGCTTTTAATGCGCATTTGACATGCAAATTTATTTAATTTTCTGCTTCAAATCATATAGTTCCCCTGCCACGCCCACTTGGCAAGCCTCCTGTTGCGCTTTTAATTACACAACAACAACAAGAAAGAGAAGCAACAGCAACAAAAACAAAAACAACAACAAAGGAAATCGTTGCCCTGGCTGCCAATTTATGGCGAAACATTTCTAGATAGCCGCGTCCTGTGCGCGCTTTAACATGTCCTTTGTGGCATGCACCATGAAATTATGCGCCCCCTCCCCCACCCGACAAACCTGTATGTGTGTGTGTGTGTGTGTTAAAGCTGCAGGCGAGTCAACTTTAAGCAAAAATCAATAACATTTACGACGAGCCGCGATCCACCCTTAGCTCTTGGCTCTGTTAAGGTATTTACCTGCCATGGCCCACACCCAAACACAAACCGGAAGCGGAAGTGTGTGTGTGTGAGTGAGTAAGAGAGTGTGTGTCGACGTCATAGTTGGTGGCCTGCCAGACCACAAAGTTGCCAGACATGTCAAATTTGCCAATCTTAAAATGCAAAGCGTCGCCTTATTTGTTTTCGTCTTCCTTCACAAGTCGTCCACAAAGCAAGCAGAAGCGTTAATAGATGTAGATTATTTACTTGATTACCGAAAGTCAAGAGTACTTAACATCATGTCGCAGGAAAATACCCTTCAAGTAGAGAGTATATTAAATTATATACTCTATGAAACGATTAATAGATCAATTTCACTGTATATACTCTTATACTCATAAGCATATTTGTATTGTCTTATACTCGAACTCTTATACATGTAGTTATAATTATACTCTTATTCTTAAATTGTTATACATATTCTCTTATACTCAATATTTTATACTAACACTCTTATACTCTTGTAGTCATACTTATTTACGTATTCTCCTTTACTCCCACTGCATTATTCTTACATATACTCTTATACTCATAAGCATATTTGTATTGTCTTATACTCGAACTCTTATATATGTAGTTATAATTATACTCTTATAATCAACCTGTTATACATATACTCTTATACTCAACATCTTATACTAACACTCTTATACGTACTCGTATACTCTTGTAGTCATACTTATTTACATATTCTCCTTTACTCCCACTGCATTATTCTTACATATACTCTTATACTCATACGCCTTTTTGCATCGTCTTATACTTAAACTCTTATACATGTAGTTATAATTATACTGTAATACTTAAACTGCTATACGTATACTCTTATACACAACATCTTATGCTTACACCGTTATACGTAGTTATATACTCTTGCAGTCATACTCCTTTCCTTTTTCTTTTCTAATCCCACTCTTATACTTATTCTCTTATTCTCATACTTATAGACTCCCAAATTTGTACTCTATTTATTTGTCTCTTATACTAATTCCACCATACTTATACTTTTACACTCATCTGGAACTTATACCCTTATACTAGTACTCTTATATTTGTCCCCTTAAACTATTACACTTATAACTGCACTCTTATAGTGAAACGCTTTTATTTTTAGTCTTTTACGTAAAGTCTTATACCCACTCTTATACTAGAGCATTCAGGCTTCGCATTGGCGCTTTTCACTGCCAACTTTGTTTACATTTTTATAGGTGGGTTGTTGGCTGTTTAATTTTTGTTTGGTCAGCTTCCCCCGCCCCTCTCCCTGATTATGGAGTCGCAGTCGTTGGCTTGAGTCGCTCTTTTATGTTGCCGCTGCTCGGCTCGGGCTCACGTGGCGTATGAGCAACTTATAAATAAAACAGGCAGCGGGCAACCCTTTGCACACTTTCACTCCCTTCTGCCGGCCTCGACGGCCTTTTGTTTGACTTTTCTACACGTTTCGGCCATCAGGCCGGGCCCCCGTAAAAGGTGGCGTTAATTTTACAGTCTGTGCACGTTGTGACCCTTGCTAAAACTTCTCCTTGTTTGTTTGTACTTTTTTTTGTTTTTTTTTTTTGTTGTTTTTTTCTCGTTCTCGCATTTTGTTGTGTAGTTCCTCCCTTTTTGTGTCTGCCATTTTTCCAGACGATATGTTGCGGCCATATTTAATTTGTTGCAAGTTCATGTGTGTGCTTCCGCATCCGCTTAACAATTTTTTTATCTTCCCGCCGATGCGGTTGCTCCCCCCGCTAAACAATCCCGTCAGGTACCGAAACTTTTTCCTAGACACCTATTTTGCAAAATGCATTCATCAAAAATAAAATCTGTGCTATAAATTAGGTGGGTCCTAACAATCCAAAAAAAAACCTTCAAATTGATAAAGTTACAAATGCCTAACTAAAAGATACCCTGTTTTTGGACACTGATTTAGTATATTTACCTTCTTTGATATATACTTCGATCACTATTTAGTGTTATTATTCTACATGAATTCCTTTCATACTATATTCTTCTTCCTCTCTTCAGCATACACAACATCAATATACCCATTCTGCTCATTTCATGTTTACAGGGTATGCAAAGTTACAGCAAACTCTAAAAGGCAAATGAGTTTAATACAATTGAAGTGGTTTACAAGGGTTAAGTTGAGCTGTGGATAAATGAGGGCCAGGGTTAAGGGAATTGTTAATTGGGTTGGCCAAGCTTTGCAGGGATTGAGCCGGATAATTGGCCAGATTTGGTTAAAAAGTGGAAAGTTGGATTACTATAGTTGCCAGCCTGGTGAATCTATTAGGAAAAAGGGCCGTAAACTGTTTGACGAGACAATGTTGAAAGCAAATGAAACTGCGAAACTGCGAAAGTGCGAGTGAGACCGACATATGTAAGAATGAAAGAAAAAAGGGCATACAAAGGATGCCAGAATGGATCCATAAACAAACGTAACATCTTTGTTGCAGTCAGGTTATTAATTTGAAGACTTCATTTATGAATTAATGTGCTCCAAGCAAAGGATCCAGAACTGGACACGAAACGTATTCAATTAGGCCCAAAAGGCTGCCAACTAGTTGGGCTGAGTAACGCCCAATTAACCAACGTGTCGACAACTTCCGACTGCCTGAAGACCCCTTATCGAACTTTCTGACCCCCCCGCCCTCCACACCACTCACTATTGGCCAGCATCGACTCGAATGTAAATCACAATGTGGTTCAAAGTTGAAAATGGCCCGCAACGAGGCAAACAAAAATCTTTGCCTCCCACAAAAGTTGATCAAATCTTTAGCCGACAGGCGTTATAGACCGCTCCTCCTCCTCCTACCCCGTTCTGTCTCTTGGCTCTCGACTCTATCTACGCTTGAGTTCTCGCTGAGAGCGGCAAAAGTCGTAAACCAAATAGCATAAATAACGCCTGGGGCTGGGGGCCGGTTAGGGGCGCGTAGGTGGAACCGCACACATTTCCGCCGATGCGAATGCAGAGGGAATTGCGGAGGCGGGTCACGCCCACATTCACGTTAAGCACATTTATCACGCATACGCAGCGTATGCCCGGCCACAGCCAACGGCCCCATTGCCCCATTGCGATGCATTCCCCAAGCCCAAGCAGCGAATTGCAAATTTCCGCAACTCGACGCGATTGCAAATGCAACTCCGTGTGTGAACTCTGTCGAGGATAGCCAAGGCCTAGACAGCATGTTACCAACAGGGTCACAACCTCCCTCCCCCTCCCTCCCTCCAGCCATCCCCTTGTAGCCTTTACCTGAATGCAAAATTTGAAATGCAATTACTTATAGTCCAGGCAGGTGGTATCATAACTTGGCCAAGCGCTCTGCAGCACTGCAGATTTACGATTTGCATTACGAATAATGCTTAGCTTGATTTGAATATCTCAGATTTGATTTGGGATTCGAGACTCAAGCGAAGCTCGGAAGCTGTTGCGCACCTTTTACTGTTGTTTACCGTCAGTTGAAAGTCAGAGAACTTCAATATCTTAATAGCAATTCTATTTGTTTTACATTATGTTGAAATAAACTACTTCTAGAGTTATGTTTTAAGAAGATCTAATAAAGAATTGTAAATATATTAATTTAAATTTAGAAATTCTTGAACAATTTTTACTCAAATTTAAAATAGATTTTAATTTAAGTTTAAAAATACTTGATAAATTTTTAAATTTCAGTAAAAAAAACGAGAAAAAAGAATTTTAATAGCAATTCTATTTGTTTTACATTATGTTGAAATAAACTACTTCTAGAGTTATGTTTTAAGAAGATCTAATAAAGAATTGTAAATAGATTTTAATTTAAGTTTAGAAATTCTTGATAAATTTGTAAATTTGAGTAAAAAACAGAGCAAAAAAAATGTTTAATAACAATTTCATTTGTTTTACTTTTCATTTAATAAAATATATTGAAAATTAAGTTTAAGAAGATCCAATAAAATGTTAGTAAATAGATTTTAATTTAAGTTTATAAATTCTTCTACTACTTCAAACGTTAGTTTTATACCATGTTAACCCATTCTTAATGGGTTTAGATTTTATAAAATTAGAATTTAGTAAAAGGGTCTTAACTTATTTTTATTTAAATTAAGTAATTCATAAAAAAACGTTTTAAAATTATCGAAAAACAAATCAGCAAAGAATAAGCTTAAGGTATAGTAATAAATATAAAAATAAATAATTATATTGAGTTTGAAAGAGGAAATTCTAGAACTTGGCAGCTTATCTATATATTGTATTAAAAGCTGAACAAGCAAACAAGGTCTTAGAACAGGAAAACAATTTTTCCAGATTTTTTTTATAACATCAAAATTTCTATATTTTGACGATCCACATTTTAATATTATTTGTTTAAAATTTTTCTCAGTGCAGGATTTTCGCATAACATACTCGAATTTAAATGTACTTCAGAGCTACAAATATCTGTTTTTAAAGAGTATTTTAAAGGAACTACCCCTACTATATATCGTCCCTTTTTTTTATTGCCTCGTGTGAAGGACTTTCAACGCGTCTGGCCGCTTGTTACGAGCCTAGTTTGATGGACATTCCGGCGCTTACTTTGATTGATGGCGTTGGTCAATGCAATGCAAGCAGTCGACCCGTTACCCTAGTCCCGGCAATATTTACAGCTACAACCCTCCCCCCAGCCCCACGCCATCTTTTCATTCAGGAAGTTGTTGGTAATTTTTCAAAAATTTAATTGAGCTTTTGGCCGTTGGCTGTTTTAAGTAAATAATGCATTATTTATGAGTAGCTTGCGCCGATTCCGAAAGTCTAGCAAACTTTTGTATATTGGCCAAAGGTAGAGCGAGAGAGAGAGAGAGAGAGTGGAAGCGAGGGGGAGGTTGGGGCTGGGACTGGTATGGGGGGCAGCAGGAAGGAAGCGCAAATAGCAACAAATGAGCTGTAAAAATGGCGCTGGTAAACGCAGACAAAACGTAAACTTTTAATCAAGAAATTCGCTCGAGGGCTTACAACAAAATCTCAACTAGCCCCAACCCCCCAGAAGTCCCGTTAGGCAAGAGAGAGGGGGAGAGAGAGAGAGCGAGAGAGTGAGTTTTACATCTAATTAGTTTGTTATGACTGCGGCTGACGCTGTGGCTAAGGCTTTCTAAAGTTGACATTTGAAATGGGGTTTTAGGGGGGAGGACGGGGGAGGAGTTGTGGGCCTGGTGCTGCGGCAGAAACTTTCGCTCGCCACGTGACTTTTTTAGAGGGTTGTAAAACTGGTCAACTAATGTGACCTATGTGAGACGCAGGGGTCGCAGGTCTAAGAAATGGATTTGCTTTCGAGTTGGCTTCCGCTTGCGGGTCAGACAAATGTAAATACTTGCAGTTAGCCGCCGAAACCCTTTCGACTTAGGTCCTTAGCATCGAGTCCTTTTTGCATTAGGTCTGCTAAACCACGCACATGTGAGCTCGTCCTGCTAAACCCTTTCTAATTTGGACGCCATGTTTGGCAGCTTGTTTATTTACTTTCTTTTCGCCATTTCCCTTGGCTTGGGGCAAAAGCGGCTCCAAAGTTATGTGGATTGATTTTTGTATTATGTAGCTACAAATGAGGTTGTTGTTCCGCTCTTCCTCTTGCTGTTCCTTTGAGTGGGGCTTAGTACAGATTATTTGTGCAGCTAAGACAAGTGGAATGTTAGGGGCTAAAAAGCCCGAGCTGAAAATCTGGCTTTAACCATTTAATGGCAATGTTAAATACACATATGAAAAAAATGAGTATTAATTCACAAAAGTGTTTCAAATTTGTCAAATCCTTCGGTTTACTACAAGTTAATAATTATATAATTACAAAATCAAAAACAAACTTCAAGTTGCAGCTACCCACACACAGTCTGACTTTGATGGGTATCAAATAATTATAAAGATCTTCGGATTGTCATAGAAACATTCGAGGTGTAAGTAGGACTATTAAATAACGCGTAATACCCCTCATTATAGCAACTAATTTGCGGCTCCGACAAGAGAAACATTCAATTCAACTTTCGCTATCTGCTTCCATCTTTTATCTTCATATGCTTACAGTTTTGAGGCAATTTCATTTTAATTACATGAAATTACAAACGAAACATATTCTAAAAGACGCGAGGAGAACACAACAACAAACACTTTCTAACATTGCTTGTGTGTGGGTGAGAGCGAGAGACAGGTGAAGGGAGAGAGAAGCGGCGGCGGCGGCGGCGGCGTCAAAGTTCGTTCACTTGTAAACATAAAACGAGCGCTAACGGAATACAACAAAAGCAAAGGCAAAGCAACTCAAAGGCAAAGGCGGCAGCAGCGGCTTCGCAGCGACTTCGCAGCACCGTCGTCGTTGCTGAGCAGCAACAATGAAAAGTCTTTTTATGCTGCTCAACTTTGGCGCTTTTTATTTAACAAGCCGACGATGGCGAAGCAGCAGACGCTAAAGAAACAAGAGAAGCCACAGCGGCTCAGAAGGAACGCCGGCTAAACCGGTAACACTTGTTTACAGCCCACACGAGAGAGCGAGCGCAAGAGGCATAGAAAGAGTATGAGAGCGTCTGATTGTAAGACAGAGCTTGCACACTACTAAGCGTGCCTACTTGTGTGTATGTGTGTATAAGTGTTTATTTCTATATGCATGGAAAATATGTTAAACTTTGAGCGACTGCATTCTGAGCGTCGATCGGGCAGAGGGTTGCAGGTGACAAAGACAAAGCTTCCTCTAATGTCATCATTATTGTCAATATAACAAGTTTATTGACGGCGTCCCCTTTCTTCAGGGGGTCAATAGAGAGATTTCTCGGCAATGCGAAGTTCGTTTGAGTTGTTTTTGCTGTAAGCTTTTTTTTCTGGCATGCTAAGCGCAGATTAAACGCAAGTTAATGACTTAATTAAGTTCTAGAGTAGGAAAGGAAAGGCCGCAGACAAAAACTGAATGAAACGTATGAAAAGAGATGAGAACAGATGAACACACACACACACACATTCGCACACACATACATACATTCAAAGATACAAATTGTCGTGGAAATATGCGACGGAACAATTAAGGAAATACATTTGTCTAAGTTCACTGCGCCTAACATGTGATTTTTTGTTGCAATGAAAGTAAATGCAAAAATAGTTCTAACGGCAACAGCTTAGCATATTAGCTGTAAATGATTAAGATTGATGTTAAACGCTAAGAATATTAATGATTATTACTGTTGTAGCTATAATTTGAATATTTTTCGTTTCCTTACTAAGTGAGCACAATTTATTGTCATGTTTTATTGTTACAATCGTTATTTCATTCTAATTTTTAATTAATATGATAAACTGAACTCTTAACCATTTGTTGATATTTAACTCAATCAACAGGAGCTCAAGCCGCCGTCGCAGCGCTGCTGCTGCTGCAGTCGCAACCGAAGCCATCGTCGTCGTCGTCGTAATCGCCGAAACAGCATCCAAAACAAAGCGTTTAACAGCCCTGTTCAAGTTGGCGCTCTCGTGCTCGTTCGCTCTTCTCAACTGCATTGAGCGTCAAATTCAAGGTCGCCCCAAGCAACATACATTGCTGAATAAAGAGAGTATAGCAACTGAGAGCACATATTCAGCAACTGAGCGCAAGCAATGCAAACAAGTGACGACACGACGGCTGCTGTTGTTGTGTGGTTGGGCCTGTTGATGATGTTCGGCTCAGCGCTGCTCTCGCTCTCGGTCGCCCACCACCACCACCAGCAGCAGCAAGAGACCTGCTCTCTCCCACCTCAGCCCACATACTGGCACGAATGCGGCGCTCCTTGTGCATTGGTTAGTTTCTCAGCGTCTGCCCTGCCGCTCGGTTGTGCTCCCGGTTGAATATTTGTATTAATGTAACACCTAACGTTATTTCGCGCGTTTTACGTAAAGTTCTGCTGCATTCGGTACTTTTGTACTTTGCTGTCCGTCGCTCAGCCGGCAAAACAAACGCCGTTGAAAGGCAAAAAGAAGTGCTAAGTGATAACAAAGAGTGATTGAAATTAAAATTAATATGAAATAAAGCTCTGTCACAAAAAGTGTGTCAAATATATTATTTATCGCAATCCTGTGCTTCGGTGTGTGTGTCTCTCAAAATGTGTGAGCTTTAAGAAAAAATAAAAAACGCGCCAACAAATTTACTTAAGAAATTTACTCGCAAAAAAGCGCGCCACAAAAAAAGTTTTAGTGCAGGAAAAAATGTGCGAAAATCGAAAAATGCTGCCGCTGCTGCTGTTGTTGCTGCCGGCGGTGTTGCAAGCTGCGCAGCGCTACGACCAGACACCGTTAGATGCCAGCTCGTATTATCGCTCGGACCTGGCCGGCAGCTCAGCGAGCTCCTTGGACGGGTTTCCTCATCACAATCGCTGCGAGCCGATCACCATATCCATATGCAAGAATATACCCTACAATATGACCATAATGCCAAATCTGATTGGCCACACCAAGCAGGAGGAGGCGGGCCTCGAGGTGCATCAGTTTGCGCCGCTGGTGAAGATCGGGTGCAGCGCCGACCTGCAGCTGTTCCTCTGCTCCCTCTATGTGCCCGTCTGCACCATACTGGAGCGCCCGATCCCTCCCTGTCGATCCCTTTGCGAATCGGCGCGTGTCTGCGAGACCCTCATGAAGACCTACAACTTCAACTGGCCCGAGAATCTCGAGTGCTCCAAGTTTCCCACACCGGGCGGCGAGGAACTGTGCGTCGCCGAGAACACCACCTCCTCCGCCTCCGCCTCCACTCCCGCCCCCACGCGCTCCGCCCCCAAAGTAACCACCCGCAAGCATCAGATCAGCGTCGACAGCCCCCATCGGAATATCGGATTTGTCTGCCCCGTCCAGCTGAAGACGCCTCTCGGCATGGGCTATGAGCTCAAAGTTGGTGGAAAGGTAAGAAACAGGGATTTGAAATTGGAAAAGGATCTTGACATTCGACTATTACGTAATGGCTAAAATAATGTGTGTAAATAGGAATACAGAATGTAAGAGAATGGAGATCAATATTAAATAAGTTTTTATTGTGATATTAGAATAAGAATGAATATATCTATTAAAAATGTGAAAAAAAAAAAAAAACAAATTATAAAAAGAAAAAATGTATGAGATTTTATTTGTGTTTTGAAATAATCAGAAATAAATTTGACTTATTTAAAACTTTTGAAAAAATTCTACAGCTTCTAAGAAAAAATTTAATTAGTTTCAGTCCAAGTGAAAAAATTGTGCAATTTTAAAACGTAACTGAATTCTTGTTTCAAAACTTTTTCCAAATTAAGATTTTGATCTTAAATTAATTTTTTTTTGCAATATTTAATTTTCATCGATCATTTGCTTTCGAGCAGTTTAAAAATTTAGACTACGCAATATTATAACTGCAATACTTGGAAGTTAGTTTTCTTGTCGATGGATCGATGGATTCGATTCTTAACTGAAGAAAATGTAATTTATATCTGCGCCGTTATTTTATTGCGTTTCATTCGGGTCAACTGCTATTTTATGTCTTCATTTGAGGCCAATACGCAAAAAATATATGTATATACATACATGTATCAAGAGATATGTATATACATATATGTAATATATATAAAGGACTGCACATCCTGTTGATTTCAACCACCAGAACGAGCCGCGGGGAGTCTTCGAGTAACTCGAGTCACCCTGTGCTGGTCTTCTGCTGGTTTACCTGACGGCTGAGCAGCAGGTAAAACGATTGCTCCTTCTTTCTTTTCCTTTCCTTGGCCTGTCTTTCGCCTCGCATTGTTTGATGTTTGCTTTCGTTTGTCTTGCCTTGCCTTCGTCTTCTTCGGGCTGTGCGTTTGATAAACAGGTTTACCGTTCGATGCAATTCGTAATGCCTGCTTATGGCTTATGATTCCAATAGCCGAAAAAAAACGATGTAACGCCTAATAACTTCCCCCTCTTCCTTCTCACCTTCCTCCTAATAATATGTATTTCAGCGCATTTTCACGTTGTATAATTAATTTTCTAACCAGCAGTTGGTTGCTCTTCCATCATCATCATCGTCAACATCATCAACATCATCAACATCATCAACATCATCAACATCATCAACATGATTGTCATTATCAGCAGCATAATCAGCTTCATCATTGTCTCGCTTTTCCACAAGTTGCTTTCTCAACTGTTTACTCTTTCTTCGCGGCACCTCCTTCCACCCTTCTTCGTCTCCTTCTCACTCTGCTTCTCCCTTTTTACATTCGCTGTTTGTTTTTATGAGTAATGATCAACTGTCTTAAATATTATTGTTGTTATTATTCTTCTCTCTTCTCTCTGCTGTATACCCTTTGTTTTGTTGTAAGTGTTGCACAATATGTGGTCTGCAGTGCAACACGTATTGCATTGCATTTAATTAAAAAAATTCAGTTTCATATTTCCCAGAAAGATATTAAATAACAGTCATGCATCCATTTTAGTATTCTTTCATTAGAACTTTCCCAATAACAGTTTTTTTTTGTTTACTATTTTTATTAATTTAACGATCAATCATTTATTTATCTACGTGCAGGGTATTCAAAGTGCGGCCTTAACTCTCTATTTCACTGCTGATGTTGCTGATGTTCTTTTCCTTCAACCATTGGAATTCTATTTTTAATATAATGTATCTTTCAATTGCTCTCATTGCTTGTTTGCTCATGCTTGAATGTATGTGTGTGTGTGTGAGTGTGATTGTGTATGTGAGTGTGCATTGGCTGTCCATTTGCTTGGGCTCAGCCCCTTCCTTGTTGGCATGTGTAAAGCGCATTAAATACTTTGAGGCAGGATAATTCACACTTGTGCCTTGCTGCGAGTATCTGACGGATACATATCTATCCATGTAGCTGCTAGATACTTCGCTTTGTTTGTTTTTTCTTGTCTCGCTTTTGCTTTTATTTGATTTTTTCTCCTTCGTTGCCTGTGTTTTTTTTGTATGTGTGTGCGTGTGTGTGTGAGTGAAGAAGAAGAAAATTCACATCTCTCGCAATTCCATGTCTTAAATACCTTTTTTCGAGAGCTGCGTGTGAAATTTCGCAGCTTGTTGAGTTCCACACTTTAGATCGAGGCTGAAAGGGAAACGAAATATTCCAAATTGTTGCCCTCTGTGTAGCCAATTAATTGTTTTCCAAATGACATTCAAGGTAACTGAAAAAAAAGAAAAGAAAACGTTGTAAAGTTTTAGTCTATTGTTAAATGCTGGAATAAAAGTTGGTTAAAAGTTTTTTTTAACATGCTTAAAGTTAACAGCAAATCTAATTTTATTTAACTTTTGTTTTTTTTATACTGTTAAGCAATAGGTTCATTTTTTTGTTTCTGTTTGGAATGTTCATCAGGATTTGGGATTTAATTTCGCTCAAATCCTCTACAAATTTCATTTTAATAGAATTTTAATATCGAAGGTGTGACAAAGTCTGAAGTACTTTAACAGTTAGATCTTACATAAGAGCATGATATTTATATTAAATAGTCACAACTTTTTAATAGTACTTAGTCCGGTTCCAGATACATATATATGTATGTATCTATATATAAAAATATATCGTTCTCGACTTTCAACACTCAATCGATTGGCTTAACAATTAAACGAGATTCGTTATCGAAAACCTGCAACAACGATTGGAACGGATTTTCGGAATCGTTTCGCGGGAACCGCAGAAACCAAAAACGAAATTCCATACCATGAAGGGAATGCCCCTGCCCATCCACCCACACATAGTCGTTGCTCTATAAAATGTTTCATCTAGGCGGTGAAGGAGGAGGAGGGGAAGCTGGACCGCTGCAGCGGAAAGGGGAAAAGGTTTGGGGATTGGCGGGGTTATCTGTCTGGTATCGGTTAAAAATGAGCTGGAATTAAGTTTACACACTGACAGCGGTTGGCGGGCCAAATGTGCGTGTACGGCCACGCCCCTTGCTGGTACGCCTCTAATGTCAATAGCAATAACAAACGCAAATCCCGGGACTCGTGCGGCCAAAAATAAATTAATCAAAGAGCGCGAAAGGACAACGGAACCGTTCTTCTGTCTATTGTTGTTGTTGTTGTTGTTGTTGTTGTAATTTGGGTAAAATCGTAAACCCATTAAAAGGCTCATTTGAAACGCTTTTGACGCATTTTAACAGTGAAATGAGAAATCCTGCCCCGCAGGATAATTCGTGGAGTTTAGCGAAATTGACTGAATGCCATTAAGGATTTTTGTGGGTCCTTGGCGGTCGCTTTTAATTGATGAACGGCAAACGAAAGCAACCAAGCGAATCTTTAATTGATTATGTTCCGTTTTTCGGCTACAATTCAACAGCTCCTAATCTCCCAAGGATCAACACACAATCCCCGCACAATCCTTTTCTACAAAATGTTGCCTCTTTTGTGGCAGATGCTCCGCTGCCTTTGCATAATAAATATTTTGGCCCAAAGCAGAGCAAAACCAAAGCAAAGGCGTTGCATATGTTGAGTGTCCTACAAGGATCACGATTATTCGAAACGAACCCGAAACTAATTTAATAGAAACGCCTCCACAGCTGCGACCCATGTCGTCATCCCTACTGGCATTCCCCTTTGTAGGGGTTTGAGTAATTTGATTTTATAATTTTGCCATTTTACAATTTTACAATTTTACAGTTCTACAATTGCCAAAGTCGGGCTTTGTAAATGTTAATTTATCTAAAAGGATTTAGCCAGCACGCTGGCACACATTTGTTCCACATGTTATTTATAGGGTATGCGCGATAAAGCTGGCAGAGCGTGAAAACTGTTTAAGATTTTGAAATTTGTGTTGAGACTTAAGTAAATTGTTGGATACTTAATTAAAGTCTTGTCGTCATGCTTGGTCTTTTTTTTATGAAAGAACAAATTATTTAAACGTAACATTGATTTACTTTTTATTTATATTTAAATTTGTTTTTTATTTATTATTGTAGTTAAAGGCTGTTAACTGTATTAAGTAACTCTGCAAGAAAATGCCGTTAGTTGCACATTTATCATCCTTTGCAGCTCTTCAGTTAGTCGGCTTCTAATCATTTAGTGGAAAAGCTCTTCAGACATGCCAAACAGCAGATTAACAAGCCCAAAATCCACTTACAGCTGTTCAGCCCGGCTGGCCTATATAGATAAATACCGTTATATCTGTTTGGCCCTTCGCTTGGAATCTGTGTCATTTATATTACGCAATGTCCTTTGGCAAATGGATTCGGTTCGGTTCGAGTCGAGTCGAGTCGCAGCTCCGGCAGCATTAAAACTATAATCCACTTAATATTTTCCGCTCGAATTGATCAATTTATAACCAATAAATGCCGAGCCGATGATGACTATTTATTTGCCTTTGCCGTTGCCGTTGCCGTTGCCGTTGCCTTTGTTTTTGCTTTACTTTCGCACAGGGGCAACAACAACAACATTTTCAACTCAATTAATTTGTGGAAAAAAACAAACGCAACAAAAAAAAAAAAAAAGAAGCATCTTCCGGCTACTTAAGCACACATTGGCTCACTCTGTCTCTATCTCTATATTTGTTTCTCTTTTTTACTCATGTGTGAGTATCTTGTGTCCTTGCATTAAATCCCTGTAAATCTATAAAAATTACCAGACCAGTCGATGGCAAGCAATTTGCTTTTATTTTGTATTTTCGCTTTGGCATTTGTTTTTGTTGCTTTTTGTTTTTATATTTTTGTTGCTGCTGTTATTCCATGCGCCAGCTTTGAGTAACAGGACAGGGCGATAACAGAGCAGCAGCAGCAGCAGCAGTAGCAACAACAACAACTCCTCTGTATAACGGTAATGGCGACATCTAAGTGGCAATCTCAACAAAGGAGTACCGTTGCCTTTTTCTCTATTTTGTCATCCACTTTCCTTTGTCCCGAGGCAACGACTTGAAAGTGAAACTGTAAACAACATTTTTAACATTACTTCAAAAACTTTAAGCAGATAAATTGCGTTTGTTCTTGAGTTCAAATTATTTAAACAACAACTTGACAATACCCTGTAAAAAGTGGTTATAATTGATTGTCTGACATTTTTTATAAGCAACGCTTAATTAATTAGTTTAATATATAACATAATATAGGTTTTTTTTTTTTAAATATTTGTAAGCATTCTAAATATCTAAGAGCTGTGTAGCCCAACTGTTACCCCTGTTACAGGGTATAACTGGCGGCTATCACTGCCCGACTGCCTACGCAAAAATGAGCAACTATTGATCGATTGGCTAACCGACCGCCAACTTAACGACTGTCTCGCATTTCCATTTCAAAAGTTGTCGCCCGAGACGTTGTGTGGGCCGTTGTTACCAAATGGCTAACAAAGCTCGAAATACCCGCGTTCCTCATATATGTTTGTAAGTCCATGCAGTATTTTCATGGGCCGTCGGCTCTCCTAAATGCTAATGCTCACTCGCCATTCGACTTTGCGAGTGACAGCCGGCTGTTAAAATCTTTAATTACAAGCCTTAAATGACAGTCCACGCGCCAAACCGAAGCGAATGACAAAAAAAAAAAATATCGACCATTTACTGTTATAATAACTGGCCAGAACCCGACCACACCTAGCATTAAGGCCAGCACACATTTCAGTTGACACCTTTTTCTGTATCAGATTTTACAGTAAATAAACTCGAATTGGTACTGAAAATTAAGGCGGACAATCGGGTTGACATATTCTAGCGTAGTGTACTAAATTAACAGTTAGTCGAAGCAAATGCCTGGCCCTTTTTCGAATGTCTTATTTGATTGAAAACCATTAAAATAGATCGGTTTATAATAAAAAAAAAAATAAAAAGAGTTTGAGCAGGTAATTACAATTCTAGGCTGTTATGTATGTCTACTAGGATTATGTTACGATTTGCTGATATCTTAAATTATTTTCCAACCAACTTTCATTTTCTAAAAAAAATAATTTGACTAAATTTCCAGTCTCCCTGATGTTTAAAATTCACATTCTGTTTGAAGTTTCTGGCTTTTATTCCTATTTGCAGTAGTTTTTATTTGTAACTGTTTTTTTTTCCTTTGTTAGATCTAGACTCGAAGCTAAATGGAGCACAAGCTAACACATACATACATACATACATATGTACATATTTATCTATGCTCGTTTGCTGTTGCATGTTTAATCTTCGCTCCAGTTGCTCTAAAACCAGTCCTTCCCCACCCCCACACCATCCTCCCACCCTTTGCCATTCAGATCAGGAAACAATATGACAGACCTTTTTGTGTGGTCTTTGCAAATATTTTGTGAAGTGGCTTCTGATTTTGCACCTACTGCCGCAGTGCTCCACTTTAGTGAAATGGAGATGTGCGCATCCCTATCGGCCCACCCCCCCAACCTCTAGCCCTTAAAGCGTAGTTCGTACACCCGCGCACCCAACAAAATTTGACACAATTAAAAACAATAGCAACAAGCCGACATAAACAACAACGAGAACAACAAAAACAATGCCAAACAACAAACAAAACAAATGTCAACCACAAAGCAGACATCCTTTTTAATACCCTGCGAATAGTGAATGCAGCGAGTGGGTATATTAAAGCTCTAGTGATTTAGTTATGGCGTTAATTTTTATAGTAGAAGCAAATCTATTGAATATATAATATTTATCTTTCTCTTAGAAGTACGCGAACAGGCATTTTCTTTTACTTATATACCACTTGCTTAGTAAGCCACAAAGCTGCATACCCTGTAATTAGTGAAGGTGGGCATATTAAATTTATTTACAAAGTTTTAGCTGCAATTTTTATTTGGTTGTCTTTCTATCTGCTCCATAAATATTGAATAATATAGGGTGTCTGTTAGTCAAGCGTTTCACTGCAAACCTTCGGCTTGTTTATTGTTTGCATTGTTCGCCAAGCGCTGCGCCATTTTGTGACCAAAGGCATCTCGCAGATACTTAGATGCTCGGCTACACAGATATCCAGATACATAATGCAGCCAAAGCTCTCTCCCTCTCTTTCTCTCTCCCTCTCTTTCTCTCTCCCTCTCTCTCTCTCACTCACACTCTCTCTGTCTCGCTTATGTTTGTGTGTCAGAGAGACAGTCTGATGAATTTATAATACCCATTGTCTGCTGGCCAGACAATTGCAAACATTGGTAGCAAAAGTATAAGAACTTGGCCCATAAATAAGTGTGGGCAGAGATCATTTGGCAACAAATGTAAAAAGGGTCCCACCAAAATGGCAGCCCCAACACACACACACACACACACTCACACACACCCACTGATGCAAATACATGTACAAATACAGACGCTTCAGGGACTCACCGAGTGACATATTAAGTGGTCCTTGGGCCAATAAACTTGGCTACTTCATGTGACCCGCTCCATAAATAATCGAATGGCAACTTTTTGGTCTGCGATACCTTGGGGCATTCTGGCCATATTCTACTTTGGGACAAATACAAATTGGAGTCGTTCGCCAGTTGGGCCAGTTAACACCTCGTCCACGGATTCCATATATGTACGAGCTTCGATTTTGAATTGCAATTGGAATTGGAGCTCGTGTCCAGGCAGCTTAATTAAAAGGCACGACTCGTCTTGAAGATCGAGTTCGGTTGAAAATCGTGGCTTCCAGCTTCCAAAGTCCACAAATGGGCTGCTGGAAACCCGTTTCTCACTGTCCCATGTCCAATGCATAACGCGATTCGATGTCGCCCCAATCCGAATCCAGGTCCAGGTCCAGGTCCAAGTCCAAGTTGCAGTTGCTGTCAGAAAAGGCAACCAAAAGGCAAATCATAAATTTTATGCTCAGCGCATGGCTCGCTGGAAGACCCAGGGGAAATAATCTATATATATATTATATATGATTGTGTATATATGTTTGTGTTGGTCTGTAAAGCAGGTTTGAAAAGAAGTTGTTAAAGGTTTATGAGCACAGAACAGCTCAACAAATGATAATGGCAAAACAGCTGCTAAAAAGCTCATATGAAAGGGAATCGCGTTTCATTAACCTCGAAGTTAAGGATCACACTTTAGGAATACTTCAGTAATAAGATCCTTGAATGCTTTAATTATAATGTAGAAATAATTGAGACAAAATGCTTTCGATTTCATTTTCTGAGTCGCTTTGATAAAATGATGGGGAGTTTAAAAAAGTTATAAGCTAAGCAACAGTACTATATTATAATATGTTTCTTGAATAATTGCATAGTAATGAAGGTGAATCAAAATTCACTTCAGTCCCTTCCCTAATAAATTGCGCCTTTCTATGCAGTTCTCATGAATAATCAAGTTTAAAAAAGTTCGTCTAAGTGACTAGGGGATAAATATAAATGTAAGATAGTTATACATGTGAAAATAATTCCATTTTAATATTTGAAGCCTTTCTATGCAGTTCTCATGGTACAATAAACAATAAACAATAAGTGAGCGAAAGAAAGAGAGATACAAATGTAGCGATCCTCATGATACAAATGGCACAGTTTAAGCTTATAAAATTGAGCGTAAGAAAAGCGTTAGGTAGTTACATATTTAAATATAATTGCATAATAAGAGCATTTAAATTGAAAGAAAAATCATGACAGATAATGATAAGCAAAGCGACAGCTCAGTCGATTACTTAAATGGACCTTTAGAGAAGAGCTATTACATAAGTTAAAGAAATATTGGTTGCAGTCAAAGCGCAACTAAAGGCATTCAATTAGCAAGGGGCATTCAAGATTCTGGGCTAGAAGACGGCAACATTTGCCTTCAGCTGAGCCATAAATATATAGTTAAAGAACCATTAGGCGGCACTTAGTTGGCCTTAACTATACGCAGCTACGATTCTCGGATGCTTTTGCTCAAAAATGCTGACAGAGGCTATTAATTAAGTGTGGACACAAACCGTCGTGAATGCTGCGAGTGGAGCTCAAAATGGAAGAGTTGGGAACTATGCAACACGACAACCAACTGCAACAACAACAATAACAACAGTAAGGCAATTGCCATAAGAAGACATTTGTAATCATCTTCAATCATAACATAGACATTGAGACACGCACACACCCAGTTTTCAAACACAAGGAGTGAATGAGAGCGAGAGAGAGAGAGGGAGAGAGTGAGAGAGGGAGAGAGGGAGAGGGAGGGAGAGTGTGTGTGAGGGAGGGAGGTAGAGCGACTTATAAGTAGTTGCCACGTAAACTCTATTTGTAGCTGTAAGTAAGTGCATTTAGGCCTCCATCTCGGTGCCTGCCTCTAATGAACCAACTTAAAAATGTCATAACTGTAAACCATGACAGCCTATTCAGCGTGCATACACACACGCACACACATACACACACACAAATGTATCTAGAGCAAAACAGCGACAGAGACAAAGGCGATGGGAGTGACAGAGATGGGCGATAAAGACAGAAGCTGGACATGTTACGAAGCGTGGGCAGAATGTAAAACTAAACTATAATATGTTATGTAACTTATGCTATGTAACTTAGATCGAACACGAAATACTCTAGAAATATATTTTTGAATGTAATAATTATTTAAGATTAAGATTTAAGATCTAAGGCATACTTTTAGTTAAGGATATATATGAATATAATATATCAGCCCTAGTTGTGTGATTAAATGATTATTATTATATATAAATACCTATTACATATATGCCTATTTATATTCAAGAAATGGAGCATTATTGTAGATTTGCAATACAAAAATTATATTATAAAATAGATGTACTGAAATATACAAAAAACATTACCAATCAAGCTTCATTTAATAAGTTTCAAAAAATGTTATTAATTAAGATATATAATTAATAATTAATCTTATTAATATTTTATAAATATTTTATAAAAAGGGTTCAGTTAGTAAGAACCCATTTTATAAATTATTTATAAAATATCTCAAATCTTAAAGATTGATTCTTATGCATAAATAAATTATACATACATAATATCAATCAAAAGTAAAGCAAACCTAATTGCAGACGATACATTAAACTCTTTTAGATAAAGTCTTGCAATTAAAACAGTATCTTCTTTTTTTTTATAGAACACTCATGTGCTCTATTTGATTTGTTACAAGACCCAAGGGTAAAACTAGTTTTACGCCTTAACGAACTCAGCGACGACAAAAAAAGAAAGAAAACGCCAACTGATTTGAAAAGTCGAGGCTGATGATGGATCGACTAGGTTGAGAAGCGAAGAGAAGAGCAGTGCATGTCTGCTTCAAATGAAACTGAAGCAGTCAAAAGCTGTTTGACTAGCAGAAGGCCAAATTGTGGGCAGAGGCAGTTGTTGAAGCCAATCCAGATGCAGATGCAGATGCAGATGCAGATGCTGATGCTGATGTTGATGCTGATGCAGATCTGTCATGAGGGCCATTTGACATGGGTATTCAATTTGATTACAGCGTTAATTACAAGAGAGAGAGAGAGAGAGAGAGAAAGGGAGAGAGAGAGCTGACAAATCATTGCGATAACATGATTCGTGATTTGTGTTTTCTGATTTGTAGCCTTATTAGCAATCGAAGGAGAAGAAATGGGGAGGGGGATGTGACTGTGACTAATGTGAATGTTTGCATGTAGTTTTTACTGCCCGGGCATACCATCAATGAACAGTTTTTTTTTTAGGCCAGTGTGGCATATCGACAAGTGCAAAACTTTGTGTAGCCTACTTTTATATAGTGCCCCCCCTTTATGGCTGTTTCTCTATCGAGATTTGCGTGACATGGCTTTGAAATTTCGCCTCACCAAAATTTCGTACGATTCAATGTTGACGAAACACAACGGACATGCAACATTTTTGGAATTCGTTCCCTTGATTTATGTTCACTCAGTGCCATAAAACCTATAGAAATTGCTGACTGTTGTGGATGTGGTTGTGGGTGTGGGTGTGGTTTAGAAAGGCTGGTGGGGGATTTACTGTTCACATAACATTGAGAAATTTGGTGTAATTTGGCGCATGTTTTTAGCTAAACGCTTCTTATCAGGCAAATTGGAGAAATGCGATGCCAACAAATTTGTTGCAGCCGGGGGGGAGGGAAAGAACGTCGCATGTTGTTGATGAATTTCTGGCGTGTGCGTTGCTTAAATCGTGACCAAATTCTGTTAGACCATGTACACGAACAACAACAGCAACAACAGCAACAACAGCTCAATAACAACAACAAATAACAAGGACATGGCATACAAAAGGGCCAACAGGCACGATAACTTTTTGTGTGCGAACTGTGAAGTGAAGTCAAAAGTTGAAAAGGTTTTTGTAGGTCAAACACTTGTGTTATGTAATAGAGAAGAATTTGATGAATAAATTGAGATGGAAAAACATGAGTGATTGTATAACTAAATTTGATAGATGTAAAACGTGTGACAAGCTGTATAAACTCTTATAAATATGAACTGAGTATGCATGAGAGGCATGTACAGTAGACGCTCGATAAGAGGCCTAGCTTGCAAAGTTTATCTGGAAGCTCCTTCCTCAGTTGCTCATATTGAATGCTGCCATTGCTTACAACATTATGTCTCAAAATTTGTATTCAATTTGCTGGCAAATTTCACCTTGAAGCACTTTTTCAATCAACAATTAGGCAAACCTCAAAGACGCTCTCAAAAGAGAGAAAGAGAGAGAGAGAGAACGAGTGCCTCGAGCTGCACATAAACAAACTGTTAAAAACCATTTTTCATGCAATTAAAAAAGAGACAAGGCAGAAATTTAATTGAATAACAAGATGCAACACAGGAAAGAGAATAAAAACTGTCGTAAAATTCTGTAGGCAGGTCCAATCCCGATGTCGATGAGGATGAGAATGAGAATGAGATTGAGAATGTGGCTGGATGTGAGGCTACGGATGCGAATGCCAAACCAAACCAAGCTGTACAAACGAACATGCGATGTACGAAAGGTATATGAAAGAGAGTCCGACACGTGTCCGAAAGGTAAAGTTTAATTTAATTAAAATATCTGCAACTGGGCACCAGTATAAATGGACGGCAGATGATCTATCGCACGCATCCCGAACAGGTAAACACAATCAGGGTCTGCGGCACCTGAGCTGCAGTCTGAGATGGAGATGGACACGCTGCAGACATGCCGCAAGAGTTGAAATGCGGCACAGTTGCAAGTGTTGCTTGCCCCAAAGCCCGGCCACAGAGAATCAAAGTGTGGTGTGATAAAAAATGCCCGCATGGCAAAAACGTCGCTTTTTATAGCTCAACTATGGGCATAACTATTTTATGATCTAGTTTGACGTAGCACTCAAGTTTAATTTGTTTCCTTCAAATTTTAAACAATTTATGCATCGAAGCTGAAGATCTATTAGAGTGAACGTGTTTTGAAACTGGTTGAAGAAAACTTTTATCAGGCATATTTTGTTTACATCCAAGAAACCTTTGTTTAGGAAATCTATAAAATATCATTTGATGTTGTTTTACTGCTCTTTTATAGCGCTAAACATTTCGAACTACCTTTATCTTTGACGACTATAAAATATTATCTGAATCTACTTTTATAGCATTTAATAGCCATGACAATTTTTTATCTTTTTATTGCGTTTAACAGCCATTACCAAAGGTTTACTTAGCATAACATTAACATATATATAAAACATATTACGATAGCGATTAACAGCCGCTCTAATGTTAAATATATTTTAACATAGCAACAGCATATATGTTATCAATGAACGTATTTAATAGGAGGGTTGTATCATGATCGTATTCAAAATTATTGGATTTGTTTTATTTACTTAACAGAGCACTAATATGTGTTCTGTAAGCCTGGTAAAATGAATTTCATTTCAAATATAGTTCGGAAAGTAACATAATCTTTGTTTTCAAGGAGCAGCTTTGTTTTATCATCTCATTTTAAACATAAAGTCGGAATCCATGATGATATAAATATTTCAGATACGTTGAGCTGGAAGACACACCTGCTAGATAGGGAATTTCTGGTTCGCTGTACCCAAGGAACTGCACTTGAGAAAACCACAAGAAAAAAAAAAACAGAGTTCATTTATAGTAGAGACAGAAATATAAGAAACCACGACAAAGCGAGAGTGAGAGAGTGGTTGAGAGGGAGAGGGACAGATCACATCCGTTTTGAGATATTGCATTGGGTTACTCGACAACTAGTTGGATGTGTAATAAGCTGCTACCCTATATCGAATGTTGGTTAGCTGTCAATGCATCAAGTGAAAATTGCTGGCCTTAAATAGCAACTGGTTTAAGTCGCAAGTATGCAATGTATATATCGTCCATTTAGCCATTATTGGCCATTATTATAATGCGGGGCCATTAATAGAAGTCGCCGCATTGCATTTTGCTTTAAGTTTAGGCTACTCCATTTAGTTTTTGTATCACAAAAATTTACAATTAAAGTTGGCGATCGAATTGCTGCGATAGCCTTCCATTGATTACAAATATGCTTAGATTATATTATTTATAGAGTGAAAGCCCCGCTTCGAGTGGTTCGGCCCGCGGCTCTAATTTCGATGCCTATCTTGAGGCAAATGCAATTCGCATTTATCTTTGGCGATAAACATAAATGCGATAAGTTTTTTCTCATTCTTTTTTAGCCAAGAGTGCGTAATTTATGGCCATTTGTGTCTATGGCTTTATCTTGAAAGGAAATTAGCTATGCAAAGGCGCAAGAGTCGATAACAAAAGTTGCAACAACGATAAATGGGCCTCCGAGTGCCACAAATGGGCGGCGGCCATTCAAGCTTGGGACTCAAATCAATTTTCCATGACTAATATGGGTTAAATGCATTGCAATTTAGTAAAATATAAATTCCAGCTCTTGAAATCGAATTAAGTCATGCGAATGCACATAAAGTTGAGTCTTTAAGATGGGGTTAAGCTGGAAGCAAAATATATACATTTTTGCTAAATAAAATACTCAATGTTTTTTCATTAGATTTGTCTCTGTGCATTATAAAATTATTTCCATAAAATAAAATATATATTTAGGAACATTGTATTAGGCTTAGGGTACATGGCAATTGTTTGGTACATTATAGTTAACAACTGGGAGCAACTAATAAAGATTATAAAATTATTTCAATAAAATTAAATATACATTTAGGTACATTGTATTAGGCTTAGGGTACTTGGCAATTGCTTGGTACATTATAGTTGACAACTGGGAGCAAATATGTAACTGGGAGCAAGTGATAAAGACTATAAAATTATTTCAATAAAATTAAATATACATTTAGGTACATTGTATTAGGCTTAGGGTACATGGCAATTGTTTGGTACATTATAGTTGACAACTGGGAGCAACTAATAAAGATTATAAAATTATTTCAATAAAATAAAATATATATTTAGGTACATTGTATTAGGCTTAGGGTACATGGCAATTGCTTGGTACATTATAGTTGACAACTGGGAGCAAGTGATAGCGATTAAGGTACATTGTAACTTAAAACTTTTGTTCATTTTCGGATAACAAGGCTTAAGCTAAATTGTAAAACACTTGGTTAACTCACAGTTAACAATGCTTAAGGTAAATTGTAGCTTAATTAACTTTTACGATTGATTACTTGGAATGCCTTGTTTAGGTAAATTGTATAAGGTTTAAGGTACACATTGGCTTAACAACTGAAGAGAGTTCTTAAACATAAGTCTGTTAGAAAGATCAATAAATGTTGATATATATAGTTAAATAGAATTGAAATTCAATAAAGAATATTAAACATCCGTTACACTCACTTTATAATACTCATTGAGATACTTTTGTGAATGAAAACAAATTTGTAATTGTCTAAATGTTTCCGGTTTGATTGCCTGATAGTTGACTCCATATATGTATTATTTTTAAATATTTACACAATTTTTGTCACTCGCCGCCGCAGAGCTCATTTAAGCCATTAAAATTCATTTTTATTTTATTGCCAACAAAAGATACAAAAAATTGTTTAATATGCAAAAATAATTTGGCAAACAGACGAAAATCGCCGCAGGACGAAAACAAACAATAACAGCGGCAAAATAAAACCTAGTTAGCTGCCAATACACACCTACACACACCTGGTCGATTTTACCTGCATACATAAAAAACTGTCCTAAGGCCAAACAAAACGAAAAGAATTGTGAAAAAAATAAAAACTTTACAAACGCTTAACAACAAATAAAATCTGAAAAAGTAGTAAAAACAAAAATAAAATATGAAAAAATATTGTAAAAATTGTTGCACAAATTGAAAAGGCGAGCGTGGCCTTAAATGCAAATGGTTGCTACACTGTTGCTGCAACATGTTGCAAGCTCGAGCCAATTCCAATGCCAATTGTAATGATTGGCTAAGGGAACCGCCTGTTGCTGCAGACGTTTGGCAATTTTCATAGTTTTCACAGTTTTCGCAGTTTTTCGCAAAACCGACGAAACGAACTACGAAAAATCCAAGTAAAAGATACGAAAACTAAATTCGCTTCCATTGCTGTTGCAAGTTGGCATCAGTCAAGCGTTCGTGCAACAACTAACTGTGGGTGCTTTTTTCCTTACCCTGTTTGGCTTGTTTTTCCTCTTTTAACCGTTTGCCTTTTCCTTTTGCTTCTTGGCAATTTTTGTTGGCATAGAAATGCGCGTCTATTGACAGTGGCCATAATTTGTTTGTCTAGCTACAGTTGCAGCCGCGTTGCAGCAGCGTTTTGGCCAGGCCAAGTGGCTGTGGAGTGGCAATTGCCACAGTCGCTGCCCCTCTTCACTGCTGATGGCTTAAATATTAGTTTTTGCGTATTTCTTGTGTTTCTTGTGCCATGTTTTGGCCACAAAACTGTTGACAGTTATAAACGATAGGGTTGGACGGCAGCAGTTAACAAAAAACGTTTTAAGTTCAACTGCAGTAGCTCAAAGTGTCAAACGGTCAAGAAATCTCCACCTAACTCCTAACTCTTCTAACTATAAATAGCGGAAATTTGGTGGCTAGCAATTAGAGAGCTGTCCGGAAAAGCTGTCCAGTGTTGTTGGCCAAAGGCATATAATTTATTTGCGAAGACTTACAGCTAAAAAACAGCCTTTCATTAAATATATAATTAGGTTAATTGTGCAATTTGCTTGAATTGGAATCTACACAAAAGACTTCCAGAAAGCGTAAATTAGATTTGACAGTCTCCATAATATAGTAGGATAACTTACCTGGAAATAAAGTTAGTTTGGATTTTATTAGCTAACGTAATCTGCATGAGATTTGAGTTACCAAAATGAAATATTTCTTCTTCTTTCACAATCTTTAACAGTGTGATTAAGTGTGATTTTATAAATTAGGTTATCTAAATCGGAGTTTACTTACCAAAATAATAAAACATCAATAAATAATATTTGATTTAATGTAATTTACCAAGTATATAATTTAGATAAGATTCTCAATCCTCTCAATAATCAATATACCCCCTCTGCTCTAATACCCCATGATAGGGTATCATATAGCTGTCGCTCATCTTTAGCTCAGCCTAAGTAACTATTTGCGGACGGCTTCTTGTAGGTGTGTTCTTCAATACTTTGGTCTGGGTGTTATTGTTGTTGTTCACTTATCACACGCACACACTCGCACGCGCTCACACACTCGTATCATGTTTCGCAATCCGCAAGCTCGACCACAATGTGTGGCATAATGCGAGCAAGATATGATACAAAGGGTTTCCGCTATCTGTTATCCGCTGTTCTCACCCACCCTCCCCCTCTCTCACTCACTCTCTCTCTCTCTCTCTCACCCTATCTCTCTCTCTGCCGCTGATAGTTGTTGTGGGTTGCTGTCACCGCTCATAATCAACTCGTCCCGACTGCATCTTCCGTAATGAAACGTGTCAATTTACATGAGAATGAAATCAAAATGATGTTTACTCTTGGCTCAGCACTTTGTAGGGTATCTCAGCTGCTGCCCGCCCTCCTTCCATTGGGTTATTAAGACGCAGCTTAAGTGTTTTTTATGGCATTGCTCTGACTTTTTACGGCCGCTGCATCCTGTCCTTAGAGATCGAGCTGCGGCTTCGTTTGGCTGCATTTGGTGCTGCTTTATTATTTACAGCAAATAATCAAAATGCTTAGCATATCGTAAAAAGGATTTTTATGTTGTGCATCATTAAGAATAATAATCGGGCTGTAAGATAAAGTTAATCTGCATATAGAGCTCAGCACATATAGGAAGAGACTTTTTATGTGCGCCTTTAGCTACTAATTTTTAAGCTGATTAAAAGCCATCAAAATGCAATCAAAAATTCCTGAGTGCCAAATAAATCCCTTTCATTGTCTCTCTCCCTGTGCTGTACGTGATGAAAAGCCTTTGCGGAATATCCTTTTTATGCACTCTAAAGGCTGATGCTTGCTGGGAAGGTATAGCTATAAAAACTATGTAGAGCAGTGGAATAATTTTATATACAATTTTAGAGGAGATGGAAAACTATGCAATTTCGATAAAGCATTTTAAATACTGCTATAAAGAAATCTCATTAACTGAACTTAATTATAAGTAAACATGTATATTCTTTGTTTATGCTACAATATAAACGTTCAGTTTAATATTAGAAATAATAGATAACAGGCACTTTGTTCTACCAATAGAAATTTAGAGCTAATATAAAAACACTCACAAGCTGAGTTCAGGACACTGTAAAAATGCGATTCTCTGCGCAGCATGAAGTGCAGCTCAAAAATATAAATAAATTATTCTGTAGCTCACTTTCAATTTTCCGCTCTCTCTCCGCACTTTGCTCTCACTCTCTCATTGACATTCACAGTGGCACATAATTAAAAACGTGCTTAGCCTTTCAACAACTTCGGCTTTGGCGTCCGTTTCGTTCACTTGTCCACTGTGCGATGATATGCGACTTTTCAAGTGCTTAAAAGAGAGAAGCAGAGGAAGAGAAGAAGGAGTGTAATGCTCCGCTATTCAATTCATTTTAGTTTGGTTTTGCTTTATTATTGGTTTAGTTGCCAACTCTTCAGCATTTTCGTTTTTGAATTTATCCAAATATCCAGTTATTTTTTTTGTTCGTTTGTTTGTGTGCGCTTGTCAAGTGTTTTTGCCACTGGGACTAGCGAATTGCCTGCGTGAGCGTGTGCATGCTTGCATGCATGTGAGTGTGTGTGCGTGTGTGTGTTCTAATGAGATGGGACTCGTTTTTAGCCGTGTCCTGAGTCAACCCCAAGCTGTTCTTCCTCTTTTTTCTTTATTTGCTGCTGCTGCGCGGCTTTTATTTTTTTAATTACGAAAATTGGATTTTTATGTACGACGGCAACGGCGACCAAGACGAAGACACTTGACATGCATGTGGATCAGGCCTGGCCCGCCTTACCACCTCTTCCCATTCCCCCATGCTGACAGTCAGCGAGCGTGTCCAGGGTGAGAGTGAGATTGGACATTGACTGGACGGAACTGGACGTAACTGGACGGTCTTCTGTGTCGGGCCTGGTTTATTTTTACATTTGATTTTTATCTCTTTCCATGTTTTTGGGGTCGTCTCTTAATTGAGTTAACAACTGCAGGTAAAAGTGGCAACAGGACTCCGCCTCTTCTCTCCACATTCTTCGCTTTTACTATTGCTAATGAAATTAGGTTAAAGTGGCAGTAAATGGGCAACACAACAGCTGCCTTATTTTTCCCAAGGCGTCAGCCCAAAGTGGCCTTCGACCCCCTCGTAAGCCCCTTTTCTCCAATTGAGCGATTTTATGCAGCTACTTTCCAAATGCATTAACAGCAAAATTATATGAACGAGTGGGAGCTCAAACACTTCTCCAATTTGTAGGAGTGTGAGTGGCGAAACCTGCTGGCGGATACTGTAAAAACGTTGCTCGACTAAAATGTGGGTCTCGAGTTATTTAATGAGCTGTGGAAGTGCTCGAGGAAAACAGGATATAAGAACAGAGTGAGAGATACAAGTAGAGCGTTTGCAGATGCACTTTACTTGAAGAACATTTCTGGTCATTAGGCTTCTAACCCTAATTATAATATATATGGAGATTCCAAAATATATAAATCGTAGATCGAAAGTAGGATAGGATGTTATAAATCCAAAATAACTTTTTCTAAGTCTTAAAATAAAAATATTGTCTAATCATTAGCATTACAGTTTAATTAATTTTAATCAATTTTATATAGTTTATATTTTGTCTTACATTAAATTCAATTAACCAAAAATCTTAATTCTGTCTCTTTTTCTTCCAGGTATGTTTCGTACAGGGATTGAATAATCAAGAAATAATAATAATAATCATTTATCAAGCGTAAGTCCAGTAAAATAAAGAACTTAGCCCTTGGCTCTCATGGCAGCTGTCAAAGGTGTTGGACTGGCTACCGGGTTTACTACAAACTTTTCCAGCTTTTTGGCCCAAAAGCCAATTGACAAAGTTTTGACCCTCTGGGAGCACATACGCGCCTCTTGCGTAATCCCCAGCTGGAAAGTTAAGAGCAAAGGGTCAAAAACTGTTACCATAAATACGCAAATAATTCGCTGCTGAATGTCGCAATTTCAGTTGTTTCTTAATAAAAACTTTTGGTTACCTGCTCGGCAATGTTATTATCCCCACTCCCTCCTTCCCCCCACAACCCCCTTCCCAACCGTGTGTCAAAGCGTCGACAATTTCAAGTGGCATTAACTCGGCACCGAAAGTTTCCATTATCTGCAACGCGCCAGTCGCACAAATTTTGCAATTACCGAACCGAATTTTCCGAGGTCTGGCAACCTGTCAAAGTTGCCAACTTTCCCGTTGCGCTCATCTAAACCCTTAAATATGGCTAGACAGCAGGGGCTACCAAATGGGTGGCGACTACCAAAACTTTTGCGTTTGCGCCACAAATTTTTGATCCCATGCCACACTCTTCTTCTGCTACTTCCTCTTCATTTTCCTCGGGCCTATAGAGCAAATTGCGCCCGAACAAATTTCAAACAAACATTTTGTTAAATCTTTTTCTATCCCACCCTCTACCCCCACCCCCCGTGGGCGTGGTATTGTTGCAGGTGCTGCGGCAGTCAGTTTGCAATTTTCTAGATTTTTCTTCTAATTTTTTTTGTTTTTTTTTTCTTTTTTTTTTTTTAAATACGTAAACAAAAAATTTTTTGTCATTCTTCAGATTTGGTTGACGGCTTAATTTGCTTTTTATGGGAACTGCTGCAAGAAATGCAGTTTTTTAAGTGAACGACCAGGAAATACCCTAGCTTGAGTATCTTTAGATAACGGAAATGTGAGCGAGAGGATGAAACTGTTCACATTAGATATATTTATACATATTTATATTCAGCTTACTTAAGATATTAATATACACTCCCTAACTATATTTGCAGGGTATTTAGGCAAACTTTTTGCTATTTCAGTTATGCCTCTTGCCATTGTATTTGTATTTCAGATTCAGTGTGGCACGCAATCGGATCCACATGCTCCAAAATAGTAGCTCCCATTTCTCGTTGTTTATTCATTTTCTATTTTTTGTTTTTTTTTTGCGTTGTTGTACATTTGGCAGGCACTGTTCACGCTCAAGTGAAGCGACGTTGGTTTCGGTCGTTGCCTATAAATTTGAACTGCGGTCGTGGGAGAGTGCACGAAATTCGGTTTGCTACAGTCCAATATCTCTGTTGGACAGTATTCAACACACACACACACACACACACAGTCACATTTTTGTTATTGCACATTTTTGCATAGCTATCTGGCAACCTCAATGGCCCATGCGAAGCGTGTTGACAAATGGCTTAAAGTTGATAGCTTCAATGGGATAGAGAAGTTGGCCTAAACATAGGCTCAGCCATTGGGATTTTCAATGGACTTTACTAAGTGTTCAATTGGTTTTTCATTTATAGACTTAAGTTGGTATTCCGTTATTTGAAGGTGATTTAATAGATTAAGATTTCTGCTATTCGAGTTTTCTTTGTCTACTTTTTTTAAAGTATATTTTTCCTGAAGCTTAAGATGGCTAAAATTTTTCAATGAGACTTACGAACTTTCTTTGAGTTCCAGTCATTTAATATTTAGATCTATTATTTATAGCGTGATCTATCTAAATTATTTAATATCTATATATATATATATATATATATATATATATATGTATTGCAATCTGTAAGGTACTTTAAAATGTAAATGCATTAATTTATTCTAATCGGTGTAGTTTAACAGAAAAATGAATTTCCTTCGGTTAGATTTATTATGCATTTAGTAAACAGTATTTCCTTTCTATTAATCATTCCCATATCTGGTGCACACCTAAAGAACTATGAATCTAAGCTGATTAATAGACATTAATCTATTCAAAACGGTTCCATTTAATAGAAAAATGAATTTCCTTTGGGTTTCAATCACTCAGCTTGTTGCATATCTAGATCAATCATGCATATAGGCTGATTTATGAACATTAGCAGAATTCTAAACAATTTTGCCTGCTTTGAGGTTCAATCACTCAACCTAATGGGCTTTATACAAAAACTGCTGTTAAATGTGGCTTACAATGAATTCAATGACGAATGCTGAATCATGGGCCAGCTGCCACGAGCTGACCTCTTCTGACCTCCGCTGACCTCTCAACTGAACCACATCCTGGCTCAGTGTCTGGACTGTGGTCCTTCCACATCCATTTGAGATATAGTTTTCAGCATTGACAGCGGCATTTTCCACCAATTGAATACCATCCGAAGCAGCAGACAAAACATTTGAATGCGTATTAAAATATTTTTCTCGTCTCTGAAAATTAATGAGACTGACAGCTTTTCACGCAATTCCGATGCCCCGCAGCTTTACGCTTAACGCTTTTTATTCATATATATATATAGTATATATATATATCAAATCATTTATCAACCCAGACAAAAGAAACGGCGAACCAAAAGCCCCATCGAGCTGCGAATTCAATGGGAGTTTTTGTCGTCGAGCCTCACAATCGACCTCAGCGAGCACTTCGAGCTTATCGATGGATACGCTTAAAAAAATAATATAAAAAAAATAAATAAAAAGAAATAAATAAAAAAAAAAAAATAAATAGATATAAAGAAATATAAAAATAAAGTTGCGGCATTATCAGAGTTTTTTTTTTTTTTAATTCGGCAGTTGTCAATTTGCAGCATTTTTATTTTTTCAGCTCGATTTCTGAGTTGTTTATGTATAAAAAAGTTGTCCAATGGAGTTTTGGAGCACTACGAAACGATTTTCAATGGCCAGCAAATTAATACACGAGTGCCATAGATTTATTTACTGTATACCCCTTTATATTGAGCATTATTAAGGATTGCGGCTGGCATATTGAACCGTTGATTTAAAGCCTTGGATCGTACTGTACTGTACATACATATGTATTGTATATATACAGATATGGCTTATATATATTTAACTGCAAATTGGTTGGTATTCAGAACTGGACAATATATATGTATCTGGTTTTAATTACGTGTACAACATAATGAAAGAAAAGCTGGACTGGATCTGAAAGGGAAGACATTGCAGAGCAAGGAAGAAGCTTAAGAGAAGTTCATGTAGCGCAAATTGACATTAATTGTTATTGTTTTTGTTATTGCTCTCTGGGTGAGGGATACAGTTAAATAAACTATAAAACAAACATTAAGAACTTCGGTGAACTTTTGTCAAATTTTAGATTAAAGTGCAAAGCAAGCTCTATATATCATTTACAGTTATGATTGTTATCTTTAATAATATATTAGTAGACATAACACCGTTTAGGAATAGGTCTTAAAGGTCTTAAATAAGTGTCTAGTTTTAAAATTTTATTTTATACTACTCAGGCTTAGAATAATTGAAATCGGGTGGAATTAATAGAAAAGTAAATCCTGTTAACATTTTTTTAGAACTATATAATCTAATAATTTCCCAAAAGGCCGATTTATATTTATAATAATATATAATATATATATAACTGTTAGCTAATATAGAAGTTAAAGTAAAATTTCCAAAATAACTTTTTAAAATCTGGCTCCTAAAATAGTTATAAAATCTGTTTCGTTGATTTCGGTAAGAGTATACACATACACATATCCTATAACAGACTGTTAAAAATTGTGCTCTCTAGTTCCACTGTAAAGGTCAATGCCACTCAGCTCTTGGAGTGGGGTGCATACATGCAAAACATGAACTCGACTGGAAAGTCTGTCCATAACTGAATATCAAATGCAGTTCAGGCCCGCATCAACAGAAACTGGCATCTAACCCCGCTGAAATTCGCACTAAATTACGTTGGTCCAAGCTCAAGAGCAGAGTCGGAACGATGATTTGGCCAGAGGAAGGGGCGTGGAGGGGAGGTCGGTGGGTTTCGCTGTCATCGTTAGGCCGGGCTGTATTGTGGATCAGCGAGCACTTGAAGCTAGGACTAAAATAAATACGAAATCATTTGTATATTTCAGAGTTTTGTAGTTTGTGTAGTTGGGAAATGCTAAAACATTTATCGCTGTCGCCACTGGACCAAAAGGTGCTGAGGAAAGGGTTCCACGGAATGAGGGTGGCAGAGGGAGATCGGGGAATGGATTGCGGATGCGGACATGGCAAATGGACTGCCAGTAGATGAGCCGATGAGCCGATGAGCCGCTGTGTCGAGCATCGTTACATCCCCATGGCCATATTGCAGACTGGCCCCCAAACAGAACCCAGCCGGCAGTCATTTTTGTTTAGACTGCAAACTGTGAGATAAATTGTGGTGTATCTGTATCTGTATCTGTATCTGCGCCTCATCTCGCTTAGCGTTGCGGACCGGACTTCGCGCTCGCAGCTCGACTCTGTTGATTACAAAGCATTCGCCAGTGCAAAAAAATGGAAATGGAAATGAAAATGCAGTTGGGCTCCAGCTAAAGCAACTCCCTATGGTCCAGTCTACGCTCCCCCTCCTCCCCTTCCCCTCTTTACACTAAGCTGCAGCGCTTAAAGTGTTAAAATAAAAGCAGCGAAAAAAAAGAAAGAAAATAATATACAGTGAAGCCTCAGATCTGTGGAACAGCATTTGTTGCACTATGTGAAAAATTATGCCAGTCGACTGTGAAAAATGGTTGCAAATAGTTTTCAGTTAATGTTTTTTGCTGTTATTGTTGTTGCTGTTATTGTTTATTTCCCCCTATCAAAAGTGTTGGCTTTTAGTTAATGGCCAGCATCGAGGCATGCCCCAAGGAGCAGCCGAGCCTCGTGCTTCGCTTTTCATTTGATTCAATACTATCGATGTCAGCCAATGATGTGGCAAGTGCCTCGCAGCTGTGGCATGCGAAATGCAGCTGCAAGTTCAAGTGTCATTTCCCAAGCTAAATGAAAATAAGACCTTGGAAATCTGAAATACAATTTGCAGTATTTACGTGACTTTCAAGCTAAGTGCGACTTCTTGTTCTTCCTCTTATTTTTTAATCAAAAGCATTTTAAAAATCAACTAAGCTTGAGGCCAAGCACAAAATGTGGACAGAAATTGAAATTGAACTCAAATTGCAATTAAGTATTTTTTTTCACCTCTTGCAATTGAAAATTATGGAAAAGTCCTTGAAAACTATCTTGAGATAAAATGTGGCACCTCGTGGATTGGTTTTTAATCTTGGATTTTAATCAACTGTGAAATTGGCCACGAAAAACTCTGCTTAAGACAAAATATTCGTGTTGGGTATGTACGACTAAAAAAAAAACATTGAAACAATTAATAAACAACAAAGAAATAAAATTAATAAAACAGAATGAGTTATCGATGATCAGATTCAAATTCGATCTATGCTGTAGAAGGAGCTATATGTTAGAATTCAAGGCTATAAATCTTACAAGTTTTAATTTATTTCCATAGAAGTCTCAGGCAGAAGTCTGTAAGACATTCCCCACTTATTCGTCACACTTTCTTTCTAATAACTAACAGAGATTTTCAACAGAAGATTCGAAAGATAAACCATACTAATTTGTAAGATCGTCTTAAACGAATGTCAGTCTTGTTAAATTGCATTTTTTTTTTCTTTCAATTTTCTAAATATTCTGCCATAAAAAAAGTTGCTTAAGTCAAGATTTTCTTTGCATCATTCAAATCTCTTCACATCTTGCTCTTTCATCTTGACAAAGTTATTAATAAACGAAGTCTTTGAAGTGTCTGCGTCTTCAATGGAACGACAAGCGTGCAACATGTCAATGCACTGTTGCAAATACCCTACCAGATATTCAGCCATGCTTCACGTTCATTCATCCAAAGCTGCGTCTTCGATCATCTTTCATGATCGTCTTCTAACATTTTATACAGCTGTCATATCATTTTTATGGCATTTTTACGTAATTTGATGCATTATTATTGAAATGATATATAATTTAGGCATTAGTTCACAGCATCAAGCGTTCACAATGGGAAGGCTTACAAGCGCATCACTTTTACCTGGCAGGGCCAACGTTTTGTCTTCAACTTCTGCTTAGCCACCTGCCCATAACTTCTTGTTGTTGTTGTTGTAATTATTATTGGTAAGAACCGGCTCAGAGCAGCGGCTAACTGTAAGCCATGGTTGCAAGCATCACCATCGATGCATCTGTATGCCGCACACTTTGTCCCGTTAGTCCTCAGCTCTTGCGTCGTATCTGCATCTGTGGCAAGCTTCCAACTGCAACTGCAACTGCAACTCCTGCCACAAACAGGCTTCAAGCTTCATGCAAATTGTTGTAATATTTTCTTTAGCAATGTTGCAATGTTGCAATGTTGTTGTTCCTCTTCTTCTTGTTGTTGCATCGACTGGTAGTGGTGGGGGGTGGATGGAGGTGGATGGGGAGGGGGGGGGGGGGGAGTATGCAGAGAGGCAGTCACTTAAAAGTGGACCGTTTGCTTGTTAGGCGATACGCGACACTCCGAAAATTACCGTTGCAAGCAGCGCAGCACTCTTTGACAAAGTCTAATGACTGGAGCGTGACGTATGCCTAATGACGCAAATTATTTGACTCTGAAAATATGCTCAAGCTCCTTGATATGGAATTACAGATACAAAGAGGTAAAGAGAAGCTCACAAACTGGCTTTGACTTTGTGCTACAAACGGATCGGACGTTAATCGATTGTGGGAGACATTTGCAATTAGTTAATGAATTGCTTGAGGAAGTAAAGAGAATCGATCATAAGTGAAATGTTTATAAGTTGGACGGCAATAGAAATAGAAATAGAAATAGTTAAGAACTAAAGTAGAGTGTAAAAATTGTACATAATATTAAAAGTTATGCTTAAGTATAAGAAATTATTAAATAAAAAAAAAAAAAAAAATATATATATATATACCCATTATAAAGGATTTACCGAAACAAAAGCAAATAGTTAAGAGCTAAAGTAGAGTGTAGAAATTGTAAATAATATTAGAAGTTACACTTGAGTATAAGAAATTATTAAATCCAAAAATATATATATATATATCCATTATAAAGGATTTACCAAAACAAAAGCAAATAGTTAAGCGCTAAAGTAACTTTAGAAAATATGCTTGAGTATAAGAAATTATTTAAGTCCCAATAAATATATATATACCCATTATAAGGGGATTACCAAAACAAAAGCAAAAAGCCAACAAATCGATTGTGGGAGGCAATCGCAATTGGAATTTAAAGAGCTTAAAAAAGCTTAAGATGACTTTTAATTGAATTGTCTCAAAGATTAAAAAGTCAATAATTTTGTGAACAGAAAATAATACAAATCATAGACTTACAAGACTAAATAATTTATAAATTGTTATGGTTATTAAAAGTATTGAGCAAAGCCTTTATAACCTTTAACTTTTGAGCTCTTGCTTTTCCTTAAGACTTGCCTCGTCGAATATCGTATAAATTAAAGCAATTATCTGGAAATCTTTTTTTAATATTTAGCTCTATAAACGCAGCAGACACTTCCTAACAATATAATGGGTCGAGCTTCATTTTCCATTGTTGCTTCGAGTTGCCTGGCAAGTCTTTAAGAGCTATATTTTCCAGACGCGGCTTAAGTATAATCATTTTCATGCTCCGACAAACACAACTGCAACACATTGACACGCCCACTCGGCTGCTCTGCTTCTCAGCTTTAGTTTCAGCTTCAGCTTCAGCTCCAACACTAGCTCCATCTCCGGCCCCAGCTCCAACTCCAACTTCGAGTGGCATCTAAATTTCAAGACCCACCGCAAATTTGTGGCCACCGAACACGTTCCTGTCTATTAAATTTCATAAATTTATTAAATTATGCCCCTCCAACTGGCGGCCAGAATCCAGTGGGGTAAATGAGGAAAAGCGAAGACAAAGCGTAAGCCAAATGAAAATTGCTGGAAAAGTTGACGTAGATGTCTGCAGCAGAGCACAAGAGCAAGAGCACAATTCGAATAGAATCAGGAATATAGAAAACATGCCACAAAAACCAAAAAAAGAACCTATTTAAAGGTGATCTAGTTAAGAGTGGCCGACTAGCAGATACCCAGTAGGTTTTTTAAAAAAAGTTTTATAAATAATGTTTCAATACTGTTTTTTCCATTTTCTATATTCTGATCTTAAAGAGAGAACAAATTGGTTTAATATATCTTTCTAACCAATAATAAATCAACATTCATAGGCAACTAATTACTTTTCTATTTCTGTTAGCCTTGGCCAATACACCCAACCCAACACACCTAATTACAGGGTATATTGAAAAAGCTAAAAAGAAATTGAAAGAAAGTGCCACCAACTGCGAATACGTTGACGAGTCGCGCTACATGTGGCCAACAGAAACAGTTTAGAAGCAGCATGATTTCCAACTTAGAGCTTGGTGGGAGTGGATGATTTCATCGGGGAGTGCGGGGGTGGGGTGGTCTTGTAAGAGATTGGTCTTTTGTGCTTGCTTCTCATTAGTTGTTGTCATTCTGTAGGAAAGTGGAAATGCCGCATGACAGCCCAACTAAAAATTAATATGTCAAATTATGCACAAGACGCCGCTAAGCGAAGCGTGTCCAGAGTTCGACCCCAACCGGCGCGACCTCGTTCCTCACCCCCACACCCTCCGCCCAGCCATCGCATCTACTGGCAATGCAATTAGAAAAGTAGACAGAGAGCTGCCAAAATGTCAAATCGAAAATTGCTGCGCTTGCTGCCTGCCAACGTCGCTGCCAACGTCGCAGTCGACGTCAATGTCAGCGCTGCTGCAGAAACGTGCCGGCAGCCGAGCTTCAGGTTTGGGTTGCCAGCAGCAGCAGTGGCAGCCTCTGCACCTGCCGGCCAGCACCTGGAAGAGGCTTGAAATCAATTCATAGTCAGGCGGCAGCTCGTGCAACATTGCGTCCGCAACATGTTGCGTATGTGCATGTTGCCAGCCGTTTACAGTTACAGTTACCTGTGCTCTGCTTTTGAAGAGTTGCTTTAAACGATCATGCAGTGTGTCACATATATAAATTATAGAATTAGATATAGATATTGAATTTGATACAGATATAGATCTGAGACATTATTGCCAATTTATTATTTTTGCATCTCCTCTTTGTCTGCCTTATGTATGCGAGAGTATTTAATCGTTGGCTTCACGTCAATTATTTTTGCTTATTTCTTTTTTTTTTTTTTTTTTTTGGTTAGACGCAACAAATTGTTTAATTTGTTTTGGGTTAATGTTCAAGTAGAAGCCTGTTTCTGGATGATTGGCTTGCGCTGTGTTATGTGGGTTATCATGTTGCTGCTGCTGTTGCCTCTGTTGCTGCTGCTGTTGCCTCTGTTGTTGCTGCGTTGTTGTTGTTGTTGTGGTGGGTTTTGGTGTGCGTCAGCTGCGTGACTGTGACCGCTGGCTGGCAACTGAATTGTGTCCATGTGGCATGAGTGTCAACGTCACGTTGCTCCTCCCCGACTGCCGCATGCAGCACTCTTCGTGCCCCTCCCGCTGCGTACGTGCCTCGCATGTTAAGCGATCCGATAAATATTTGCCGGAGTCTTTAGGGCAAGCATTCTACATGGCTATACATGAATAAATATATACATATGTATATATGTATATATATGTCTGGTATGTCAGTATAGCTCTTTAAGTCGGTTTTAAGTTGGTTTTAAGTTGTTAGCATTTAGCTGGAATTAACTGAGATTTGCGCTCAAAGCGTTCGGGAATTATGTTACGGAAGTCCATCGGGGAATTCAAGTTGGATAAAGTTTTCGTAGGGATCTTTGAAGAAAAACAGACCTGAATGTTATTATAATAAATTAGAATTTATGAAGCACTTCAAGTGTATATATTAAAGATTATCTATTTACCATAATGCTTAAGCGTATGAATAAAATATTAATTATTTATGTTAAATTGAGCTAATACATATGTATGTGCGTGTTTTGACCCTTTTTTATTAACCATATCATTAGGAAAGGGTCACTCTAATTCATATTCAAGACCCCCTTTTGCTGTTAATTTCAATAGCTAATTACTTGATCATGCAAATATGTAAGCCGCAAATAAAAACAAGTTCATATATGAATAAATTCTCTTCGCCCTTTTACAACACCTTGCGTATTCTTTATTTTGTTTTTATTTTTATTTTTTTTATTTTTCTTACGACCCGATAACATTCACATAGCTCGAGGGTCGGGAGTACTGGAGTACGGCCCAGGCCTAAAAATCTGCCCGTCAACCTTAATTTGCGTGCTGTGTCACCTTTGGCAACATAAATTTTAAGCCGTCGCTCATTATAAATTTCCATTAAAATTACACGATATACGTACCAGCGAGTGAGAGAGAGAGGGAGAGAGAGAGCGAGCGAGCGAGCGAGCGAGAGGGGTAAGAGAGACCTCCTAAAAATTCCGTAACTCCCCTCAAGCATTTGCATTTACATGAGCCCAAACGGTCTCGTATACCCTGCAAAACAGCTCGAACCGCTTTTATTTTTTTATTTCCCCATTTTCTGCACATTCCGTATGCAATTTTTATTTTATTTTTTTTTCGCTCCTCATCGCTGTGGGCATAATTTGTACGTTGCCTCAACAATTTGGCCGTGAAAGGGTTAAGCAACAACAAATTTTAACAAAGTGAGCGAGAGAGAGTGAGAGAGTGAGGGAGGGAGGGAGGGAGGGGGAAAATCAGTTGGCTTTTTTTCTGGCTGCTGCTCCGCCTGCTGCTTGATTTTTTATGCGGCTAACATATGGACGGGTCGACATTTTATAGCCGGCGGCGTTGGCGGGATTCGGGATCAGCTCGTTTGGGGGTACCGCAAAAAGCAAATGTTTTTTGATATGCGCCATCGAAATGTTGAACCCATGTCCAGGCGCAGACACACACACAAACACAGACACAGCCACAGTCGCAGCCGCAGCCACAATTTCGGAGTGTCCTTAATAAAGTGTCGACATGTGTAATTTGTGCGGCCCTCGAACTTTGTCTTTGAGCTTTTTGCATTCGCCTTTGGCCCTGAGGTTTTTCGCATTTCTTTTTGCTCGTTTTCCATATTTGGGCTTACGGATAATATTAATAAATTATGAGCAACGTTTTTGATTTCGTTACCGTTTTAGTTGGTGCTTTGGTCAACCGCGTTTAACACTTTGTCGCCTCCGCTTGAGCCCGGGGCAAGCCATTCGTGCCCCCAAACCCGAGTCCTGCTGCTCTTGCCACATGCCTCGGCGAGACTTGTTGGACGTCTTGCTTGACTTTTTGTTCGTTCGCTTTATTGAATATCAATTTTTATTTTATTTACATTTTTTTTGTGTTGCTTACAAGAATTTATTCAATGCTCGAATGCATGTTTTTGTTGTCAGCACGAACTGTTTCCTGTTGTCCTTGCCAGCTCTTTCAAGTGCGACACAGCGGCGCCCCAAGGACGCACACACACATATAGATATATATAAATATATATATATATGAAGAGAAGACGAGACGACAGGCTCATCCTGTGCTGCACACATCCTGCGCCTCGAAATCAACCCTTAGGACAATCGAATTGCACATTGGAAACATCCGCTCAATGCTTCAGATCTTTGCCTTTCGGCCAGCAGCCTCAACCTCAACCTCAACCTCAACGTCTGACTGTCTGGCTGTCTATTTTTGACTTTAACAACCTCAGTAACACCCCCAAAAACACAATCACACTGCCACACACACATACACACACACACCCATAGACAGACCAACAGTCGAAGCTATCATTAACGTTGTCGAGGGTTGTCTATGGCTTTGGCTCTGACTTTGGGCCGTGTGGATGATGAATCAGTGGCCAAGGAGCCTGCAGACTGAACACTCCACAGATGAAGTTTTTAACCTACACTGGGGCTATAATAAACTTTCATAGAAACTTGTTGTCGAGCTTCTTCATTTCGACGTTTCATGGAATGAAAATTTTATGACCACAAAGTCTGGCAAACAGATATTTTATCTTAATTGCTTCGAAAAAACGTGCGTGCGACTTCCGAAACGGTTGGAATTGCTGCCATTAACACTTTTTGGCTAACTGTCACACGTTTCTCTAATGTATCTCATATATTATTATTATTTTCCTACGAATAATGAAAATATGGTGAATTAAATGAGCGAGGGGCAGATAAAAGTAGCTGGAAGGCCCACAAATAAATACTTAACTTTGAGATAAGTTTTTTAATTATGTGAAATGACAACTAAAGATATGAAAAGGCATATATTAAACTTATTTAAAGTATATACGAAACACCAACTTACGACTTTTTTTTCCGCTGTTAAAATATTACATTAATTAATCAGCTACTCTTTGGCTACTCTTACAATTTATTGCGACAGTTTGGCACTTAATATTTTCAACACTTGTTTAACGCATTTCGCTTCAGTGTGCGTTCGAACTTTGGGGCTGTGTTTCGTTCTCGTAGATGACGCTTGACTGTAGTCATAATAATTTGCAGTCTGCTCGTCATCAACACGCCCCCAAAAATATTCCAACTAGTCTTGCCTTTCGGTTCTTACCTGATCGGCACTCCACACTCCACACTCCACCTTTTGCTTCTTCTCCAGTGTCCATAAAATTTATTTATAATAAATTAAAAACTCCTTAAATGCTGTTCATACTTGCAGCCTGCTGCCATTTTTTATTACATTTGTAGCCGGCAGTCAAAACAACAACAACAACAACAAAAACAAAAGGGAAAAATATGATGGAAAATGTTTTGTTGCAACGCCAGGGCGTGGTCAGGGCGCAAGGGCAGGGGCGTGGCAGCTGGCAGCAGACTCCAGTTTAGCCGCTTGGCTCTTCGTTTTAGTTGTTATTATTGTTGTTGTTGTTATTGTTGTTCGTCCACGCGGCCGGCATGAAAACTTATGTCGGCGGCCTTTGGGCGCAATTATTTATACATGCCTCATAAAAATCGAAAACAATGGCCAGTCTAGAGCCGGCAGAGAAGACGGTGGAGACACCGATGAAAGGGGAGGGGGGTTGAGGGGCGGGGGGAGCTGTGTGAGAGGTGAGCAAAGCGGAGTTATGCGGGCAGCGGCCCAAAACCCAGAGCAAAGGCCTAACAATGCAAGTCCCAAGGCTTTTGTTGTGGTCAGTGTTCTAGTTGTTGTTGTTATTGTTGCAACTCCTTTGGGCCACGTTGTCTTTTGGGCTTTTGTTCTAACTGTTGCCGTGGCAAGTTGCATGCCACAAGCTCGAGCACTTTAATTGGCCATTGAAGAGGCGTCTGTTTGTCTTTCAGAGTTCATTTAAAGCGTAACTCAAATGAAAAGCTGCTCAAATTTTCCAACTGTTGTAGCCCTGAAACACTTCTGTCCAGCCCTGGCAACGCAATTCATCAGTCCGTCAGTTCTTTGGTCCCCTTTTCTGAGCAATGAATGCAATTTAATGATATTACGAAGTAGATTATTTTGGATGACCGGCCCGGGGCTTCAACCTTGAACTATACGCCAGCCACAGTTGAAACCCAGTACAAACAACCCCGTAAATTGCATTGTGAAGAGCGGCAACAACGCCTGCCAAGCCACAAGAGATTTGAATTTTAGATAAAGCCAAGCACAGAGAGAGAGAGAAAGAGAAATAGAAAGAGAGAGGGAAAGAAAGGCAAACAAACATTCCAACAATTCCTGCTGAGTGGCAACTGCGAATACGAAATGTATCTGCATCTGATGCAGATCTCTCGACACATCTGCAAATGTTTGCCTCACGCATCTACAAAAAGAAAAAAAAAAAAAGAACTCGACTCGAACTCATTTCAAATGCAGTCAAAGTCTCCACTGCCAAGGGACTCTGTCTGTCTCCCTCTGTCTCTATCTCTCTCTGTCTGCCTGTCTCTCTGCCTGTCTGTCTGTCTGTCTGTCTGTCTGTTGATGGTCTAAAGCCAATGCCAGAAGGGAAAACAAAAACTAAGCAGTTCAAACTCTGTCAAAGAGCAACCCCAAAATAATTTTATGGGGTTTTGGCCTGCGCATTATTTGAAGTTCGCATTAAAAATTTAAACGGCGCTTCCCGCTGATCCTGGCCTGCTCTTGGATGCTGTTCTTCCTCACATTTGGCAATCATCGTTAGGTTAGCGGCGCAAATTACGTTTCTTTTTTCGATGGGGCGCAATGAATGGGGGGGAGTGGAAGAGGGAAGTGCTTGTCGACGTCGTCGCCTTAAACGCGTTTTATCTGGCGTGAGCTCCAAATAAGCAAAAAGAAAGAAAAAATAAACAACAGCAGCGGCAGCGGCAGCGGCAGCCGGCAACAAATTTTATATAATGATGTTAATGATAAGCTGGCAGGGACGATTCGGCAATACTTACGCATTTTTGTGGCACATGCAACAACATAAACATAAACCAAAAGAAGAGCACGAAGATGGAGAAAACTTTTGAGTCTTGCGGCATCAGGCGAAACATTTCGAACAACGGAAGCGCCTCCAAATTGCCTGCAGTTGAGCTCCAAAGAAGCATGAATAAAAAATTATAAGCCATGATTGGAGCTCGTCTGAAGTGGAATGCACATAAGACAAAAAAAAAACTTAGATTTGACACGAAACACAATTTCTATAAAGTCTATAAAAAATAAATAAATATTAAATATGATAATATATTATTTATTAAATACAAACATCCTAATTATTATATTTGAAGTTTTACAGATTAAACTAAGGATCCAGTAATACATAATTTAGACATCATATTTTCAAATTAAGATTCAAATTACATAAAATTTATGTGATTTTCTTTAATTGAAATCAAATCAATTTAATCTTAAGTTATTTATTTAACATATGTGATATATATATTAATAAGTGAGAAGTAATTAAAAACGAATAATTTATACTTACGTATTTTTTTGTGATATACTATAAAATACCCTATATTCAGCTACATATATTATATACAGAGTGTTAGGAAGGAGGTGTAGCAATTAAATGAAAGGGTAAAAGAGAGGGAGAGAGAGCAAAATGGAGCGAAAGAGAGAGAAAGAAACGAAATAAGAAATGATGAATAACTAGTGATATTCTAGAAAAAAATATATATAATTTAATATAGTTTAATATATATATAAAACTAAGTAAAGAATGATATCGTTTTCTCGATTAACAGTTACTCCATTGCCTGGGTATTTCAAGCCCAATTATTTTTCGAAAATTCATGATACCCCTTTTCCATTTCACAACTGAAATAGCAAAAAAAAAAACTCTAAAATGAAAATTTTAATTTACTTTTTTATGACAATTGCTTCTGTAGGCAGCTTAAAATTATTAATTAATGAGAAACAGTTGCGGCCTATAAACAAACCACAATCTCTCTCTATCTCTCTCTCTCTTACTCTCTCATTTCCACATGTATTACACATGGAGAATATTATTGCTGAAATAGCGGGATTCGTTTAATGCAAAGTCTAATTAATTACGCACCGCAGAAAATTAATTTCCGTTATGCCGCTTCAGTTACTCATTGCGCATTTTCCATTTCCATTCAATTGGGTTTTCTTTACAGGATCTGCACGACTGTGGAGCACCATGTCACGCCATGTTCTTTCCGGAACGGGAACGAACGGTACTTCGCTATTGGGTCGGCTCCTGGGCGGCCATCTGTGTGGCCAGTTGTCTCTTTACGGTAAGTGCACATCCTTTCCTTTCCTATTCTTTCCGCTTCTTCGTTTTTTTCATGCACCTGTAATTTTAAAGCGCGTCTCTCGTCTCTGCCACAATGTCAGGCACTCAATTTTCAATTTGATGGCGATAAATCATAAGCGACACAATTGCGTTCCCTCCAGCTACCCTACCTCATCCCATATATACCCTGTAACTAAGCTTATCCTGGATGCTGTTTACCCAGGTTTCTCATCTGAGTGCTGCCATATTTTCTTTTGGCTTAAGAACATGACTTGGGGGAACGAGTGCGAACAGCTTTGCATATCCTTAACCAAGGCACACAGTCTCTCTCTCTCTCCCTCTTCTGTCTGGCTTTCTCTCTCTCTTTTATATGGCTGCAGAGGCTACGTTGGCACTTTGGCAAATCCCACGCATTGACATATTACCTGTCAGCGCATATTTTTCAATAAACTTGGCAAAACATATGCGCAACCAACCCCCATCCCCTTCTTCCTGATCCCCTTCACCGTCTCCTCTTCTTTTCTCTTAGCTGAAATAAACTCTGTTTCGTATCAAGTCGAATATGCCCTCTCCTCCTTTTCAGCTGTTTATTTGGTTCAGTTGCATGCCCCACTTGGGCGTGTGGTTTGCCTCGTGGCTCCTTGTTTTACCGGTTGCATAAAAGATGATTGCGATGAGTTGCTGCCGTTGAAACTATACTAAACTACCCATTCACACACACACACACACACTCACACACATACCGAGAGAACAAAGGCAAATAAATATTATGATTGCAAAAGCCTTCTGGTTATTTCTCAAGTCTCACATAGAAGAAAAGGCCAAAGGACAAAGAACCTCAAATTAAATTAAATTAAATTTCATACTTTGATAGTAAAGTTTAAAATGTGAAGAGTTAGCATGGATTTAAATATATATGTATAGAAATATATATATATTATAAAGTATAAAATATATACTTATAAATAAATCCATTAATTTGAAACTTCGAACAATCGTTAAACATACAAAGGAAAGTAAAATTTATGCATCTTTAGACATAAATCATCTTTCAATACTAAACAAATGGGTAGTCTGTAATTGTCTTGTGCTTGACTAAAAGATACCCTGTGCCAGCGTTAAGCTAGAGTTTTTATAAGAACTAAATCATGATTTTAATACTTTTAAAATGGGCTGACATATTGAAAAAAAAAAAATGAAAAGCTTATTATGCAAAAATTACACTGGAATACAAAATTAAAATTTCAATTTTTCAACTTTTATAATTTTGACATGACTAAGCGACATAATTAAATATATAAGGTAAATTGGAATACCTACTTAAAATTTCAAGTTTTTAGCTCTTGAAGTTTTGGAGAACGACTTAACTAGATCAGAGCTTATAGAACTGATTAAAAACATATATATTTAATGTATTCGTTCCCTCCTTCATGTTACCTACATTCGCACACAAACAATATGCCCCATTTATAAGAATGCGTAAATAGAATATTTTTACTTTGAATCTAACCCTTTTCAAGCCATTTACTTTTTTCAAATATGCAAATTAACGCCTTATTTTAGGTATTTTCTTTTCGTATACCCTTGTCTCTTAGTAAAACTTCAGTATCAATTTGTTACATTTTGGTTGCAGGCTTTCTTTGCTTATATTATATAGTATATAGTATATACATTATATATTGTATGTAGTGTAGCTTAAGATATCCATCAAGTATCAAGCGCCATAAAAAATATGCCACGAGAGCTCAATTTGAATAAAAAATCTATTTAGCTAAGGAAAATATTATAATTCGGTAAGGGTGAGCGGTAAACAGAAATGTGTGGCAACTCTGTCAAAAGGGGGAGGGGAGTTACTAACAAACACATCTATCAAATATTTTAGTCAACAGCGCAAATTTGTCGGAACTCTTGTGGGGCAATTGAATGGGTGTGAGTTAACTTTCAGCTGGAACTGTTGTTGGCTTGCAGCATGTCATAAAGTTGAGCAACATCCATCACACACACACTGCGTGTGTGTGCGTGTGGGTGAGAACATTGTCACATTCAGTGCGACAATTTTTGCATAGCTGTTCATGCTTGTTTTTTCCCGCTTTTCTTTTGCTTTTGTTATAAATTGCGACCCGCATTTGTCATTTGTCGCCCATTGTCAGCGGCAGAGGCGGCGACTTTGTTTGTGGGGGCGTGGCCATGCCCAAATGCACGCAAATTATTATTTTGTTGCCTATTTCCACTTAGTGGCTGAACTACCATTTTCCATTTTCCAGCTCCCAACATGCATTCGTCTTTTATGATAATGATTATGTTTTCCGAGCGCTCATTTTCATTTTCATTTTCATTTTCATTTTTGCATTTTGCATTTAGGGAAACAGCTGCTTTCACTTTCTGATTTCTTCTGCTGCAGTGGATCGCTCCCCCTTGACATTTTCCATTTCCATTTTCCACTCTCAGCATTGATGATGATAGATATGTATGTATATAGTATATGTATGTGTGGGTATGTGTGAGCCTGTGTATTGTTTATTTGTTCTTGCACAACTTGATATCTGAGATCCACATTCGAATTGTCTGGCAAATGAATTTGTTGTGTATTTTGCTTGGAGTACAAAACAAAACTGATTCACAACTCATTTCACAGCTGAATTGCTTCTTTATTTTAGCGAAAAACACACAAATTGAATTATGAAATGAAGCAGACATTACTTTAAATGAAACTCTATTCTTTATAGATTCAAGAAATATTTTTATTGCATGTTTCCATAAATTAGTTTTATTTTATGGTTTTCTTTTTTGAGTGTGTGTTATGTTTGTTTTCTATATATATACTTTATTATAGTTACAAACACATCGATTCATATTTATTATTTCAAGAGAAAAGTTGAGTTCGTAAAGAAAATATAAATTTAAATTATTATATTCAATTTTTGTTTGTTCTCTCTATTTCTTCTTAATTTCGGTCAAACGAACTAGTTTTTAAATTGAGTTGTCAACCACGATCTTCGACTATGACAATTTCAGATAGGGTTCAAACCCGGATCCTCGTTGTTCAGCTCTCCACTGGAGATAAGTTAACGATTACCGGTATTCTAGAATTTCAAATAAACTTCTATAATGTAAACATTATACAATCAGATAATGAAGACATTCAGTGTGATAAACAGCTCATAGATTAATGCCATAAATGATCTGTCGAGAAAAAGATTCAAATCTGGAGCTGGATTTTGGATGTAAGCAGAATAGAACAGAACAAACAGTTGAAACTAATTCAAGATAGTTGAACCATAGCTAACGGTAAAAAGAAAAAGTTTCTCATTCTTGTAGCTATAATTGAAATCTCGTCTGTGCAAAGTGGAATTGACAAAGTTGTGGGTTGACAATGCCTCCAGGCTTCGTGTGGCAAGTGGAGCGGACTTTGAGTATCAACTGGAATATATAAACAAACACATTTATTTCAATTTCGCAACGCAAGTCAAACTAAAAGCAAACAAATATATTTTTTACTACCTTCCCCGACTGCAAACTTTGCCGTTTGACTTTTGCCAACCAGACAGATTAAATGCCGTGGAATCCGAGTCTTAAGTTAACGCCCTGGAGAGGCCTGAGAGACAACTGTCAACAATCAACACCTTTTTCATTAAGCGCATTAGATGGAGGATGAGTTGGGACCGAGATGAGAGACATGACATTTGTTTTACAATGAAAGCGAAAAGGAAATGACGCGGATTGTAATTGTAATGGGTTGCCAATGGGAACCAGAAGGTATGCAGCCTAATGGAATAGTGTGACATACACGTAGCACAACAAGCTGGAGAAGGAGAAGGAGGTAGTGGATGGGAGGATGGTAGGATGGGAGGGGGCAGCCCTGATAATGTTGACAACAAATAAGCGAGTCAGATAGTCAGTCAGCCAGTCGGCATGTTGTTGACTTTGATGACTTTTCTTAATTACAAAACCTGAAACAGAAGCTCACTGAGGCGCATGTTGACAGACAGACAAACAGAGAGACAGACAGCCAGGTAGACAGCCAGTTGGACAGGATGTGTGCAAATATGCCACGTCATGGTGACAAAAGTAACTGCCACCAGATCCTGAGTTTCAATCAAACGAGATCCGTCAAAATGAAACAAAATTTGTTGAATAAACGCTCTCGAAACATGTGTTCGACACATTTATTTGCATAAATATGAAAAAAAAAAAATAGATATTTGTTAAATATGCACATTTAAATGACAGCATGAACATAAACAATATTTTTTTTGCTTTTTCTTAATCATTTGATACCGCGCCAAGTAAAAACTATAAAATATAAAATATATTCAGCAAGGAAAAATAAAAAAAACAATATATATACATAGGTATATGAAATAAAATACAAAAGCGATGCCGTAAACATTTACCACAATTTATGCCGCAATTATTTTTTCAACAAATTCACAAAACAAACCTGTGTGAAGTTTTATGCTAATCGTAGGCGCTGAAATAGATGACGACTACGAAACACCCCCTAAATGAAGTCCCCAACTCCCAGCCCCCACATCCCCCTTTGTTGCTCTCTCTAGTATGCAAATGACGCAGTCATTTAGTTTGAATTTTAAATAACAAAAAACAAAAAATTGGATACAAACAAAACGTTAAAGCAAAGAAAAAAATTTTAATTTAATTTATGCAAAAATTTGCTGGACAAAAAACCAAAAGCAAAGCGCTTTAGTTTTTGACTATTTTTAATGACTAGTTTTAGAAATTTATGAACCGCAGCGGCGTTGAAATTGAAATTAAACATTAAATTTAAACATTTGAGCATTTGAGAGGTGTGGCCACAATTTGTGTGGGTTGTACGGGGCTTAATCCTCGGGGAATTGACCGTAAACAAAGATTGTATTTCAAATAGAAGCGTTAAATAGTTTCGTTTTAATTGGGAATTTTAGTCAAATGATGAAAATAATGAGTTTGAGCTGTCCGTAAAGCAATAATTTATGGTTAGCTGGAGATAAAATTAAGAGTAGTGGGAAGTGAGACCAAATGCTTTAAAGTCAAGCTTAAAGCATTCATAAATGGGTTGCAAAGCGCAGAGTTAAATCTTAGTCTTAACTTTTTAAGATAAAATTAAGCAAGTGGTTTCATCTGTGACTACAGATTTTAGCCTTGCAATTCGCAACTGGTTATATCATAAAAATTGTTAAAAGGGAACTGCGAATCCTAAGTTTATTACAAGGAATACTCTTGATCTATAAATAATTTTGTTTACTCATTAAATAATATTACAACATATTTTATTATTATTACATTAACTTTCATCTATTCTACAAGAATGTTAAGTTTTTTTTCTTATTAAATATTACTAATTTTATTACCTGCTAATATTAATGTAAAATACAAATGAAATTAAATTAAAAGTTTATACCGGCTTAAACTAAACTTCTGATCTTCAGTATTTAATAAAACTCTCAAGCTTTCTGACTTTAAAGTAAAATGCAAACAAGTTTTAAGAATGAAAAAGCGGAAAACGAAAACTTTCATTATCGTAGCTTTGCAATATAAAGCACTCTTCCTATAGCTGATATCATGTGCGGCAAGCCTTGGTTAAATGTCAGCCGGATACTGACTAACTACGCCCCATGTTTATCAAAGAGCTGCCCACGCCACGCCCACTTTGAGGATGAGAAGGCAAGAAGAGTGGAGTTAGAGCTCAAGTAACGCATAATTTTTGGCTTAGACAAAATGAGGGGGAGTTGGAGCTAGAAGGGGACGAGGAGACGCTGAAATCGAGGGAGTTATGGAGAGGGGGGGAGAGAGAGAGAGGGTAAGGGGAGCTGTGAGTGTTTCCGACTTTGCGTTTGTTCATTTCACTTCATTTGTAGCTACAATTTCAGCAGTCACACCTACAAAAGCGGCCACGCCCACCGCCCCTCAGTAACAAATGAACATCATGCGTGGCATAACAAATTGCTGGGGGTACACACACATAAATACACATAGATATATGTATGTATATAGGACTATGTATAATCTGGAAATGGCAGAGCGAGCATCTAAGATAGACGTCGCGCGATTTCTGTCTGCGTAACCCTTGGCCCTTCCTTTGGAGGAACCTGTCTGCAATCCTTTCCCCGAATTGTTTGGCATAAATAAACAATTCAATTCTACTTTGTTGTCTGTCTGTGTTTTTTTTATATTTTTTTTTTTGTTTTATATATACCTTGTGCGCTCCTCCGTGTATGTCAACAAATGCGTTACAAAAAGTTACCCACACACACGACCAAAATCTTAGGCATAAATTTTGCATGTAAATGAGGTAGACACTAAGACGTGGGCGGGAACTAGACGTAGACATAGCAGAACTATAAGTTAGGAGCGACGAGCATTAGACCAGAAGGAGGGTGTGACAACATGCGAATACCCTGTAAGTGTTGAGATGAACTGGTAGTCGGGTGAAAAAACTAGTTTACTAATTAAATACCAAATTTCGTATGAAATATTAAGTATATTCTTCTCTTTCTGCCTCTCTCTTTCTTCCTTTCTCTCCATCTCTCTCCCTCTCTCTCCCTTTCTCTCCCTTTCTCTCCCTCTCTCTCCATCTCTCTCTCTTCCTCTCTCTTCCTCTCTCTTCCTCTCTCTCCCTCTCTCTCCCTTTCTCTCCATTTCTCCCCATCTCTCTCCCTCTCTCTCCCTCTCTCTCCCTCTCTCTCCCTTTCTCTCACTTTCTCTCCCTCTCTCTTCCTTTCTCTCTCTCTCCCTTTCTCTCCCTCTCTCTCACAAATGCCACTATCTCGATAGAAAACAATTAAACTAAGGCTAAGTAATATATAAGTAATAAGTCTTACATATATCCCAAATACTCTATCGGGGACGTCCAACCTAAAGCTAACCTCTCACTGATCTACATATATTATATATTATATAATACATATTCTCAATATACACCGTATCACCGACTTCCTTACCTTACTTCTTGCATTTCCATATATAGAATACAGTCAAACTATATGGAATATATGCAATATCATGCCTGCTAAAACTTACCTGTCACACTTCTCTTACTACCATATCTAAGGCTCGCCTGGCTAAGGCTTGACTGTCACACCATTATCTACAAGTAACCCATATACCCCATATACCCTAAAAGCCAAGCACATATGAAAGCCAGAATGAATATTTGCGCCTTACTCCAATTGGGTTGTGTGTTACATCTATGAATAATTCAAATGTTTCTTGGTCGTAATAATAATAATAGCAGCCCATTATGCAATGGAGACAACTGCGGCTCCACGCCCGTAGTTGGAGTCGTTGGAGCAGTTGGCAGGAGTCCGACTGATAGTTTTGTAATGATCAAATTAAATGGCTTTGCTTAGAGGAACGATTAGGCCAACTGCTAGAGGCAAGAAGCAAGAGACAAGAGCCAAAAGATTTAAGACTCAGCCAGGGTTTAGGCCAATGGTAATGAATTCATTCGTATTGTGCGTAATTAGCTGGCAAAAGCCAGTTGGCCAATTGCAGTTCCACTTTATGTGGGCTTAAGTGTTGAATTGTGTGGGCGGCGTTTTGGCCAGCTTGAGTTGTCTTTGTGGCTCGTCAAAGTGTGGCCGAAATGCCATTTAATTGGAAATTGCCTTTAAAGCCTAATCCCACGAAGCAGCTGCTCAGCTAAATGCGAATTTGAGCCTTATATCAATATTAAATATACGTATATATATATAAAGACTCTAAATGGGGGATTGCGGAGGACTCTCATTAAGGCCAACTCACCAACTTGGCCAGAAACATGCTACAAATGAGCTCAGATCAAATAAATGGCACAACAATCAGCTAATGTGTAGTGCCTAATGACCAAGTTCCAAGCCCCACCTCCCTTTCCCTTCTCCATTCTCCCTCCCCACCTTCCCCCTTTCCCACCTTCGACTAATGCATTTTTAAGCCAGTCGGCAATCGTGAAATCTGCGGCATCTTTAAAATAATTACAAAGTGAATTAATTGTAAAATGCATAATTAATATGTTTATTTAATATATGTTCTCTCTCTCTCTCTTTCTCTCTCTTCTTCTTGTCTTTTAATGGACAGGTGCTCACCTTTCTGATAGACTCGTCCCGTTTTCGCTATCCGGAGCGTGCGATTGTCTTTCTGGCCGTCTGCTATCTGGTCGTTGGATGTGCCTATGTGGCCGGATTGGGTGCAGGGGATTCGGTTTCATGCCGAGAGCCATTTCCGCCGCCTGTGAAGCTGGGACGCCTGCAGATGATGTCCACAATAACGCAGGTAAGTCGCGCTTACCAGGTGAAATGGATTTCATTTTTTATTAACCAACTTTCTCTCTCTCTCTCTCTTTCTCTCTTTGTCTCTATCCTTGTGTCTCTCTCTCTCTCTCTTTGGCAGGGTCATCGTCAGACAACCTCCTGCACGGTTTTATTCATGGCTTTGTATTTCTGTTGCATGGCCGCGTTTGCGTGGTGGTCATGTTTGGCTTTTGCGTGGTTCCTGGCCGCCGGACTTAAATGGGGCCACGAGGCAATTGAAAATAAATCTCATTTATTCCATTTGGTTGCCTGGGCGGTGCCCGCACTTCAAACGATATCCGTTCTGGCCCTGGCCAAAGTTGAAGGTAAGTCCACAATCCAATGGCTTATTAATAATCGCAGTTACCGGAAGATGTGCAAGAGAGCAGCCGCCATTGCTCTCTCGCTCGCTCTCACTCTCTCTCCCCATTGAACTTTAACTTTTTGACCCCCACTTGGAGCATATTATAAATTACCAGCACTAAATAGATACACAAACTAACCGGGCCCAAAGGCAGAGACGGTGTCGGTGTCGGTTTTAGCCGCCAGTTCTCATCATGTAAGACGAAACCGTCATTAGACATCATTTTGTGGCATTAACTGTATCTATTTTGCTGCTGCAAACCCCAAAAAAACAAACCCAAACAGCCTCAAGAGCAGCTTAACAGTGGTCGAAATTGAAAATTTTCTAAGCAAATTTATTTTTATTACTTTTATTTCCCGATATATAGATTAGTTTTATAAGCTATTTATATATGTATAGCATAATATGTATACAAATTATATACGTATGTATAGAGGCTAGGCATGGATTATTTAAAATCATAAAGACTTGTCTTGGCTTGATTATTACATTACAATGCTCTCAGCTTAAGCTTAGAAATCGTATATTTAATAATTGGATTAGATCTCTGATTTGTTGAAATCTTTAATTTTTTTTATCACAAATTGGTGTGTTCCATCCACTGTACTCTCTCGGCAGACGGTGCGTGCCGCCTGTTTCACAGTCATTTTGTGGTTCATTTAAAAAGCGAGCCGGAAAGTTGATGTCCGCGATTTCTAAGCAATTTAATGACCTACGTGGTCGAAAGCCGACACGAAATAAATCTTGGCCAAGAAATGTAAAACAAAATGGTTGCTAAAATGGTCACGTTAAAGTGCCGTAAAAAAGGCAAATACGCAGCTCCAGAATTCTGTCTATATCTATATATATTTATATATATATATATATATATATTTGTTTGTATATATATTTTTATGCTTTTACCTTCAGCTACATTTAGGGTCAAAGCAGGAACGAATCTCGAGTAGGCATTGGAGCAAATTCTGTTAGCTGCTTAGGTTTTATTAATGCTCTAAGTCCCTGGAATCAAGAAAAGCGGGGTATATTGTTTTATGAGTTTATAACAACCAGAAAAATACGTGACCAAGCCTATTAAGTATGTCCAGATTTAGACATGTCCCTCTGTATTATTTCTGATATCTCAGCAACTAGAAAAAATTGAGACTTGATGCTTATGACATACATATGTATATATACATACTCCCTATACCATAGGAAGAAAGTCTATAATTACCTATCGATTTGTCATCCTTTTTCCTTTAAACCAATCTAATCTAATCTAATCTAAATTTAAATAAAAAAAAGATTAGATTATAGAGAGACTGTATATACAAAATTTTGTTAAAATGTAGGCAGGGTATCTCCCAGCCCCCCTATTATAATACTATTACTTGTTTTTTATTATTTCTCCTGGATAGCCGTTCGCATTTTGGTGCTTAATTAGATTGCGGCTTAATGACTCAATTGTGTTTGGCATTACGGCACATTAGAATTTATCCGAGAAGGTGGCGATGTGGTTGCTGAAGCTGATGTCCTCTACACACACACACACACACACCAGCGCACCCTTTCCCCCTCCCCCATTCTTATTATCAATGCGATTACGTACTCCGGGAGTAATTAAATACAGCACACCACATAATTATAGCTTGTTAGGCAAATCCAATGAAAGCGGAGAACTCTCTTGACTGCAGCTTCTGGATGGCCACTTACGACCAAATATATTGAACATTAACTGTCCGCTGTAAATGTCGAATGTAAATTGTGACGCTTGGCACGGACTTAACAGCGGATAATAGAACTATATTCTGATGGAATTAGCAACTGGGCGAAACTACTCGTAAAGCTTAATTGGAGTGCAGATACTGTTAATGGTTTAATTTTTAAACGGTTTCCGTACTTTCACAGCTTTAATCTTAGAAATTTTAGGATTTATTTTATTTATTTAGATGTGAATTAAAGTTGACTAAGAATTGTCGCACTCTAAAATATTAAGAACTGAATTTTCAGTATAACTAGATAATATTTTAAATGAACTTTTGAACTTGTGACTGTCATATATATATACATATATATATATATTTGCCTCTTATCAGTGAAACATTCTGATTTATTGTTTACATTAGACATTACCAACAAAAATAATAGGGTTAAATGTATTTGTGTTTTGTAACTAAATCTCTGTAAAATTATTATATTTCAAAGAGATTTTTTTCCTTTGAAAAAAATAATTGAGCTCATGTTGCGATTTGCCTGTTTAAAGGTTTAAAAGATGTTGTTTAAAATTTGCAGCATTTATGAAAGTCATTAACTAATTAATTGAAGACTCACTGAATACAATTTGGAAAACAATCTATTCTGTTCGACACCCCAAATAGTTACATTAAGTGATTTTAAATGTAAAGTAAACACAACTGATATATCTGTGCAAATATCTGCCGATTGCATATCGTATATGTATGCTTAGCGAAATATTATTTTCTCATCTTTGCGGCTCAAACGTGATCTGAACATGTCTTCAAGCGAGCTTATTGCAATTTCGCAAGTGCTGTGCAAACACAATCAAATATTTCCACTTAAGTAGGCCTCCCTGCCACGCCCCACTGCCCACATCACGAGGCACTGCAGACGCCATTCGCTAATGCATGCAAAATGGCAAAAGCCATAAAAAACATATTTTTCGCCAAACGCACGGCTTTATAATAAAAGATGGAAAACATTAACAACGAGCCGAAACGATTTATGAAAATCTTTTCCAATGACTTAATGCACTGTGCACAGTGGGCAGAGGCGGCAACGAGACGGGTAAAATATCTTAAGAGACGCACCGACAGAGAGGGAGACAGATACTGGGTAACGGTAAAAGGCAAGGCAAAGGCACAGGCAAAGGCACAGGCAAAGGCACAGGCAGCCCATTCAGCAACCATTCAGCGACAATTAATGTTAAATTTAAAAATACATTATTTTAATGTGTCGTCAGCTGGTTGAGAGCTGTTGCCGTTCCCCTTCCACGTTCCGCGTTCCCCTTCCACGTTCCACGTTCCACCTTCTCGTTTCCTTTCGCATTGCCGCTGTTGCTTTGAGGCGACGATGATGGCGTTCCGTAAACAGTGCCAGCCAACAGTTAGCAGCCAACAGCTACCAGCTACCAGCAACCAGCTACCATCTTCCAGCTAGCAACTTGGCCTAAAGCCTCGCCGCCTTTAGCTACGTGCATTGAATTTGTAATTTGCGCACGTTCGCAGCAAACATTGAATAATGCTCACAGATACGAATAGTCTGGCTCCCTCTCTCTTTTCCCCCGCCTCTTCGTCTACCCCTGGCAGGCACTTTTCGCTAAGTAAATAAACGTTAGCGACAGACCCTCAAAACGAAGAGAGGGAAACATCAATTTGTATTGACTGTGCAACGCGTTGGCAGCTCATTTGATGGATTTCCCATTTTGGACCAGTCGAAGCCTATGAATCACCTGCATAAATGTATTCCCGCCCCTCCTCTCTCTATCTCTCTGCTTGCACAAGGATTTCAATGCAAAAAGCTAATATTTAATTTATGCTAAATGCCTGCCCAGTCTCTATGTGTGTGTGTGTCAATGTGTTTGTGTGTGTGTGTATGGCATATCAAACAGTGCTCAATTATGCTCTGGGCTCTGAGCCTTGTTGCATCAATTGCCAACATGGTTTAGTTTCCATCAGGATCTGTCAAGAGATACTTTTTTGATGTGTTTTTAAAGACTTTAAAATGTATTCAAAATTTATTTTGTATTTTTAATGCATTACGCTTAAGGCGTAAGTAAATATCAAGCCGAAGTAAGCCTGGTCAACAGTTAGGTTTATTAGCCTTCAAGTTTTTACATTTCCATTTTATTGCAACTTTTTTTTCTTTACGCTTGTTAAAAGGAAAGAAATCCATTTGTGACACAAAAATATGTAAATTAACAAAAAGAGACGAATGACTGAATGTGACTGAAAGAGGGAGAGAGAGTGAGAGAGAGATGGGAACAAGCAGTTGAAAGAAAAGAAAATTAACAATTTGTTGCGCTTTTGCAATTTATCTGGTGCAAGACGCAGTCGTGTTCCATGAGGAGTTGTTTCTTCGGCAGGGCTACAAATACCCTGTAGAGAATATGTTCAAGGGGTATATGCGTTGAGAGGAAAGAATATATAAATGCATTAGGCTATATGTGCCCAGGGTATTTGCTAGCTCTGCCATTGTACATAATTTGTCAAGCTATTATCATAGAGAAGGAGAAAGAGCGAGAGAGACTAGAAAAAAAATAATATAAGCACTTACCAGCTATGGAATTAACATAATTTATCCAAGGCTTGGCCAGTTGCAAGCCTTGTGTGGGGCTTGTGGAGCTGATGGAGCCGATGGAGCTTGTGGAGCTTGTGGGACTCGCTGGAGCTTGGCGACTGGCAATGCATTAGCCGGCATTTGGCATCGGGCACAAATAGCCAAGCGGCTCAGCGACTTATCGAGGGGGAAAAAGAAATATAAAAAATAGAAAAGCGCTGCGTATGAATGATTTATGATGTGGTGCGAGTTGCTTCGCAGCTGGAGCGTGGTCCAAAGATCAGCTGCACTAATGCATTGCGTCAGCAGAAATTGTTGGGCAGCACTTTGTAAATGGGAAATGTCTGAAATATCCTTGGAGCTCAAATCGACTAATCAGAGCAAATATAATCTAATAGTCAAAGCAGAAATTTCACAAACGTTTTCCGGACAATTTTCCATGAAATCTTCGCACGATAGCAAAGCACACGAATGAATTCAGTAAAAAAAAAAAAAACAAAAACAAAAAAAAAAAAGGAGAGCAAATGAAATGAAATGCCAAGCGAATTACAAAGGAGGAGCAAAAAACACATCGTATGCAGGTCACATACTCGAGTAGTTCACAGAACGGAAAAACGAGGACGACCTTTTCCAGCTGCGGGGGGAAAAACACCATGTGAATAGGTGTAGATGTGCCTATGGGAAGGTCGTTAAATGAAGTCATACACATTCCGAGAATTAACTATGAACGCATTTAGCTACATATATATTTATGTATATAATAAATTAATGAAGAAATCTGAATATAATTTAAATTAGTGTCAATATCTTTGTGTTTAATAGCATAAATAAATCAATTATCATAGAAAGTTAAGAACTAATTTAAGAACTGATTTAATTGATAACATGAAGGGTCAATTTTATAAGCCTTCACTCAATTTTAACAATTTTAGAGTGCATAAAAACTGACCATATTGTCAAATTAAAGTTGAAAAATGAATTCTCAATATAAAACGCTTAAATGAAACCTAAACAAAGGGCATAAGTAACAAAGTTGCCAGTTGGACAACAACAGCAACAACGGCAAATTTTGCTGCAACAACAGCTTTTAGCAAGAGCAACAATTTGCGCCGTGGCATGCGGCAAAAGCAAAAGTTGCGCGCACTTTGACGCGTAAAACCGGTAGCAAAAATGGCGGCCAACAATTGCGACGCTGGCGACAACAAAAAGCGTGAAGTGTGCGTGAGTTGCCAGCAGCAACAACAACAGCAACAGCAACAACAACTGCAACAACAACAGCAGGAGATACGCAGTCGGACATACTGCAATGTTGTAGCTACACTTTGCAACATGCGGCACATACCGCTAGATTTTGCGATTGGCGTGGCTTCTGTTTAGTTTCAGCTGCCACTGTTGCTGCTATTGTTGTTGTTGTTCTTGTTGTTGTCATTACTGCTACTGCAACTGCTGCTGCTGCTGCTGCTGTTGCTTCTATTGCTGCTTTAAATTTGCTCCTCGTTGACATTGTTGTTGCGATATCTTTGATTGCATTAACAATTCAGCGCTTGTCTAACACTCAGCTGTAGGGTATTCATGACACCTGAGATATTGTGGAAGCGTGAGACACATTTATCTTAATTTGATACTCTATAAAACGCGAAGTGTATTGACAATTCGGCTACTTTCTTTATATATTTCGTTCACGCTTTTGTATGGCTTTTCCTTGTGCTTTTTTATGCGGCTTCTGTTTTTAATTTTGTTTCTGTTTTTTTTTTTTCTTATGTATATGCTTTGTGCAAAATTTATAGGTAACATTTCCATATGTGGCTTTAAGCCGAAGCTTTGAATGTGCTCTGAATTTTGTTACCTTGAATGATGGGCTTCATAACAGATGCTACAAACTTGTTTGTTAATATTTCAACATATTTTCTAATTAGATTTTTAACGCTGAAGGTTTTAGTATTGGAATTAATATAATTAATACATTATAATAATTATATATTATAATAATTATATGTATAAGAATATGTATTAAATTTAGTACACGAGTGAGTATTATTCGGAGTATCATTAAAGGTATAGATATAATTATATTTTTAACGCTGAAGGTTTTATTATATGTATCAACATAGTTAATATAATAATTATATGTATAGGAATATGTATAAAATTTAATAAAAAAGTAAGTATTATTAGAAGGACCATTAAAAGCATAGATATAAGTATAATTAAAAGTATATCACTAATTTCTTCCACACGTATATTTTTCTGTTACCTCCCCTTCTTTTGTGCCTTAACAATAGGGTATCTTCTAATTATCATACCCTACTCTTAGCTCTTATATTGATAATTTTGCATTATTGTTGATTTGTGTTTGTTTGTTGTTGTTGTCAATGAATAGGAGCTTAACCCTTGATTGGACCTCGCGAACTTTTGTTTGGTTCATAATTATATAGAACAAGCAAAGATTTCGAATAGCGGTTGTGATCATTAGGGTCTCAAGATGTCGGCGCGGACTGTCCACTAATTAGTGGCAATTAAATTCATTAATTCAAATTAAAATAATTTGAGAAAGAACAAAAAAACATAAGACTTAGGCAAATGACTGAAAGGTTTTTCGCGCTTCACTTCGTGCTCCTCTTCTTCTACTCGACCCAAAAGAAATACCGTAAATACTGCGACCCGGACGGACAGCCGGGCCGTTGACCAGTAGGCAACAATGCCGCAAAGTGTGAAAAGCAATGTTAATTATGCCAAATCTTAGAGCCCGGACAGACAGCGATTAATGAATCTGTTCCAGGTTTCCGAAACAAGTTGTAAAAGTCAGATAGAAAAATAACTCGAACTTAAGGTTAAGGTGAAACAAATGAACAATGTGTTAAACAATGGAAATTGTGTTGGAGTTAGGGTTGGAAATGTATTTTTTATAAAATGTATTTATTTTAAATCTAATTTTTAAATATTTATTTGAAGAAAACCATTTAAAATATACTAATAAGTTAATTTTTCTGTTAGCTTAATGCAATAAATTTTCGTTCGATTCATAATTATATAAATATATTATTTAAAAAAAAAAAAAACAATTAAAATTCTCTTTGGTAAATTACATTTTCGGTTCAATTAAAATTAAGAATTATCTCACAAAATTGAAATTTTGTTTTAGTTTAAATTGAAATTATTTATTTATATATACTCAATATACAGTATTAATAAATTTTTCTCTCTGAAGACAATAAAACGAGGAAAACAATTGAAAATTTGTTTTAGCTAGAGTTGCAAATCAATTGGCTTTTAAATATATTACATAGATTTTATATTTATTATGCTTAAATATTCTGATTATATATAAGAAAATAATTGAATTTGTCTTCTTCTTCTTCTTCTCCGTCAGCTAGAACTCTAATGGGATCGAACATTAAAGTCACATAAATGTTTAGTAACATTTTCGTTTTTCTTTTTGTTTTTTTATTTTTTTTTTCCAAATTATTGCCACATTTTGGCATTTGATAACCACGGCTGAGGCTTATCGGCTTGCTGCTTGCCGCTTGCCGCTTGCCACTCGGTGGCGCCTCCTGCGGTGCTGTTTATTTCTAATATCCTGCCGCCGTTGGCGACAATAAACACGCCCACATTGAATGCTTTTCTGAGCGTCTCACATAAAGCCCATAAAGCGCAGCGGTTGTGGCTGTCATTAAAATCTCTTCTTCGGTTTTTTTTCCGAATATTTTTTTTGTTTTTTTGTGTTTTTTTTTTTTTTTTTTTTTGTGGCTGCTCGTATGGGTAGTCCTACCCTTTTGATATGGGTCCTGTTGAGGGCAATTTTAGCGCTTCCTGCGGAGCTGGCAGCACCTTTAACCCCTGACTGAGGCCCAACTCTCGGCTTTTCAGACATTGAAAGGGCTTTTGGCCTGAAAACTTCTTCGCCTTTGTCTAATTTGATAACATAAGAGAATCTTTTGCCATTTCCTTCACAAAATTGCGTTTTCCTTGCGAATTGGGGGCGTGGCTAGTTGTGTACCGTTAAGTACTCGAAACGGTGGCGGGCAAGAATTTCTGTTTTGGCCAACAAACAAAAAGAAAATCCACTCGATTTCAATTGGGCAAGCAAAAGAAAATGAGAACTCTTAATTACGAGGACTACAACTGTTTTTCTTTTTTTTTTTGTTTTTCGTTTTTTGTTTGCTATTCTTGGTGTCGAATGCAGTTGGTTCCATTATAAGCTTTGGCGAGAAGTCCGACCTCTGAGCCTGGAGACCTTGCCGGAGCTTTTGTTTAAACCCACTGCGTCCAGAATTTATGTGCACAACTTCAAAAACGAGCAAAGTTTTTGGCCAGGCCAACACCTTTCACATGTTTTTGGCATGAAAAAGCGTTGAAACTTTTTCACCTGGCATTTTTGCATGACGCGTTGAATAGTTGTTCCTTTTATTGTTGTTGTCGTTGTTGTTGTTTCCTGCCTTCCTCTTGCTTTTATGTGCAGCACAAAAGGTAATAAGTTAATGAAGGTTTTTACCAGTAAGCTGATCGCTGCCTGCATTGTGGCTTAATTAAGTGGCATGAAGTCTTATTTATAAAAAAAAAAAAGTGCGACTAAATTGATTACAAATTGCAAAAGTTGACGTACAATCCCAAGCCAAAGCAATCAATGGAAATGACGTTGATATGTTGAAAGAAAGTGAGGCTAAGTTGCAACGTAATTGAGGTTACGGCAAGGTTGCCGGACTATTAATGAAAGGAAAAATATGGTTGCATAATAGGAAAAATTTACATAGCAAAAAGTTGTAGGATGAAAAGAGATTTTTTTCTACGGTTCTTGCAAGATTGTAATTGAGCTTTAATTGAAGAGGAGGAAATGTTGAATAAATATATGTTTTATTTATCTTTATTTATTGTAGATAAATTATTTAATAACTATATTTATTTTTACATTATTATGATTGCACATCTTCAATAAACTAAACATAATTGTATATACAAAAACAATAACAAATAAAATAACTGAAATTGGAATGTTTTAGTTTGTTTCGAACTTTTTTTTGTCCTTTTTCTTGGGCAACCAATGACCGGCGCCAAATTATGTACAACATCCGAGAATTGCGGATAAGCGATAGCTTTGAATCGATAGCATATCATGGCATACTTATAAACGCATCAAGAAATCTGACAAAAAGCAAAGAAAAAGCATTGGTTATTGTTAATTTATTTCCTTTTTGGCTTTAGAATTTTTTATTGACTTGCTTTGCGCTTTGTCGAACTGTTGCGGACTCTGCGGACTTTACGTACTTTACGGACTCTACGGATGTGGCATTTCCGGTGGCATGTGCCGCACACACGACCCGGCGACTCGGTAGATGGGCAGCACCCGCAACCCAAAGCGTGGGGCATTGACCATAAAACGGGGCCATAGAAAGATACAAATTACATACACACACACATATACCGCCATACTCAAGTACACACACACACAGTACAGTGCACACTACTTAAAGGGAACAGGATCGAGCAATAACAAAGCCCCGACACATTTAGAAAGACTTTTAAGCGCCTTGGCCGTGCTTTGTAATGAAGTTTTATTTGCATTGTGCAAAGGCAGCGACTGTGGCAGCGACTGTGGCAGCAACGGTGGCAGCGACGGTGGCAGCGACTGCGGGTCTAAAGCTGCAGACAAGTGGGCCAGATTCTTGTGCAACTCAACCATAAGTCGATACACTTGCCGCCCATTTCAATTCATTCATTTAGGCCGTAAAGCGACCGACCCATGTGTCGCAAATGCCTCGCAAAGATGTCCTCGACTTAGACTCCGTTATGTGGGTGGAGGTTTTGGAGGAGTTGGAGTTGGAGTTTCGAGTGCCACCCTCCAAATCGATTTATGGGCATTTCCGGGTTGAAATCACTTAAAAGAACTGAATCGGGGTAGGCCGCTTGTTAGCCCCGCAGTCAGCGATGGCTTTTGTCCTCGGTTTCTATATTTTGCCCCTTTGTAACGTATTCATATGCACGTCTATCAAGCGGTTTCTCTCTCTCTCTCTCTCTCTCTTTCATTCTTTCTCTCTATTTTATTGTCTCTTTCTGTTGGAGTGTGCAAAAATTGTGCGCAAATTTGTTAGCTTTATAAAATAAATATTGCTGGGTTGAAATTGAAGACTTGAGGGGTTTGTTTTGAAAGGCTTTTGACTCACAATCTACTTAGAACACAATGATTTTTGATGCTTGACAAAAGGTTCTCCAACTGCGGTTTGTTTTTGGTTGAGTCATCCATAGTTCGCCATAGAAACCGTCTTTTATTTGAGCCCTGATTGAGTTATTGTTATCGCACTAATGGAAATTGCACTTCTGGAGTGGGCTGCATAGATAATTGGTCGAAACCCACCCTTAACTTGAGACCTAGGGCCTTGCTTTCTTTTAAGTTATTTATCTCAAATGAAATGGGGGCTTTTTTTTGTCTTCATTGTAGAACTAATTAGTATTTAATTTAGCAAATTAACTGATTGATGTGCAACAAATATATTCGTGTTGTACATCCACTTAAAAAGAGAGTGAAATGAGAATTATGAGCATATTATTTTTCTGATAATGTATGTAACATTCAGAAGAAACTTTCGCCTATCTCTCAAGATATATGTATACTGATAATAGGTACGTCTGGCTGTCCACATTTATGGAACTCCTATGAGCTATAGACTCGAAATAATACTTGTATTTCCCCTTATATGACGGGTAAATCAAGATTATTTCTAATCTTCTATTCGAATATTTTACTTTATGCCTGATATCGGTTTATTAATATAAGTCTAGAGCTTTTCGAGCTAATGACGCACGTGAGACGCAATGAATACATTAAATTGGCAGTATCTATGGTCAAAAAATATGTAATAAAAAAAAAATGTACTCTTTGGACACATGCTAAAGTAATTGATGTCATTATCATTCCCTACAAATTTTATTAACATCGCAAAATAAGAATAAAAGTTATTAAAAAGGAATGTAAATTGCATGGCTCGAGATTTAGGGTATCTGCAAGTCGCACACACTCCACAAAAGCTTTCGTGTTTGTTTGATTAAAGAAAATGTAAAATGTTTTCGTCTAATGACGCATGTTTGACATATTTGACACTTTCATAGTTATTAATAGGTTTTATGGCTTGCGGGGTATCGCATAGTCGAAACTTTTATTGCGTTGTAGCACTTAAAATAATGCAGTTGAAAGTGCTTTTTGTCTACTTTGAGCACATTTGGCACAATGTATTTCACTCAGGGGATACACAAATATGCACACAATAATTTGTCGCTGCCCCTAAAGAACAAGGAAGAAGAAGAAGAAGAATTTACTCCCTAGCAGCTGGTCTCCACTTTGTCGACGTCTCGGTGTTGGGTTTTATAATTTTGATTGCTCTGGACGGTCGTCATGTTTACACTTTCAATAAAAATCTCTAGTTTAATGTGCGAGAGATACGCGCGGGTAGGAGCGGAGGAGGGGGTAGCTACCCTTAGCTTGTCCCGCCAGCTGAGGCCGGGACTCTGGCCACAATTATGGCCTTTAACCCTTTTGTCAACAACTTGAGTTTATTTGGACTTTATATGCACATGGCCCGGTTTGTCGCCGTCGGGTATTGCTGTCTGCTTTTTAGCTGATGTTGGCCAAAAAATGCCGCTGAGCATCGTCATAAGCGGGTTTTCGCAGCTATCCCGACCCATTTCCCGCCCTCCGACACTTCGGGCCAGCATCATAATTTTATATGGTTTTTGGCTAACATTTTTGCATAGTCAGGACAAAAAGGCAGCCAGCATTGAAAATTTGCATTTCCATGAGACAAGTCGAGAAAGGGAGATTCGAGAGCTGAGAAAGGGAGAATCGGGAGTCTGGAAGCGAGAATCAAGTCCCGAGTGCATACAAAAATTTGCAGTGATTTTTGTGTTTTGGTTCATGAGTCATATTCGAAATTTCACAAACCACTTTTAAGGTTATACTCAAAGCTTTTCAATTAACCCCGAAACATAATTCTATATATATATTTATATACATATATATGGATATATTTATGTGTATATTTGCATTTTTCTGTTGACATTTCATTATGCGTTGCAAATAAGCTACCCTTTATAAAGTATTTGGGGGTTGGTAATTTTGCTTATGCTGCCAGCTCACGTAATAAAAATAATAATAATAATAATAACAATATTTGGATTTGATTTTGCCAGCCAATCGAGAAGCCCAACAACAACTCCGGACGTGTGTTTATAATTTACGATAATTGCGCTGACTTTTGACATTTTCAATTAATTTTAGTCTGGGGGTTTCTCCCCGATTTGAGTCCTGTGCAACAACAACAACAACAACAACCACTTTTTCAACAGTTGTCAATGTATTAATTAATTAGCCATATTTATGTTGAGGGCAGAAGTTGGAATTGTGTGGATTGTATTTGATTTTGTTTGCCCCCCAAATCGAATTCCTCTGTTTTGCTTGACTGTGAAAAATTGATTGGATTGAAGGCATTTGTAGCCCCTAATTGGCTAAGAGTATAGGGCTTGATGTGGCAATTGGCCAGCTGTCGAAAACTCTTTGGCTGATTACTGTAATAACGATTTATTAGAATATTATACAAAAATATATGTGATTTGGAATTTTGCTTTATATACCTTAAGAACTCTTTTATTATTTTATAAAACATTTCAATTTTTATTTCTTTTCATTTCTCTGTTTTATTTAATTTAAGAGTCTAGAGAAACTCAATTTTCAATTGAATTTTCTCCAATTTTGGGCTAATAAAACAGTTTGGCGCTGGCTGAAAAAGTTTGTCAAGTGCTTTAGCGCAGTGCCATAAAATCAAATTTATGCATTACCTGCATTTCGCGACACCTATTTCCCACTTCCCACTTCCCATTTCCCATTTCCCTTGGCTCTGATATTATCGCTGTGCGCTGCGCCCCTGGGGAGCTCACACTTTAAATAGGCATTAAATTGATACAGCAAAAAGTTTTCCATTTCTGCCTCCACTTTTCGCACTTCTCCCTGTGCACGTTGCAACCCTCCCAATGGAGTTGCCAGCCCGTCGCACAGTCTAATCGCTTTATAACTTCTAACGCAGTTTATCTGCGCTTCCTCCTCGAAGGGTTCAGCCGGAAAAGTTATTGTTAAGTCTAGAAGAACGTCGCTTGCACACACTAAGCACTTGATATGACAACGTCCTCGCTTCATCTCACAACCCACCTCCCTCTCCCCCTCCCTCATAACTACCCCTCGCATCGTATTACCCTACACGAGCAGATGGAAAAATCTCCATAGAGAATGCTGACTCTTTCTGCTTCTATTTAGTCCACAACTCGTTCTTTGTACTTTATTTTTTCGCACTTTTTGCGATGGTGTTTCGGTATTTACAGCGTTTCCAGTATATCTGGAAGTCTGTCTGGCGGTCTTTTTGTCCAGACCCTGGTATGCAGGCGGAAATTATTGCCGGCGACTTCTTGCATTTGCTTTTTCTGCTCCGTTTTTGTATGTCCCGAACACATTGAAACTGTGTAAACCGGGCATGCTGATTAGGTCAGCAGGAATGTAACAAGCAGAACAAAATATATATAATAATTATGCATCTGTGTATTTTTTTTATTAGAAAAATCTCAATAATCATCATTGATTAATGAGACAGATAATATTTATGAATAATTATTTTGTAAATAATACTAAAAGTAAAACTAATCAGATTCACAATTCATTTAATGAAAATTATAATGCTAATAATAGCGAAAATGATAATGATAATAATATTTATAGGCATTGCCATAATCATAAAGACGATGATATTGATATTAGCTATGATAATACTAATAATAAAGATATTGATAATGATAACAATTATAATAAATGCCAATCGACTTAGGGTATCTGCAGTCAGACATAAAACTTAGGGTATTTCCCAACTTGAATTCTCTTACTTTTTTGATTCCTTCACAGATGCCAAAAGTTTTGGCCGCCGCTATACAAAAAGTTGCTACACTTTGTGGCATGTTTTTCATTTTTTGCTCTTCTTCTTCTCGGTTTGCATTTTCCATAAGTTTCCTCCGCGGCTTGATTTCGTTTTTCTCGTGTCTGCCTTGCGGAAAAAGCGTAAACAGATTTATTTATTTATTTACCGCGATTAGTTGGCTACGTTCTTTTTTTCCGGTCTACTGTGAATGGGTTTTCAATAGAGGGAAGTACCCCTAACTGAATGGAGTTACTCACCTGAAACAAAGATTAGACCAACCCACAAATGAGATAAGAAATCTTTTTATTCCTTTACAATTCAAAATATAGGAATGACGCAGAGTGATTCACAATATGTGAAGTGCCCAGCGATAAGATAAACTAACTGTACATGTACACTACCTTAGAGTGTTGTCTGATAAGCAGGTAACACTGTCCAAAGTATATATTGCCAATTGGTGCCAAGTTTGGATACAGTACAATTGTTCCACTCGCGGAATTAAGAGCTCCAGTTGAAAGGGATTACAAGGAAGTTAAAGTAAAAATTAAAGCAATGTCGCCACCACACAACGATCGTCTCTTTGGCATCCATTTGGGTCTGCACCTTGGACACCATCATCAGCACCATGGCCATCATGGACACCACGGACCACCCCCGCCGCCGCACCACCATCATCATCATCACCATGGACCTCCGCCGCCACACTACGATCATCATCATCATCATCACCACCACGGCCCACCGCCGCACCACCACCACCACCACGGACACATTGAGCACCACTATGATCACCATCATGGACACTATGACCATCATCATCATGGACCTCCGCACCATCACTACTAAACGGCTGGAACGGAACCAGATCTGCAGATGAATCTTTGTGTTGAGCTGTCTGTGAAGTGAATTTAAATAGTTACATAAAACAGAACCACGAATTTTATTTATTTTATATAAAAAAAAAAAAAGAAAAAAAAAAAAAATATATATATATATATATGAATATATGCATATGTATGTATATAGCAAAAAAAAAAATATATTAAAATCTTAAAAATGAAAATAAAAATTTCGTTTTATTTGAAAGCTTAAGCAAAGATTTAAGAAACTATTAATTAATTAATTAAGAAAAATTAATAAATATTAATAAATTTTAAGTAATAATTTAATTGAATTTCGATTCTCTAAGAAAGTTTGAAATTAAATAGGTAAAAACTTTGAAAAAAGAAGCACTTAGCAGAACACCTAATGAAAGTTGATATCTTATCATTTGTTAACATTGTTAAACATTTTACATAGGTAACCACTAACAATTAAGAGCTGAGTATACACGCCTATGTATGTGTGTTATATTGTATAAATAATTAAGCGCAATAACGGTGAACAATCAACAGTTAATGCAAAGCACGCATGAGTGCGAATTAGCCGCAGTCCGCAGCAACAATTCAATTAGGGTGGACCGCACGCTAAGCGCACTAAGCGCATAAATATAAACGAAATTAAATATCAATGGCCTATTCAAATATTGGCCAATTACAAGCCATTAGAACTGTTTGTCACATAACGCTAATTAGCTGCAAGCTACAAATGTTTAATTAACTTCTCCTCTTTTTTTGTCTGTCATAAAATGTAAAGGTGTTTGGCGATCGCGTGGGACGTTGATTCGACACCTGAAAATATTGGTAATTAAAATTCGCCAGCCAGTTGGTCGGCCGGCTTGCTGGCCAGCTTGCCTCTGACGTTGTCTAATAATGTTGTAAAACACGTTGCCGTTAAATAAAACGACAAAAACTGCAAATACAAAAAAAAAAACACGCCTAAAGGCGTACAGTTTTATAGTTTTCATTGACAGTCAAAAAGAAACAAAACACAAAATGGACTATAACTAAAATGCATATATTGTTGTTAGCTATATGCATACACAGTTATGTGGAAACTGTTGACGACAGGCCGGGCTAATGGAATCGGTAGCATTTCTCAATCTGTCGGCCTGTCAATTAAATATGAAAATTATTTTTGACCAACCCACCGAGTTTACTGAAAAACTGTTATCTTCATATTTTTGACATTTCGAAATTGACGGCTATGAAAGTGAAACCCGTCAAGCACACACCTCACAAACACACACACGAACACATATATTTATATATGTTTATATATGTCTCAATTCACAATTGTCATCGTTTATTTTGTAGTCTAAATTTGTCGCTCTTAATTAAGAAACTTAAATTATTTGATGTGCCCACTAATGGAATTCGAACCCCCAGGCTTAGTGAACCTGCTTTGCGTCTATCTTGATTGTTATTTGTATTTAATTATACGGCAACGCCAACTAAAACAACAACGAAAAAAAACCGCACTTGTGAGTTTATAAATTAATGACCATAAATGATTTTTTTCCTCTTTTTTTGTTGATTAAATTGTTTATTTATGTCCAAAGTTGCAAAGAAATTGATGTATGGGTAGATTGTGTAAAGCTTTTAAGATTGACTTTCTTATTGTAAGCTACGGTAGACAAGTTAATCATATATCAAGTCTTTAAAGCAGGTTGTGCCACAAAATGGCAGCAAAATAAAATATCTTTCAGACAAGACTGTCGAAAATAATAACGAATTACTAAATTATCTCTAAATTAATAAAACTTTACCAAATGATATTTTAATCAGTACAACTTTGGTTTAATTTTCTTAAAAAAAGTTAAAAAATTAATAAATTTAGAAGTTTTTTTTTTATCATTTTCTTCTTTCTCTTTCATTTATGTGTACGTAATGTTTATTAAATACAATTCTTATATTTCTTCAACATTCTCACGTCTAAACCAAACTTTTCTATCTATCTTTTCAGGTATGTAATCACTGTTCAACGACTTCAATTGTTACATCAAAGAATTACAGAGAGAATACAATAATGGGCAGCAAAAGTATTAAGTATAATGCCTAATCAAATAACCATATCTCAATCTATTACATGACTTTCTCTGTATTGCAATCATTAGCCTAATAATCCCGGCGCATTGCAATCAAAGTCGACTCCGATTTCTGGAATTCCACTCACATTCGCCATTATGACATTTGACCATACGCGAGTGCATAAAACAATTTAATAAACCCATGAAAAATCAAAAATGCGATAAGTGTGCCTCAAACACTGGCCAGCAAAATTCGAACTCAAACTCGAGTTGGAGACGCTCCCACACACACATGAGGGCAATAAAAATTCCTTAAATAAACATACAAGGGGAGTGAACTAGAAAGGGGTGGGGGGTGATGGAGGAAGGGGATTGCCTTAGACAAAGCCATATCAAGTACGCGTGCTCTCAACTATCTGGCCAATGTAATCAGCCAAAAGCAGAGTCCGGCCCGAAGATCCCAAAGCCAGAAAGCAGCTGCCGCAGCCGCAGCCGCAGCCGCGTAATGTCGCTTGTTAGCACTAATGATGGGCAACTTCTCCACATGCTCGCTACTTCTTCTTCTTTGTCTTGTGCTCCAATGCTCCACCTCCAGATGCTAGTTTCAATATAGAAAAATATGCGCCGCATTCGTCGACTGTCAGATACTCTATAGGAGGTACACTTTACCTTTGCACATTTAAATAATTATGAATGTAAATATAAAAGATGGATATACCATTCAACACTCAAATTTATATTTATAAATTCCACATAATACTTAATATAGTTCAGTCTTAATACAAATTTGATAACTCTATTTCTTATGTCAAAATTAAATCGAAATCTTTCAACTATTTAAATAATGTCAAAGGTTCTCAGAGAATGTCACATACAAACAATTCATCGCTATACACTTATCCATTCATCGCTATATATGGAGTACACACCCCTAGCTCATTTAAAGTCATACTTAAAAGCTACTTCAGACCACTTAACTGAGAGCTTAGCTTGGCTTAAACCATAACAAATATACACATTAATAAATTGCTTTTAATGCGCGGTAAGCTTCATTAGATAGTGATTAGGCCCAATCGAAGTGTAGAGCATGCAAACGCAAAATAAATTTGTACTGCCACGATAGAAGCGGCGCGATATGACTCCGCGATGGCGATGAGAATGGGATTGGGGTTGGGGTTGGGGATGAGGATGAAGATGAGGATGGGACTGGAGATGGGGCTGGAGATGGCGTTGTCCATTTCGCATGTATGTCATAAATTGCCATGGCCAACAACAACAAGTTTTGGTAACTACGATGGGGCTAGCTTTAGAGCAGCTTCTGCGGGGCCACGCTCAGGTCCCAGGTCCCAGGTCCCGGGTCCAGATCCCAGATCCCATGTCCCAGGTCCACGTCCTCGGCCAGGCAGTTGTGTCTAAGCAGTAAAAATTAATAGCCAGCATAATAAGCGGCATTTTATGACAAGCGTGCACCTTAACGCAGCAGTTAGCCACGCCTCGCAGTCGGCCAAATCTACTCCACACCCCTCCCATCTCTTCGACCCCCTCCCACAATGATTTCTCATGGCATCGCACGGCAACAGTCGCTAGGTTCAGGTGAGGGATCAGCTGGATGCTTCGCTGTAGTCACTTGAAAATTACGCAAATTGAAAGTTACATCGTTTGGGCCGGTGACGCCGTTGACCAAAATGGGCATTAGGCCAGGCCAAAAGCCAGTTGTACCCTCTTCCCCATACCCCCATAAGCTTGGTATTGGCGCTACAAGATTCCGCTTTATGATAATTACACGCCGTTTTATTTATACGCAGTTAGCAATGTGTGAGAGCCGGACGGAGGCGGCGGCCAGAGCAGAAGCTCTGGAAAATTGAAAAACTTTACTCTGGCTGCGCATGGAAAATATATGGCCGATTATGTAAGAGCTTATGGTAGTTTATCGTTATGGAGGCGGTTTGTACAGCTTATATAATACGAGCTAATGGCCTTTAGAGTTTAATTGAAATGACATTCGCGATGCAGCGAGTGAGCAACAAGTGTCCATTAATGGACCCAAGTTTCTATATTAATGGCATATTCATCTATCAAGAATGATATATAGTGATATATGGTATTTAGGTATCATATTATATGCATATACCTACAGCTTTTGTGAACCCTTTTGAACTTTCCACTCTTATGGACTTCGATATTGAAGTGAGTTCATTGCAGCTCTTAACTGTAAACATAACCTTAAAAAGTTATTTGTTATTGAAATGAAAGAGCTGTGAGAAAGCTTCTCGACTCCTCTGATCATAAACCGCCATGTGCCCTAAGCACAAGCGATATTGCTTTGCCATTCCAATCTTAAAGCTGACTTGTTTTTTTAAACTTAAAAAGACCGAGAGTGGGAAAGAGACAGATCTATGTTACTTCATATTCATTAGGAGTTTACAACAGCCTACGCTGTACTAAAAAAAAAGGCCAAACCATAACCGTAAACTTACTTTTATGAGACACTATAACCAAATGAGAAAAGTAGTTAGAAATAGAGGATGAAGAAGAAGAAAATACAATCATAAAAATGATTAAGTGATAACTCCATATGGTAATTTGGTATAATGGTTAGGCAAATGGCCAATAACAAATCGATGGATGCTCAACAAGTTTTGGTAGCCAAAGTCAAATCGAACAATGAAAACGTTGTTTATGATGGTAATTAGCTTTAAACAATGGAGCTGGCCGAAATCTATTTGTGAAATACAAATGATGGTGAATGTAAAAAAAAATATAAAAGAGAAATCATAAATCATGCACTCGATATCGATGGATGGATGGATGGATGAATGGTTGAATCGATGGATGTGTCGTCCATATGTGGAGACACTTGTCAAACCATTTTGGAGCTTAACCTCCATAAAAGAAAAGAAGCGTTGGATTTGATATGCAAATTAGCTACAAATCGAAATGGCCAACGGTCTGTCTGACCCTTCCTTCCTTTCCCCCGGATCTGAAACCGTTTCAGCCCTATGCAAATGGAATGCAATTCGAGCTTTGCGGCGCATTGGCCTGCATTTTTATTAGTTGTCAAAATACGGCATAATTTATGGCAGCTTGGCAATATTTTTAACGCCAAAACCAGAGCAACAAAAATAAAACCAAATAATAATATATGAGAAAAATTCAAAGAAAAATTCAGGCTATCATAAATCATCCGAATCCGACTCTGGCTCCAACTCTTAGTCTGAGTCTGAGTCTGACTCTGAATCTGAATCTGATTCTGAAAACTGGCCAAAAGACAAAAGTAAAAACATATAAAAAATGAACGCAAATGCGGCGCATAAAAGTCATAAAAATTAAATTAGCCAAACAGCAGACGGTCGAAAGCCAACTTGGAACCAAATCTGTTCTCGCAGAAGGGGGAAAATTTTTGCAGATCCTGAATAAATCTTGTGCAGTTTTTAAGTGAAGGTCGATATTAAATTTTAAATATATTAAAGTTGGACTTAAGTTTCTAAACGTGCCATAAGATATAATATTATTGTTATATGTTTGAAAGAAATAAATATTCAAACTAACAAAGAAGATTCAAAATATTTCACAGCTCATTATTGTAGTTTCTGATGTTTCGTATCTTTATTCATGTAATCAAATAATTCTTATAAACCAAAATATGTAAATTTCGTAAATTTCAATATTTATTATATTTAACATTTGTGAAATCAGATCTTTGAGTTATTTAATCCGATATACTTATATAACTGGTTCGCTCATTAGTTCTTGAATAGTTCGTTTTGTCTCATTTTTAATTTCCAATTAGCACTATGGGTTGCTATTGTTTTATTAATATAACCTCGCCCTTAAATTGAAAGAAACTTTTCCATTTAGCTCTTCACTTAGGAATTAAGACATTTCTTTGTAAACGCATTTATACGTAACTTACTCCAAAACTTTGCCAAAAACTTCACACACACAAGAAACTTCAAAAGAATTTTGGCGAACCGCCCTGAAAAGTTTAACCCCGACATAGTCACAGTTATGTGTGTGAATAGGTATATTTCTGTCTGTGTGTGTGGATAATTAAGACTACGGCTGAATTAGTGGAAATGAGCTAATGAACAAAAGTTGCACAGAGCAGACTTCAAAGCATTGAAGAGCTCCATAGATATGTCTGCCATTCATCTTCATTTGTGTAGAGACGATCATTTCGAATGTGTCTATTCCTATGGGGTCTGTCTTTCGGTTTCGGTGCGTTTCCTCATTGCCACAAGTGGTGGAGCATCAAAGAAATTCCAAGAAAATCCATCTCGCCGGCATATCAAAAGGGGAGACCCTCGAATAAGCAACAGTTTTTGCTCTCATTTGAAATATGGCATAAGACTATTTTGCATTTGGCCTCTGTGATCAGAAAACCAGGCGGTAAATCTTCAAATTCTACTCATCAGCATATGTCGTAGGTACAGTGAGAACTCTGCTGAAGCGAATGGCTAATGACAAATTTAAGAAACAAGATCTTTTTAGATCTAATCTAAATTTAAATACCAAATATTAAATTTATGCTTCGTATGCTTTTGTTTTAATCCGACATCTACATAATTTTTTTCTAATCCGACATCTACATAACAGACTGTAGTCGCTTTAATCATGCCTCACTCTATCAATGCGTCACTCTTTCAATTGACTGACTGATGAACTATTTTGTTGTGGGTTGTACGTCTGGCTTCGCTTCGTTGAGTTTTCTTTGATCTTTTTTAATAGGAAGCGGCCGAGTTGTTCAGCTCAAATTTATGAGCTCTGAAAAGTGCAAGTGATTTAACGCAAAAGATTGCCAGACATTCCAAAACACAAACAAACCAACACATACACTCACTCTCACAGGCATTTACATAAATAACGGCTGCCTTTGAGCTACACACGTAATCGAAAGAAAAAAAATAAAAACATTAACACACAACAAGCCAATTAATTGAAAACAAATTGACCATTAACTAGCCAAAAACGTAAAAACGATTTACACAAGTGATCATCAACACCAAAAAAAAAAAAAAAAAACAAACGAAAAATAAATAAATTAAAAGAAAAAATAAAAAACAAAGCGGAAAGCGTAAACAGCAGCTCAGGGATCGATCGATGAAACAAACGATCAATGAAACGAGCCTCAACGAAACTGAGTTTCAGTTGCGATCCATCGATCGATCGATCGGTCAAATTAAAAGTAAACTGACTGCTAAATAGAGCGCAAACACAGAGACTGCCGAGAGAGAGAGAGAGTGATAAAGAGAGAGACAGAGGGAGAGGGATATATGAGTACTACGGTACCAGATCGGTTGATCAACATCAAACAAAGTGAACCGCTCAATGTCTTGATTAATGTGCGCCACATTAATCAGAGAACTGCAGGGTAAAAGAAAGAGAGAGTGAGAGGGATCGAAAGAGTGAGTGTAAGAGGGATGCAGCATAAAATAAACATTTTAGCTGTGATCAGTGAACGTTTGAAGTCGCTGAGTTATTTAGTTATTTAGATATAGCGATCGAGAGTCTGTTCGCACCCACGCACACAATTGGAGACTCGAAGTCGAGTGTAGTTTTAGGCTAGTCAAAATAAATGAGCCAACATAAATCGAGCATTGGCTAGATCGTATATGTATATGTATATATACTTCAAGAGCCCAACTTCGAATCCGATCTACTGGAACAGCCACAAAGTGACGACTGATCGAATCAACATGGCTAGGCAAGGGGCCAAATGCAACGGCCACAAATAAATAACAACAGAGTTTGCTTAGTTTAAAGATCACGATCTCTCGCAGCCATGAAGCGTTTGCCAAAATGAGCAACAAACAACAAACTACAAACTACAAACAAAACAACAAACAACAACAACAACAAATCACGTTTGTGATCTTGACTTTAGACACCGAAAAGCCGAACAAAAAAATATCTAGAGAAATACAAAAACGAAGCAGTGAAAAAGCTAAAGAAAAGTCATTTAAATGGCCAGCTTTAGTAGCTGAATTTTAAAGGGAAACATTTGTTTGGACGCTTGGAAATATCAGAGGCGGCACATTTAAAAATAAGCGCGGAAAAGGAAGTTATTAAATATTCGTATTTAGCTTTGAAGAGATCAAATAACATAAATTCTTGGCACACACTTTTTTGACAAATGATGCAATATAAGGCTAGAGCTATTTATATATGTACATATGTACATGCATATGCTTAACAAACAATGTTAAGTTGGCTGCGAAACAATATCTTAAGCTGACTTCAAAGTTACCTCTCGCAAATATGGAAAACTCATAAAGTAGATTTTTGCACACATTTGGAAAGATTATGAAATCGTTTATGCAAAATGAGCAAAAGTATAAATTCTGCTTTTTAGATGTTTTTTATGCTCGTCTTAAACTTTAGCAGCAGAATTTCGCAGCCCCCCTCACAAGCGACGCCGCTGTTGCTCTTTAGGCCTAGACGAGTTCTTCTTGTTTGGCTCTTTTGTGTTGCCAGCTATTTGTGTTGTTCTTGTTGCTACTATTTCTATGAAACTGTATGTGTGTGTGAGTGTAACTGTGTGTATGTGTGTGCCTGTCTCTTTGTTTGTTGTGCCTCGGCTACACATGCAAAGTGTTGTTTTTGTTGTACACTCGTGTAGTTGTTGTTGCTGTTCCTGTTTCGTTATTGTTGTTGTTGTTGGCCCGATTTAAGTTACATGACAATGTGGAGCTATTGGGGTCTTTGCTAGCACAATGGCAATGAGTTCATCGGGTTTTTAAGTCTTTTTTTTTTTGTTACCTCGCTTACCTTTAAAATTTCTGATTGGAGTTTTGTGCTCTGTTTTTTTCTGTTCATTTGGTAGACAATTTTTTTGTTTATTTTTGTATATTTTTTCTTGGTTTTTTTTACCTCATGGTTTGGTTTCTTTGATTACGAAAAAGAGCTAACGTAAAATTTCTGGCTTCCGGCTTGACAACTCACTAATTCCTCAATTGTTGCGCAGCTTTCGAATTCAATTTCTCCTGATTGCAGGCAGTATCTCACCTTGTCAGCTCCTCAGTTACCTGAGAGGTAAACAGATGTAATAAATAATTTGTATGGTCTGTCTACCTTTGCCAAAGGTCTCTCAACTCTGGCATTCATTTGGAATTCAGTGCAGTTCAGCTTTAGCTTTAGCTTTAGCTTCAGATTGAGGTTGAGGTTGAGGTTGGGGGAAGACTCACATATAATTAAGGTATCCATTGTGAATTCCTTTGGGGGAGCTGCATCAATTTTCTGGAGCCTCTTCCTTTTCCTCTTCGTTGAGTTCAACATACATCATTTTTATAATTTACGTGTAGTGCATAACAAAAGGAAAAGTAAACAATAATATATGCGAGGGTAAAATCTAATTTTCATCGCATTTTCCGAAGCCCACCGCAAAAGCCAACGCTCGAACGCTCGAACGCTCGAACGCTCGAAGGCGGCAGCTCATCAATTTTCCACGTGTGATTTATTAACTAATTTTCCTACACATTTAAATGCGCATTTCGCATTTCGTATTTCGCATTTCATGCGGCACGTACCACAGAGGAGAAATACCGGGAAATTCATTAGCAAAAATGTTGTTGCTTTCATTTTTCCTACGGTTCACATAATTGTTACGGCGCAGCCTCTTGAGAAAATATGTGCAAAAAAATGTGCCGTGCTTTGAGTAAAGTATTTGGGCATTAATTGTATTTCGATGGAAGACACCTTGCCACGTGTGTTAAGTGGCAAACTATGGCCGGGAATAAAATTGAGCTAAACAGGTGGCAGATCTCAGAGAAGCTTCCTTGAAGCAACGACAGTGAGCGATGCATCCACTGTTCGAGAGCAAACTTATCGCTCGATATGAACCCATTTAAATGCCAAACTGCCAGCAAAATGCCTGGCAACTAGCTTCTTGTTTGCCTTCTGGAACAACAGCATTCTGACGACATCTACATGGCCATAACTTGCCCATAGGCGGGTAGGGGGAGGGGTAAACAGCAGCTACGAAAAATGCAAGCTACCAAATTTGCTTGACATTTACAATGGCCAAACTGGCCAACTAGTTGCTGCTGCCAACTGGCAGTTAGAGCCAAGTTCCCCGGCTAGCTGCGATGTGCATGTGGACACCCGCTCGGTAGCTGCTCAACTAGCCAGCCGAACGAGGGTACCTGCACAGGTGAGGCGAGCGAAAGGTGGTTGCTTACCGAGCAGGGGGAGGAGGAAGCTGCACTTGTGCCATTTTAAGTGTTTATAGGTATTTATTTTTATTGTTTTTTATGCTTAACGATTTTTTAAGTGCAGTGTGCAGCTGTAACAGCAGCTAAGAGAGCGTCCGAGTAGTGATGGAGAGGGAGATGCTCTGTAAAAGTTACTAAGAAAAGGTTTATTTAACAAAGCATTGCAAATTATTAAAATCGTTAAAGTTGACAAATTGAGAATTGTATTCAGAAGAGAGTCGTTAAAATACATTTATATCAATACCTATAATATTATATTTCAATAATATTGTTTCATAATATCCTTCTAATATATATGTATTTTGGCTCTTGATTCTTCTAGTAGTCAGTTATTTTGGTATTTAAATTGTCTTTTATTCTAATCAAGTATTTGAGTGTAAATTAATTTTAGAATTCCAATCATTGAGTAGTCTGGAATTTGATTGATCATATTGTCGATTATTCTGATATTCTTCAATTCTGTCATGTTAGAAATATGTTTGAAATATTAATTTTCTATAAGCCTATTATTTCATTCAAGCATTCAAGTATTCATATTTCACTTCCATTAGTCGCATATACCCTATATAAAGCCTGACTGCAGGTATTTAAACGTCAACTGCGCGCGATTTGAACTCTCGTATGCAAAATGCTGAAGATACTTGCGGGTTTGGCTTGACTTTTTGTTTTTCTGCTTTTATTTATTTATTTTGTTGTTGTTGTTGTTGTTGTTTTTGTTGTTGTCGGTCTTGCAGTTGGTTAACAAGCGAAACAAGCAGGCGGCATAGTTTGGCAAGACTCGTTCGTATTTGCATTGTGTTCTCAGAGGTCGACGCAAGTCAGCGGCAATTTAAATGCCAAGTCGAGCACGAGAAGAACGCTTAACTATACATACATATATAAATTATATTATATAAAAAAGAGAAGACTCGAGTGGCCAAAGAAGTTGCATAGCTTTAAGATTTATGTGCCCTTTGTTCGAGTGGAAGTCCTGCAAAACAATGCAATCGCTAAATTTTCGCTTTCAATTTTGTTTATCTTTGTGCAATATTTCAATTAAATTTTGCGAAATACAAAAAGGTAGATTAAGCAGCACAATGCGGCGTCATTAAGGAACTGTATATAAGGATATATACAGCTGCCTATACATATGTATATATTTTGCCATATATGTGGTTTTAATGCATAGTCATGTTTCGGTTCACTCCAATTTTTCGCTTTCATTGTTTTTCAATTTGTAGCCATTTTCTCTCTCCTTCTCTTTCTCTCTTTATCTTGCCATTTAATTACTGTACGCATTTTCACATTTTCCAGCAGCTCTTTTGATTTATCAAAATTTATGAGAGAGCAGCCAAGTCGGAAAATTGTAATTTATGCAGGTGCAAAAGTTGCGCTTCTTTAAGAAGGGGGCGAGCAGCTGGGGGCGTGGCAAAACAGCAAAAGTCACTTGTAAAAATTGTTTAATTATGTGATAAAGTTTCACTTGTCATAGGGTGCGACAAAAACTTTGCAAATTTGACAGCAAAAAAAAAATTAATTATGAGCCCCAAAGTAAATATGAAAAATTCTATTAAATTGTGTTCTTAAATTCTGTTTATTTTTTGCTTCTCACATCTGAACTGAAAGGCAGACTTAACTGCAGCGAGAGACAAGGGTAGACATTACTCTGGGCTCCACTTAATCCACTTGTGCTGCCAGAGATGACCCAGCTATGACCCAGCTGTGACCCATTGTTAACGCAATAATCTACGACATTTTTAGCATATTTTCAGGGCTGAGACAAAGGCTGAGCCGGAGTCGCAGTTGAGCTCCTCTCGGCTTGCAAGGTATCAAGGATAATATCCCATGTCAACATTAATTAGGGTCCGGCATAATTCACATCTAATATCGGGCTTTGTTTTCTCTTCTTTTCATTCTGTTTGTTGTTTGTTTTGGTTCCTCAACAGCATATGGGACGTTCCTCTACTCCCAAATAGATCCCTCGACAGCTTGACAATTTTTCTCATTTCATTTTTCTTTCGGTTTACTTTTTATTTTGAAATTTTAAGCACGCCCCTCAATTAAAATGTCATCTTTAGGGATAGAGAGCGGAAGAAGAGGCACGTGCTGGAGATATATTTTTGGACTTGGGCTCAAATGGTCCCAAAATGTGCCCACTTGTTTATTATCTAAGTTGGCCAAAAGGAGAGGCGACTCGTATTTAAATGCAAAGAGCTTAAAATAAATGTTAAACAAATATACGACTAATATTAATAGCTTATCTTTGGCTTTATTATTCGAATGTGTTGCTTATTAGTTTAAATAAATAGTTTAAGATAAAACCGTGCTCAATTCTCTTATCTGCCATATTTTGATTTTCTTTTAAACTTAACTGCTTTATAAGTTAAATCAAGCTTTTGTTCATCGTTTTCTATCTTAAAAATTGTAAATTTATTCCGCTTTATTTTTTCAGCTTTATTTTTTTGTTTGCCAATAACAATAAAACTGATTTAATTTATGCGCATCGAGAGCAAAAACTAATTCCTTATGACAATTTCTCAATTTATGATTCGAGGCTTCCGTCAAGCTCTATGCAAATTATATTTTTCTCTGTCTCTCTTTCTCTCTCTCTTTGTCGGTCTCTTTTGGTTTTAGTTTTTAGCTCTTCCATTATCTGGGCCTAGGCTCAAATGTAAACATCTTAAGTATAATGAACGAAAAAAATGGCGTTTTCTGCTTATAATTTAAGCCGATTTAAAAACTGGCGCCAGCACCAAAATGAAGGCGGGGCCAACGAAGGGCGTGGCTGACTCGACTGCAGAACAATGGGATTTGCAGATGGAGAGCGACAGCTATCAAGCCGGACACCACTGGCTGGCTCCTTGGCTCACAATTGTGAGCCAACTTATCCGCTTATTCACAATTGACTGACTCTCACTTGGCAGAGCTCCAAAATCTGTCGCGATTCCTGATGAGCGCAATAACCAAAATTTGATTAGAGCAAGACAATGGGAGAAGGAGGGGAGCCGCTCATATGGGAATCGCTTCTCTCTCTCTCCCACACAATTTCCGTCTCTGTTTCGTTTGAATTGTGTAATTCGGCAAATCATGGCCGAGCAGTTTGTCAAAAGACAGCGCGAAGAGGCGACTAAGTGGCGCAGTTGTCGATGATGCAGCAGCTGCCACCGTTCCCAGACACTTTTCACACATTAGCCGCCACAAGTGGACTGTGGCAGTGTGCAGAACAGCTGTGGGGCAAGGAGCTTGGGGGCAGACTTCATGCGATTGCGACATGCCAAGTGTGCATTAGTGCAAATGCGACTACGACTGCGAATGCGAATGCGAATGCTGGCGGGGAAGGTGGCAATGGGCAGCCATAAATAATGCCTCACTCGGTGAGCAGCTGGAGCCAGACAATAGAGCTTGGCCATTACCGTTTGTTGTCCCAACATCCTTAGCCGTTTGCTTGCCTTTGGCTTTAACACATTTGATATATGGCCGGGCATTGATTTAGCCTGCTCAGCAGCGCCGGCATAATATGCGAATATGCGATATAATGTCCAATTAAATTCTAAAAAAAGGGAAAAGAGGAAGAGACAACGACTGCCAAAGTGCAGGAAGCAGCCACACATGTGTATCTACTCGCAGACATTGGACAGACCGACCGACCGACTGACTGACTGACTAACCCACCCGACTCCCCGACTCCCCAAGTCCGACTCCAAGCCCGACTTTCGACTGCCCTCCCCCATAAATTTATACAATTTCTTATTTATTTTATTGTACTATTCTTTACACAAGGCTCGAGCACAAGGTTTTCGCCAGCTTTTATGGCTTATCGGCCCGGTCTCTACACTCTCCTCCATCCTCCTCATCTTCTCCATCTCCATCTCCATCTCCTTCTCCTGCCCCACTTGCATATTATTCCAATCTGAGCGGTTGAAAGCATAAATCTTGACTACAGGCGCCATAGATCATCACACAGGGCAGACTAAATCGTCCGCTCCAGCTCCTCCTTTTGCTGTGCACTGAATCGGATTATTAAAAATTAAACTTTATTTTACGGGTCGGGGCAATAGATAAAATTTTAATGGCAAAAGAAAGAACTTCCTAAGAGGTCGTAGGTAGCCGAGCGAATTAAGTAAATAATTTCAGTTAAAGCTGTTCAAATATTGGACAAGGAAATACCCAAAGAAGTTAAGAATGGAAAACAGAAAAAAAATTAGAGATAAATGCTATAGTATAACAGTTCGAAGAGAGCTATAATATTTCTGTTTAACATAGTTTTCACTTCATAAACATTTTGGAAATTATAAGTAATTAATACTGTCGGAGATTTTTGCTCTTAATTAATTGAATGCTGGTTTCTTCAATTTTTCAATTTGACTTCAGAAGTTGGAAAAACACCAGTTAAAATCATAAATACAGTTGGGAAACGCAAAGTTTTCCATGCGTTGGGTTTCTACAAATTGTGTTTAAGCAATCTTCAACTGCATCTTGAAGTCGACATGGAAAGTCTTCGGTACAAAATATGTGCCGGCAGGTACAACCAGGCAATTAAAAAGTTCTGCACAACTTTAATCAACAGATTTCCCAGCAACGAAAAAGCCGGTGGCCAGATATACAACAGCTTGAGGCTTTTCCTGGGGTCTCTGCAAAAATGTGCGTGCGTGGCCCAAAATGTGTATTTGTATATGAGTGTGTGTGTGTGCGCGTGTGTGTGTTTTCTCCACCCACTGCTCGTCGGGCAACTGTTGTCCCCTACCTTTTATGCATTTCATTTCACACATGAGCAACTGCTGCAAAAGTTCTGCAAGCTGCAACATCATGTTGCAAGAGCAGGTGCAAAGTGCAAGGGGCCAAGGGGCAAATGTGTATCTTATTCAGAGCCAAAGGCAAAGGCAAAGGCAAAGGCAAAGTCTGGGATGCATCACGAGTCAAAAATTGTAGTCAACTGGCAAATTAAGTTGAAGCGCTGAGCGACCCGCTCGCTGCCTTCGCTATTAGCATAATTTCTGCAACATGTTAGCGAATAAAATAACAAAAAGAGATAAAAAAAAAAAAACAGAGAAAAACAAAAAGTCTGAAAAAAGAAAAGTTGAAAATGAATTTGCGTCAGGCGCATGCGCGACTTGACTTGAAAGTTGAATCTTGTGGCAGCAACTTGAATATCTGCCTGCCATGTTGCAAGTTGCGCGTTGCAAGCTGCTCGTGTTCCATGTTCTGCCACACTCCAGAGCAACAGCTACAGCACCAGCACCAGCAGCAGCAGCAGCAGCAACTTCCTCATTTGCTGTAACATTTTAATTATGCAGCCCGTTAGGGGTTTATTCTACTTCTTCTTCTATCTCTTCTTCTGCATTTTCTTCTTCTTATTCTTGTTGCTGTTGTAGTTAAATGAAAGCTCGTAAATTGCAGGCGCAAATAAATTTGTTTGACTATGTTCAAAAAGTGGGCGCTCTGTTGTTAATCTAAATGGCCAGCTTAATAGCATGTGGCTCGCACATAAACCGTTAATGCAACACTTAGGGCTGCATCAACAGCAACTTCTGATTGAGAAATTCATTAACTACTATATATATATTTATATAGATTTAGTTATATTTATATTTATAGTTATATATATATATATATTTTTCTTTAAGTTCATTGTGTTGGATTTATAATTGAGATTCAGAATTTGGATTGTAATATAAAAACAGTCGAAATATTAATTTTTCATACTTTAGATTATTTTATTTTATTAAAATAGTATAAATATATATATAGAAACCTTTTCTTTATTAAATACCGTACATATATTTTATAAAATGTACTTCTTATGATTTCCTTTATGTTAACAAGATTTTAATCTAAAATCTAATATATCGGACCTTATTAAAGATTTTGACTATATTGTTAAAGTTCAAACAAGAACAATTGCTTAAAACTCGTCCATAAGGTTAGATTAAACTTTAACGTAAATGTCTTTTAAACGCTTCTGGATTATTTTCCCTCTATAAATTTCCACTGAATTCTATATTTGTTTGTATTTGCGATTGAAATCTGATTTCGAAGCAGCTGCACCTGATTATTTTTTTAATTGACAACTGCTCATTCACACTTTCATTTGGCTCAAACGGCTGATTTGATTAGTTGGTAAGCTATTCAAGTGGCCTTAACGATAATCTGGCAGCCCTGAAATGTCCGTAAAGGATGCCCCAGCTGCACCCGCAACCCATTCGGCCACTCCAGCGGACTTGTCTAGCTGTCTGGCAACCATGCTCTTGGGGCCAGAATCAGCTGCAGGCACAGCCAATGCTGCCTGCCACTCAGTCTCAGAGGAAGAATGAGAAATAAAGAGGGATAGAGAGAGAGAGAGAGAGAGAGAGTGAGAGAGTAAGATGGCTAGCTGGCAACCTGTCCAGAAAACCGCTTGTCAATCGTTTGGCCAAGTTTGTCGTGGCACGTTTTTGCCGCGATATTTCTTTATTTTCTTTACTTGGATTTTTCTTGTATTTTTTTCGTATGGCATTTTCCTCGCTCTCTGCACTGTTGTCCAGATCGAAGGCTGTCGATAATGTCGCCAGTTCTTCGTAGTTCTCCTCGACATTGGCAGCGTCGCTTGTTTCATTAAAAATGATTGATTGCCAATTAATTGAAGTTCGCCGATATGTTAATAATCAGCCGGCAATTAAACGCGTTCATCAGTCGGCCACCTCAAAGTTTTTAACCAAGCCAAGCCAAACTAAAAGCCAATTCTTGAATTCCACTTTTCGATTCCCATTTGGAATACAATTTCAATTTCAATTTCAATTATTATGTTTGTTATTGATATTTGTGTTTATGATTTATTTGCCTGCGCGTTTATTTGTTTATTAATGTGAAAAATATTGGTTATTTTATTTGGCTTTATTTGCGTTCAGCATTTAATAAACAAATTTGCATAATTAACGCAAAAGTTCAGCATGTCAATTAATTAAAATGCGCTGGTAAATAAAAGCTGTAAAGCGAGTGCGAGAGAAAGGCTGAGGAGAGAGCGAGTGAGATATATGTATGCCGCTAAACTTAATTTATTTAATATCTTTGCTATCTGTCGCACCTGAGAAAATTGGCAACATTTTAAGACTATAGTATGTGGGTCTTACTTCCGAATTTCTAGTCAAGAGAAACATAAAACTTAAACACTTTATGTGATGAAAAGTTGGGCCAACTAAAAGAGCCAAAAGATTTTCACACGCGTAAACAAAGTGGCCCAAAGCGACACAGACTTGGTGTAGAGCGACTACCTGAGTCCCCAGTTGCGACCAGGTCGACAGAGCGGGAGTTGGAGGCGCCGACAGAGGCGGGAACTCAGCCAAGCCACAGACAAACATGTCGAAGCGACAACAACAACAATGACAACAACTACAACAACTACAACTACAACTAACAACAACAACGAACAACAGAGCTTGCAAATTGTGTCGTGTCATGTAAAAGAGGTTTTACTTTTTTTTTTTATTTTTACATTCTTTTTTTTTCGTTAGTTTTTGCAGCAGAAAAACAAAATAAGTTTCTTCTTCTTATTTTTGAAGCGCGGCCTTTTTATGTTTTTCACACTCTTCAAGGAGCTTTTAAGCAGGAGCGCAGGGAGTCGGCAGAATCGGGTATGCTCTGTTTGCGGGGCACTTAGAATGCAGAGCAGAAAAAAGAAAAAAATATGGAAAACATGTAAACGAACACCCAAAGTGTTCCACGGAGTTACTTTGACTAAAGTCTGGGCGGGTTCTGCTAACAAACACTCTCTGGGAAAATTATAAATGTGGAGCTTGTTTGTGCGACACGGTGGAAATTAGTTGACTAAGATGGGAAAAACGTTTGGGGGAAATGATGAAAAGTTGAGCACTTGTGCGGCTATTGGCAGGTCACAGGGTTAAGTTCAGATTAGAAAACGTGTGTGTGGTGTGGAGAAGCATAAGTCGGAGAGTGTTTAGAAGAGTGAAGCTTACGTGGAAAATATTGCAGACAAATTGCAGAAAGAAACCATAAGTGTAATAAAGAAGCTTAAATGTAACAAGAAATTAAGCTTCTACAAAGAAACTTATGAAATGCTTAAGAACTATTTAGCATAAGTTGAATATACATTTAAGTTTGTGATCTTATATTGACTATAATAGAGCATTATAATATAACGAACGAAAAAATAAAAATTAATAGACATTTAATTTAAATAAGTATATTTTTAATATGAATTGCACAATTTAAATATCATTTTTTAAATACTTAATTAATTTCCTTTCAATTTTTCATTACAGGTTTGTACCATAAATAAATTTCTCGCTTGTTCATTTTTTATTTATTGATATCTAAGTAAGTACGCCAGCCCGTTTCTCTCATTAATTTAGTTATATAACAGCTTATGATATATGTATTGGTATCTAAATAAATTCAATAATCTAATCAATGATTGATATCTAAGTCGGTACACTAACCCAGCCCTCATGCTAATGCAGTTATACAACAGTTAATGATATATTTATTGATATCTGAGTAGGAACACTAACCCATTTCTCATATAAATATAGTTATATAACTGTCTTTCATTGAGCTCATCAGCTAATTTACAACAATTAAGCAGCTTTATTGCTCTATATGTATGCTGTTGTTGTTGTATATATCTATATATATATATACGCATGTAATTGCCAGCTCATCGACCATCAATTTAACATCGATATGCACTTTGAGCCACTTACACACACGCATACACACGCACACACACAGGAGCTGAAACTCTTGAACTGATTGTAAATAGAGCCAATTAATTCTATGGCTGCTGCCGCTGATTAACCCGAACAACTTTGCTGGCTTATGGAAATGATATAAAATCGCATGTGCGGAAAATGGAAAACGCTTAACAATCGTTGCCAATTGCACTCCAGCCAGTTGGCCTGGCTAGCTGCCACTTAGCCGCTTGCCTGAGCTCCATAATTATGCCATAAAGCGAATTTATTTTATTTTATTGTTTGGCCCCCGGGAAGAAGTTTGTCTGCCTCATATAAAAATATACGTATATATGTACATATGTATATTTACGAATATTTATATAAATATCTACAGTTGCAATGCAGCGGGTATTCAACTTAAGCCATGAATTATGACAACAATTTGAAAAGATAAGTTCATTTTTAATTCTTATTATTTGCAAATGAACAAATATTATTTTTGAAGCCGAATTTTAACAATTTACTTTTCTTTAATGCCAATTGCCGAAAGAGTATTTCATTGTCGTCATTTTAAGTTTTTAAATTCTTACCAATCCAATAAAAATGTATTTAATGATGATTATTTAAGAAAAAAAAAAATCTACCGTCTGTTGTCTTTGTGGGGCACCTAACGAGATATTGTTAATGAAACCGGTTGATGCCTGTGGCAGCCACCAAAATCAGAGCAGCGTAAATATTTTCGTTTGCCACACATTTTGCCCTGAATGCGGCTACAGTTGAGAATCGCATCGGACGGTCGTCTCCTCAACGGCTGTTAACATGTGAAGCACGGCGCTTCAAATATCTGCCTCTTCTCTATTTAGCTTTCAGTCTACGCACAATTTTTCCATTTATTCGTTTCTTTTCCTTTTGAAGCTCTCTAACCGCAGCTTCCCACTTCAGATCATTCTGAAGCACTTGAGGCTGGTTTCGCCAAATGCCACTCGAAGCTGCCTGTCAAGTGGTTTCTCGGCTGTGGTACGTGGAGCATGGAGCATGGAGCATGGAGCATGGAGCGTCAATACACATCGCCATGACTTGAGTAAAAAAAAGAATATACGTAAAGAAGGCAAAAAGCAAAACATAAAAAATGATAAAGAGAAAAATGGGTATTATAAAAAAAAAAGGCTGTAAGACATACTTGTATGCCACGCCAAGAAGTCATAATTATTGCAAGTCAAGCTATTCGGCTCCACTTTGAGTGTCATAAATTTACATACAGATAAATAATATGGCATATTTAAGGCCTCGATCTGTGGCTGGAAAACTATAACAAGCTGACATTTGGATTGTCACCTGGCCATTAAGAATTGTGAAATGTGCCTTTTAGTTGTTTATCTCGAATAGATCAAAAATGAATGAGAAAAATACTGGTTATAATACAGACGTACCATAAAAGTGAGCTTGAGTTGTTGAAAAATTGGGGTTAGGTCATTAGTTATATAAATGTAATTATAATATTTGTATTGAAATCAGTTTAATTGTCATATTACTCATCGGATTTTAAAGTTTATTCATACTGTTATATTATAATTAAAAAATTACTCAATTTATACTGTTATTCGATACAGCTTACAATCGTTTCCAATGCAATTCGTAAATCTATAAAAACTGCAATAAGTCTGAGACCCATAACAAAGTATACTTAAATTAATATGAAAATAAAATCCTCACAAACAAACTTTTGTATTGTCATATTTTAGTTACTTATCTTGAATAGATCAAAACTTTTATTCAGCTCACAACTGAGAAGTAATAAAAGTGAGGTTAAGTTGGTGCAAATTGGGGTTAGGGCAACTTTTCAGAATTTTAAGCAACAAAACTTGACCTCAGTCTTGTTACCAAAATATGAGCAGCTTAACAACTCATTTAAAGAGTCATAAACAATATTTAATGCATAGTTGGAAGTATATTTTATTGTAAGAGCAGAAATAAAAACGAGTACAAAGTGTGACCAATCTAATGTAAACCGCAAGTCCGCACAATGTGGCCCATTACGCTGGCCCATAAATCATAAATCATAATTTTTGCATTTCGAAAGTGCGTTTCGTATTACCGCAAATCGAGACTCTGGCCCAGACACTTGGACACATTCGCGTTTACGAGTGTGTGGCAATACGAGAGGCGGGGTCCAATTAGGCGGTGTCCATATTGGAGTTGGAGCCAGCCAAAGCAGCTGCTGTAAATCAAGTTGGAGAGCTCTGTGTGTTGGCCGTTGTGTGAAAATATCTGCCAGATACATAGGTATATACAGATACACAGATACACAGATACACAGATACACAGATGCGTGGCTAGCTAAGCATACATAAATTAACGTTAATAAAACAGCATAAATAAACTATAAAAACTTATAAATAATTCTCAAAATTGACAACACACATAAATCATATTTAATGAATACCCCACCAAGTGGCAAGGGGTCCAACCCTTTGCCCCTTCGGCTCCAGCTGGCAACTTGTTTGTGCGTGTCAGACAAGCTGGACAGGCGGACAGGAGTCCAGAAACCAGATTGAAGGCATATGCAGATGCATCCCAGCTAAAACTCGTCATAAGTCTCTGGCAGCTGAGTTGTCGTCATTTCACTTGTTGCCGCATTGAGATACATTTTTGAGATACATTTCTGGCGTCGACGATGCGGAGCTGTAAATTTATAAAATGCCAAAACTTTTTGCCCAAGTGTTGAGTGTCAATATGTTTTGGCAACACTTGCATAACAACAACAACAACGACGACGACAACAACAACAACGACGACGACGACAACTTCAGTGCGTGCCCCAGCTTGTTGCAGTTGTAGTGGCTGTGTCTGGGTACCGTTAAATGCAACGTTTAGATACAAATGCATAGATAACAAATTGTTGTACAACTCACGCAAATGAAAAAATAAAATAAAAATAAATGGATAAGCACTAAAAGCAAAAACAAAATTGAGTCGCGCGCTCGCTTTTCTTTTCGGTGTGAAAAATTGGCCAAGCCTTCCCCCTGGCTGTGGCATGTCTTTTGGCTTTTCGCGCCCCGTTCCACTGCCCCCCGAAGTGCTGCACACCAGACACCAATTGGGCCAGCTCTGGGGCAGCACCAGACGCAGTATCTGCACTTGTCCATCAGCCGCTGCGCCGCCTTGAGTGTTGTTTTTCATCTGCTCTTGCCGCAGCGGAAATTTGTTGCAACTAGGGGCAATATCGCGTCTCAATTTTTTGAGCGACACTTTGACGGTGTCTTTTCAAGTGGAGCTCGCTGCTGCTGCACGCGGCTTCAAAGCACACTTCTGACGCTTGATTGAGGCGATCCGGAATGCGATATGTTTGCAACTGTTATACGCATGCTGATTGAACGACTTTCTGATTGACTTTTGATTGGTGGATATTGCGTTTTCTGCTTTTTAAGCTTACTGTCAACTCTTAGTTGAGCCATCAGTCCGAATGCGTTATACACAGAAAAATACGAATATAACTGTCATATAAATTTCTTTACTGTCATAAGAATTATTTTAACTGTTTGTATGTTTTCCAATTGACTTGATAAACCATTCGACAATAAATCAAGCTTAGATTGAAGCACTAAGATGAAAAGAAACTGTTATACATGATATACTCTTGTTTTTATGTGTTATAATGTTTTGATAAAGGTTGAAAATTATACGTTAATCAACTTGAACTTGTTATGAAAACTTTTATATATATATATATATTTTAGTTTAGTATTAATAAGCACTGATTTGATGAGATATAAAATTATACAATTTTGGTTAAGGCGATAAAATTATACATTGATTGAATGTAGCCTGACATAGAAACTGTTATATATGCATATATATATATTATCACTGTTATACACTAACAACTCCTAGAGATTTAAGGTTCTACTGTTATAATTATATGTTATAATTATATTATATGTTATAATTATATTCGTTATAAAAATTCTATTCAAGTTCTTGAAGTAATTGCTACTGATTTACAAACAATTGCATTTCTTTGAAGCTTAAATATATTTCCACGCTATTTGCATATTCAGATTTTACTGTTTCGCAGAGTTATCTATTAGAAGTGCGTAATCTATTCATAAGTCTACAGACGAGGTGCACACGACGACTTATGACCCGGGACATGCATTTTTGATCATGCCTCACCAGCCAATCATGCAAATATCGTCAGTCCGGTGTCTAAATGCCCTTGTATGGTAACTGATTGTCCTACCTGGCATGCTGGAAATGCACACTTCAGTAGCAGCAGCAGCAGCAGCAGTAGCAGTAGCAGTGGGAGTTTCCAGCAGTCGAACTTTCCCAAAATGTTACGTTTGGCAGACGGAAACGAAGCAAGCCGGAATCCCAGCTGTGACTGCGATGCGAGAGAGAGAGAGAATGAAAGAGAGAGGGAGATTGAGGGAGAGGAGAGTGAGACAGGATGTGGAGGCACATGTAAAATACAAGCAGCAACAACATCCAGTCAAACACACAGACACATATGGCAAAACCCAATAGCTAAGGCAACAATAGATGAAGGAAAACAGCAGCAGCAGCAGCAATAACAACAACAACAACAACATTACCAACAGCAACAATAACAACAACTGCGCTGTGAACAGCCGTTGACCATTGCCTGACATTTGAGCCATGTTGTCAACGTTTCGTTGTAGTTGCTGCTGCTGTTGTTGCCATGTTGTATATGCATCCATTATGGCTGTTTGTTACACTCGTGCCGTGGCTCGAAGCTCACTTAGCCACATTGAAGCTCACGTCCAGCAAACAACCCTCCTTCTCCCATTCCCCGACTCCCTTTCCACTTTCTACGCTTTTCCTGAGACTTTTGCGTTGTGTATGCCCAAACATGTCTGCCTTTGGCTACCCTGCGATTCCCCTTCTGCAGCCTTGTCACATTTCATTGGAATTTGTTTTTGGTCGAGCATTGTCTGCGGCTCTGTGGGACACATCCACCTATTTCCACATTTACACAACTCCACATCTCCACATTTTCACATTTCCATCCTTCAACTTTACGAGTGTGCTTGCATATGCTTACATCACTTGGCTGCTGGTAATGAGCTGCCTTTTCAGTTCTGAGTTGCTCCCACAGTAGTTCATAAATCTGAGTGAGGTGCGTTTCGGCCAACCAGCGAAGCAACACACCAACTTTTCTGCGCATTTAGCCATGTTTTGTTTTTATCATTCCGCAAAAATTAGTTACAGCAACGACAATGTCCAGTTGGAGCACTTGAAATGTCATCTGTCATTTGGCAACAGCTGGACAGTTGGCCAACAGCGAGTGTCCCTCTGACTGTGGCTGTGACTGTGGCTTTTTATGATCGATAGATGAGCGTCTCACATATATGGTTATGGCCTAATAGCCGTCTAATGGCAACAACAGCAACAGCAACAGTAACAACAACTGACCAATTGGCCATTTGGCCTTTTCCCATGTGCATCATTGGCCAATTATTATTATTGGCAACGCTAGTTTTATGGCCACACAAATTTTGTGGCCAGTAGTTTGGCCATAAAGCACCAATGAACATGTACATTGGCATTGGGATTGAGCCTCGATCTGTTTTAGGGTCTAACATTAAACGAGTTGTCGGGCTTTTTATTAACCAGGCCTGTCAATCAAATGCTTTTAGCTGGCCCCCCAACCCACCCACTCACCCCTCTCTACCACCTGAACTTAATTTTTTAATTAATTGCTTGTCACGTCTCACCAAGTTGATGAGCCGCATTCATTGGCGAAAACGAAATGGCACGCAGACAGGAGTTGGCCAGGGGATAAAACACGGCGGAAGATCGGAGACAACTAACCAACCACAAAGTCATTCCAGCCCAGAGACGAGTCCACAGTATAATTGTCGCGCCATTGTTGCACGTTGCTTAAAATAATAATAATAATAATAATAATAATAGTATGTTGTGGTAGTAGTAGTAGCAGAAGTGGTTGCTGTGGTACTGTTGATATGTAAGTGGCAGTTGGTCTGCGGTTGCTTGTCATCGTCTCTCGTGCAAATGAAAACTCATAAAAAGAACTTCAGACAGTCATCGAGCAGAGGAAAAGTGACTCCAGACGCTCGCAAAAGCCGCCTCGATAACAATGCGAGAAGAAGAAGCAGCACTAAAATGCTTACAATCGAAGGGGCTTAAAGGGGGTGGAGGGTGGTACGCCAGCAGCAGCAATAATTGTCATCATCATCTTGTGGTCAGCAGGAGACGCTGCTGCTGCTGTTGCAATTGCTGCTGCTGTAACTGCTGCTGCTGCTGCTGCAGTAACCCCAGTGGGCGGCTGTCCACCAAGTGGACAATCAAAGCCAAAGCAAACTATACTTAAAGCAAGTTAACCAGCGACATTTTTCAGATGCCAAGGCGAAGGCGAACAGCCAGCCAGCCGGCTACAAAGGCAGACAAAGAGTGACAGAAAGAGAGAGAAAGACATCTACAATGACAGAGACAGAGACAAAAGGCTGAACAGGCAACTAAACGGGCAATGGCTCGGACAGCAGAGAGGCGCAAAAAGTCTGACCAAACATGGCTAAAAGTGGTTGATAGCGAGGCAGTGGAGTAGTCGGAAGGGGGGGTTGGCTGCAGCTCACGTAATTGACAACAGCGCAAGATGAAGTAGTTATATATGTATATATGTATAACAGAATAAAACAGTGGGAATAACACTTCAATGATTTGTCAAAGTAATTTTCTAACTAAAATAAAAATGCGTAAACAAATGGATAAATGTTATCTTTATAATGTTATCTGTAATCGATCTACAGCAGTAACTGGAATACACCATGCTTGTATTATACTTTTTTATAACACTTTAAGGCGAGCTACTCTTTTAGTTTTTGTTTAGTTATATTTCAGAAAATAATTGTCTAGGATATTTTCTTTTATTTCTGTCATACAAATGTATTCTATTTGTACACCTACCGAAAACTATTACAGTATAACAAATAATGTATAACACTCGCTCGGTTACAATGTATCCAATTTAAGAACTCTCATGTAGTTCTCTGATTTACAGCTTTCTCTCTCTCTCTCCACTTCGCCCCTGCTGGCAATTTGCCAGCTCTGTACGCCACTGTCACTTGTCACTTGGCCCTGCCCACCCCCTCCACCCTGTGACCCCCCCTCCAAACGACGCCCACCGTTTTTGCAGTGCTATTGCTGTCCAGTTCTTGGCGGCGTGTTGTGGGCAATCAAAGCAATTGCAGGTCCCCGGGCTGCAAGTGCTCGTGTGGAAGACCCAGAGCCAGAAAAAAGTGAAGAAACCGGGCAAAAATAATGAGCTGGTAACCCTTTTGGACCTGGCTGAGAAATTAATTAAGGCAAGGGGGCTAAAACCGAGGGCCAAGAACAGAGATTGCAAGTGTGGAGGCAACAAGTGAATCGAAAGGTGTCGTCGCTGGGTTGCTTGATTTGATTTCCTCACGACCTTCGTCTGGCTCTATACATATGTCCACATTTAGATTTATATGTATATATATATACGTGTATATATGTACTTATCTGGCTCGCACAATCGCTGCGCAATAAATCTCAGCGGAATCTCAGCCACGCCTCCAGCTGCTACTCTGAATTTTTATGCATGACAACGCTACTGAAATTGTTGGCCCAAAAGTTAGGAGCACCACTCACCACCTCCCCCCCACTCCATGGCTCGCAGTTCTTGCCACATTTTTGGATGGGCAGAGGAACGTTTTTGCGCGCTTGCTTAATTTTTTATGCACAGCGTCCAAGTTTTCATTAAAGTTTGATTAAAAATAAATTATTGGTTATTAAAAATGATTAGTTTTGCTAGACCAAGCCGCGGCCAACTGAAGTAGCCAAAGAAACGCCCCAGAGAACTTTTATAAAGAAAACAGGGAATAATGAAATTGTTAATGGGCTTGCGACCGAGGTGGAAGCAGGCGCAAGAACAAAGGCAGAGCCAGTGGCTTGTGGCAGGGGTAGAGGCATGGGGCATGGGGCAAGGGGCAAGGGGCAAGGAGTCGTTTGATGTGACAAAGCCGAGGGCGAGCAAAGACCGATGATGGTCATTTGAAAGTCAATGGACGTTCGGTCTGCGGTGTAGGGGAGCGACAACAGCCCTTGGAATATACATATCTGAACAAGGCAGGCTGCCAGCTGTATAACAGTTTGTTTTAAAACAGCCGCAGTGCCACAAACAAGCTGTACTGTTCTTCAATTATTAAGTGTTTTTTTATTGTTTAAGAATTCATTTTAAAGTGTTTACTTTCTTGCTGAACGACGCTTCTGTTGGCCAAATATTTCGAAATTTATGTCGTGGCCAACTTTAACAAAGTTCATCTTAGTATAAGGTTATGAATACCGTTAACAATGCATTGTATTACAATTTATGTTGCAGCTCTAGTTAACCTTTCGAAAAGCATGTTAAGTCCGTCCTTCACAACAGTTTTAGCTGCACTTTGCTCCAGCGCCCATCTGTCAAGCTGGACCATATGGCTGTCAGTAGCTGATAGTCCCCAGCACCCGGAGCACATAAAGCCCTCGGATTTATGTCTTTAAAACGTCTAAGGTTTAAGCCCCTGGCTGAATGGTGGGAGGAGGAGGGGGTCTCTACGTGTTAGTTGGCTTTATGTCTTGGCATTTTTATGCCTAAGTCTTGAGCGAGCTCCCCAGTGCATATGGGGTCTGTTTATTAGTATAGTTGCTCCCAGTCATTGCCCACACCAACGCCCACACACACACACACACACACACACACTCACACTCACACTCTCAGTCACACATACACACACACACACACACATATATGCCCGTTTCGATCCAATTGTGGTCTCCGCAATTTTTTCTTGAGCATTTTTATTGTATTTTTTCTGCTGCTTGTCATAATTTTTGTTTATTTTGTTTGTTGCCTTTGCTTCTTGATAGGAGGAAAACGCCTGGGGCGGGCTGCTACCCATACGTACACACACATACACTTAAACATATATAGCTGTAGATATTTCCTCGTATTTGCTTTCATTTCCATACTGCCATACTTATCGAAGCAACGCACAGCTGTCGCTTTATTGGCCACGTTTTTGTATTCTTTCAAGAGGGCTTTTGATTTGTGTTGCTATGGGAAGGTTTCCTTATAAGAAATGTTCCACATCGGAAGCTGAATCTCTTTCACAATTACAACAAAGAGAAAGAGATAGAAGACATTTCAAACTGTTTATTTGTTTGCTCAATTCCCAAGTTAATTTACCAACCTCTCGGCTACTTCTCACTTCTCCCCCCCCTTCAGCTGTGAAGCCCGCATGCAAATTTCATGTCAAAGCATCGACAGTTAAAGTACACACAAACACACACAAAAACACACACAAAGACACACAGACACACAACTTGATTAAACTGTCAAGTGACTTTATAACTGACAGCGCCGACATTTTGATTATTAATCATTGCCAATTGGCTGAACGCAGACTATGACACAGACATCTACATACACATGCACAAGAAGTGTGCGAGAGGCGCTCTAAAAGTAACGATATAATTAACATGTTAATAATATGAACACATATATACGTATACTTAATAAATTGTTATTAACATATAACAAATTTCCAATTATTACATTTTATGAGTTAATTTATTCATATAGAATACTTTTCTAAGAGAACTTTGCGCACTTTTGAAACTGCCCTCTGGTGCAAGTATAACAGTATCTGTATCACACATCAATGCGGGCAGACAGTGGACAGATGCGAAAGGAGATTTAACCCATTGACTGCAATGCGACCCAGACAAACTGCATTATAAACTAGAGTAGTTTTTGTAGGTGGGCAGGGGAGGGGGTGTGTCAGACTTTGGGTGATGTTTGAATGAATGGAAGCACTCAGCAGTGCAACGTCCAATTGCCTTCACCTGCCATTTTGTCTTTGCCCCTTTGTCATGGACTTGTCACCAGATTAGGCTATATTCGAATTTTCACTAATTGCGACAGCTAGTTTTCAAGCCCACCTCTAAACGAAAGCTTACGCTTCTAATTATGCCGTCCCTCTCGCTCACTCTCTTAAGTCTTACGCAAATGAGCAAAGAAGTTGGCAGACTAAACTATTGACAGCAAAGAGCACCTGTTGCTATGGCAAAGAGAGGGGCAGGGAAAGGGGCTATAAGGAGTTGGAAAAGTGGAAGCAAGGGGGAAAGAGAGTTGAGTTACTGACTTACTTTTATGGCAGTTTTGCCATAAGAACTTTTTGTTCGCAATTGTGTTAAGTGCGTTTTGATAGGCAATGAATAGGTGGATAGATAAGCTGAAGACTCGAATGGAGTTCAAGTTGAAATGCTTCCAACAACAGTTCAAGTTGTGAAAGTGTAAGTTCATAGAAGAGTCAACTGTCAGTTTATTTGAGGTTAGGTCCACAACTGAGAGAAAAGAAAGTTAATGAAGCAGACAATGTTGTGGACAGATTAAACTAATAATTTCGTAGAAAATCCTTCGACCTTAGACTTTGGGTTCATAACAAACGATAAAATGAAATATAGCTGAAGAGTTTTAAGGTTGATTCAACTTATTTATCTTTGAGCTTAAATGTGGTCAACAGTTTAGGCAAAGACTTCAGGCCAATTGGCAAGAAAATCTAGAGTTCCGTTTAAAAGAAACGATGGAAGGGCAAAAAAGAACAACAAGGAAATGCAACGTGTAAATGCGTACAATGAATGTTCGCTTAGTTGCACCTTCAGAAAAAAGCAACACGAACAGCAGCAACAACAACAACAACAACAATAAAAACAAGGACACTCGAAATGCTAATTAGATGCTGGTGAGAAGTGTAAAGAGGAAGAGGGAAATCCTGGAAATGCGGCACCAGTGCAATTCACGAAAACCAAGTCATGTAATGAGATTGCAACTGGCTGCGAGGCAGCCTCAACTCCTGCCACTTAAGGCAACCAAAAACATAACTAGAAACAAGTAAAGGGCCAAATCGGTGGAGCAAGCGAGAGAGCAAGCGATTTAATGATGCAAATGATGCAAAAGAGAAAGAAAACCAAAACCAAGAAAACTCCAAAACCAAATCCAAAACCAAAACCAAAACCAAAACTGAATCCAAAGCTGCAGACCGTTAACTTTTGCATGCCGTCGGTTGTGGACGTCAGAACGAAAGCTGCTTAAAGTGGGCGACTGATTGAGTGCGAGCGAGATGGCGAACGAAGCGGCGGCCATCGTTGCCATTGTTTTCTTTGTGTATGTGTGTCTGTGTGTGTGTGTGTGTGTGTGCATTCACTCGTTAGTTGCACATTTTGCCAGCTCTTTTTCGGGCTCGCATTGTTTTTGTTGTTTCTTCATTGTCTTTCGGTTTGCGCAGCGAGCCCTTTTTCTATGCAGCGCCACCTGGCGGCCCAAACGCACAGCAAAGTCATCAATATTGCTTATTTGCAACAGTGCTTTTTGCTGCCGCTCTTCGCCCCGCTTTCTTGTTCTTCTTACTATTCTTGTTATTGTTGTTTGGCAGTTATTGTAGCTGCCTTCCTTCCGCCCCGCCCCCCACTCGAGCAACTCGCATTTACTTCCACTCTGCCTGTGTCTGCACAAATTGCGTTTTGTTCTGCCGCTGCCGCTGCCGCTGCCGTCGCCGTCGCCGTTGCATCCGCTTGTCCCGTTTTTATTGTTGCTTTGTGTGTTGATTTATGTTCGCTGCATGTGTGGGCGTGTGTGGGCTCTTGGGCGTGCCTGCACAGCTGACGCCGACGCCGACGCCGACGTCGACGTCGTTGACTTCCCTCGAGAAGACATAAAGTGCACTGCGGTGGCATTGGCAGTAGTTGTTGCTATTGCTATTGTTGTTGTTGTTGTTGTTTTTGTTGTTGTTGCTACTGTTGCTGTTGCTGTTGCTGTAAGCAGTATCTGCTACTGCCGCTGTTTCTGCCTTTGCGTCTTGTTGCGCATACAAATTGGTTTTAGTTATTAATGGTGTGTATAATTAAGCGGGTGCCTTTTGTTGCCAACTTTGTCTGCAGTTTGTTAGAATGTTTCTTAATAATTTGTGAGCGCATCGCTCAAGACAAAAAGACAAAAAGACAAACATCCAGCCAAGGAACAGCCAGCACTTGCTTTGAAACTGAACTTGAAAGACTTGGCTAAAGGGAATGAGTGAGTGCAACGGCAGGAAATTTAATTGAAGACGAACGAAAACTAACAAAACTCTTTCTAACATTTGCAGTTCTAACTAATTTAGTTGAGTTCTTAATAATTCCCTTTTCGGCCAAAGAGGCAAAATGAACAGTTCTTCTTTATATATTAAAGGTAGCAAACAGAACAATAATTTCCGCAACCGTTTTGCCGGCCATATCGGCCCTAAGGATAAAATCTACTCAATCGCATTTAGTATTAAGTTGTTATGGCGAAGTCCTTTGCACGGTTCATTTAATCATTTACTTATTTTGTGGCTTTTGCCAAGGTTGATTAACTTTAGTCAATACACAAAGCGGAACAACTGGCCGCAGGCTCTTTCAAGCAGACAAATGGATTCAAGGAGGGCCAAGCAATAACTGTCCGCCGCTCTAACCCTTTCAATTAAAAAAGTGCCAGAAACAGGCCGAAATCCCTAACCCAAACCCAAACCCAATATCGTATTTGTCTATCAATCAGTCGAACAAATAACCCAAAAAAAAAAAAAAAAGCACTTGGCCCACGGACAAGCACTCGGCAATTGAAACTTGAACCCTTTTCTTTTTTTTTTTTCTTTGCTTGTTTTCCTCATTTCCAGTGGGAAAGTCTCATTACGAATGCAGTATGTGAAAAACGCAAACCGCAGTTAGGGTCTCTCTTCTGCGATACTTGCCTTTATTTATTTTATTTTTCTCTATTTTTGGCTTATGTTCTTGACGCCTACATAAACTTTGATTCTCTCGATCTCGCACTCAAGTCAAACAAACAGAATCGAAATATATATAAATTGATGCTAAATACTGAGCAAATGTTGCCTTAGCAACTTTTAATTGAATGTATACAATCGACAGAGACAGAATGAACGAGTGAGAGGGGGAGAGAGAGAGTGAGATAGAGAGAAATAAAATTCATAAATTTTGTATAGGATTTGACGCAAAGTTTTGGCCCCCAAGTTCTGTTGCCTGCAAAAAGCGAACCACAACTTTTCTAATTTATTTTCCATACTTCATCTCGTACATGTGTGCGCATATATTGTGTTAATACATATTAAATAATACTTACTTTGTATTTTTCTTTGCCCCCACCCCCACCCAGCCTCAAACAGAGCCAAATTTGAGCCTTTTTGTTCTAAGCAACGCGGCAGCTCGACAAAATGTAAGCAAAACTCCGGCCAGACAAACTCAAAGAAAACTTTTTCCACAAAATATTGAGACTCAGAAGTTGAGCGAGCTACTAAGTTTTCCAGTTTTTCCCCCAGCTGGTACGCTTCTCTCTCCTGGGCCTTGACGCCGCGGGTGTTGACTGCTGTGGGCTGTGGCCAGAGCGTACTTTCAGCCTGGCTGCCCGCACTTATCTATTTGTCTAGGATTTGCTGCAGCTTGTGTTGCATATTTGTAGGCGCACTCGAATTTTATTTCAACTTTCGCTTTGTTGATATTAACCAACCAGTCTACAATTCCTTATATTTAATCAGGCAAAACGCATTTCATTGCTAACTTATGACCACTTGCGTCCTTTGATATTTACATTATTTGTCTAGGCACCTGCCCACCCCTTCCTCTACCCACGCAATTAGATTAAATGAAATTTGCCGTAATGAACATTTTTGTACTTATACAAGGCAGCTTCTGCCAACTCTGAACTTTCACGTTCTCGTGTCGCTGGATAATTGAGTTTAGAGCGCGCAGCACGCGACCAGCCAATGGGGCATTTAAGTACATAGAGGTAGGGAGGGGGTGGGAGTGGGGGTGATGGTGTTGTTGGTCGCTCAGTGGGTGGGAAGATGGTTTTAATGGGTCACACATAAAAAGGACCGCAGAAACGCATGTAAAAACGTGCTAAAAAAGGATTTATTGTTTTATTATTGTTTGCATTGCGGGGGTGAACCTTTTTTTAGGGCCCAAAGAAAATGGAAAATTAGAATAAGCAGCACATATCCCAGTATAATACTCGACTTAATGTGAAGCCTCTTTAGATTAATTTTTTTAATGGCGTGCTCTATGATTTATGTGACATTCACCCTTTCGCCGAGTTCCACCCACCCACTTATTCGCTCTCCCTCTCTCTCTCTCTCTCTCTCTCTCTCTCTCTCTCTCTGGCTTTCGGTGGCTCTGTTTCAATTTCCCTCGGGTGCCGACACTCTACGAAAATTGCTTTATTTATGGCGAACAACACATGCCAAAATATTCTTAACCTTAGCTCAGCAGCTAACCACAAACACGTAAATTCCCATGGAAAATAAATTCCATTTTCATTTTCATTTGCCATTTGCCATTTGCCGTTCGCAAACGAAAATGCCAAAAGCGCAACTTTCGCAATTTCATAAATTTTAATCCTTTTTTATTGCCAGTCGTGGCAGGTTGAGGGCGGTGGGCGGTGGGCGGTGGGCGTGGTTGCGACAAGCATAAGGTGTGTGAAAAATTGAAAGTGAAATACATGAAACTCATTTCCGTCGCAATACTTCGTTTGTCTACTCCATTTTCAAAAAGGGGATGTGGGAGTCGAGTTGACACCGCATTGAAAAATATCAAATTAATTGAGTGATCGACTAGAACGTACCCTATATTATAATCTGATGATAGAAAAAGGAAAAAAGGCTTGCAGAGATTGATAAATAAATATAAATTTACTGTTATATTCAATTTATTTTTATATTTACTTCCCTCTTTATTTAGACTTCCCCATAAATGGTGCCAAACGTTAATTAGTATAACTAATTGAGTGATCGACCTCGTAGTGCCCATTCATACAATTAACATAAGATGATGTTGCGATAGTTTATAAAAATCTACCTCTGTGCTTCCCTCTTAGACTTAGAGATGTGCCAGTATAACAGTATAACAGTCAGGGCTTAAATCTTGCCAAGCAACATAAAACCAAACGAGGGGGTCCACAATTGTATAAGTGCGGCGCACAATATGTAAAGGTAAGAGTGCTTAGTGCAGCACTAATTACTTTGGCACCTAACATTATGTAACGGGTAAAAAGGACATAGAGGACGGCACACTTAATGTCAAGCATACGCCACGTTGAATGCCTGCGGTTAGCTGCCACCACTGCCTCCGATCCCCTCGTTCATCGTGCCTGTCTTCTCTTTCTCTCAGCCGCATAATTTAAATAACAAGTTGGAAATGGCTTTGGGGTTCGGAATTTAAATATGCGCCCAACTGTCGAAAAGGAAAAACAAATGAAAATTGCGAGAAAAATGGCGGGAATGCATGTGTGTGTGTGTGTGTTCGTGGGTGTGTCCGTGTGTGGCGTATGTGAGCCGTTAAAATGCGCTGCCAGGGAACGCGAAACGTGAAACACGACAGGACACAAACAGGAACCGCGTGGATGCGTCTACTCGTGTCCTGTCCTGACGCGTAATTTATGCATGTCTAAGCAGCCTTTTGGCATTGTGAATGCCTCATCTGTATAAGTGTGTGTGCACTTGTTTGCATGTATGCGTGTGTGTGCGTGCCTTTTGAAATGACATGCACAGAAATCAAATGCTTTTCTGCTCCCACTAAAGTGGAAATGGAATGGGAATCGAAAGATGCAAAGAGGATAGCAATCGTTTGAAATAATGAATGAACGTACGAATGTCTGAATGACACTCGCAAAAAAGAGCTCAAAAACAATCAGAGAAGAATGTCAAATATTTGTAGCCATATCCAGCTAACTGAAGCATGACATATTAATGAAATTGTGATGACAGATTTTGGCAAGCGGGGAAATTAGGAAAAAAAGATGATTAAGTGCTTAAATAGGGGGAAAATGAATCGATAAATAATTAATAACCACAAAAACAGAAGAGGAGAAACTAAATGGGATAATTCATTTATTTAACTAAGTAAATGAATATGAATATCAATATGAAATAAAAATGATTAGTAACAGATATCGTTACAGATTATTTAATAGAAATATGTTAATCATTCTGAATCATCTTTTAATTACATTTAAGTAGCAACAAAAATAATTACAACATTTGACAAATTGAATTGAATAATGGGAATGTGTACAGCAGCTAAATATGTACAGCATAAACAATTTATAATATAACAATATTTAATTTTGAATTCGTAATTGTGATTCATAAAATATTTAAAGATTCGCTAAGATTAGCAACCACAACGGAAATCGATGTTGATTAGTTGTCAGGAAATAGTTAAGCCAATCGATTTGAATGGAATTAAGACATCATATCATATTACATAAGCTCATCATTACGTTGTTTGGCCTCCTAATTGTGGCACTTTACGTTGCGTAGTTAATTCTAAAAAGCACTTGGTCCAATGAAAAGTTCAACAAACTGTTGCACAAGTGACAAAAACAGTGGCAACAACAATAACAACGAAATAAATAAAAACAAAAACGAAACGAAAAATTGCGACACGCGACATTAAAAAACTGGCAGGCAATAAAAATTGAGGTCAACAGCAGCAGCAGCAACAACAACAACAACAACAACTAATGAATAACAAAGGCAAAAACTACAACAGCAACTATAAAAGAGGGTGGGGGAGGAGGAGGGGGCATAAAAAGTGAGGCGCATTTTATCAAGATGCGCAATTAAATATGGAAATGCGCGCAAATGGAAAATGGAGGCAGCGACAGAAACAACATGAAATCTGCACACGCGACAAGTCTCATTAGCGTGTGGTCCCCCCACCCCTCCCCACTTACCCCTCTCTCAACCCACTGAAATCCCTTAAACAACAAGCCTTTGCCCCTTCCCCCCTCCCCTTCACCCATTTCAGTTGACACCGCGCAAAGAAAAAACTTTAAAACAATTAAATGTCATTTTGTGGCACATTTTATTTAGTAAAAGCGGGCGCTGTGGCAGCGGGGCGTGGCAGCCATTATGCTTGTGTGTGTGTGTGTGTAAGTGGAATGTGGCGGGGGGCAGGTGGCATTGTTGAACACTGAACGCTGAACACTGTTGTGTATTTAAGTTGAGTGTTGTTGTCAACGCATTTGCGATTATTTGCTGCAAATATTTGAAAATTAAACACAGACCCATGAGACGTGAACGATGAGCGGAGAGGCGGGGGCGGTAGGCGTGTGCAGAAGGTTAGGCAGAGACATGCCTAAAATTTGTTGAGAATTTATATTACGTGTCGACAGCAACAACAAACAACAACAACAACAACAACAACAACAACAGCTGGCAGCGAGGTTAGATTGTGGGGGCAGGCGCAGACAATGCAAACAATTTCAATTTGCATGTAGAAACAAGGACACAAACACACAGATAGACAGAGAGAGAGAGAGAGAGTGGAAGGGAGAGCGAGACAGAGGCACACTTGTAAAATGGCAGCCAAAGTTCAAAATGCAACTATGCGGGACTCTGCTTGTTGAGTGAAGGAGGGGTGACGGGGTGAAGACGAGTCGGAGGCTGTGGCAACTGTGAAGGGCACATTAAGTGGCGGTTCGGAGCATTTGTGGCACATGTGAAGCATATGGAAACTGTTGAAAGAACGTGTCGCCAACAGTGTTGCAAAATACGTAGGCCAAAGAAGGTTACTGCTTGATTATGGCCAAGCACACGGCCAAGAGTCCTTCTACACAGGTTAACACGTTTCTAGAACATAGATGTGGCTAAGTAGATGCATATATATGTTAACTTGTCTTAAGAATATTAAGTTAACTCTTGTCTTTTATACACGCGCATACATACTTATCGCTTTAAAATACACTGGACTATCGCCTGTTATCGATATGTTAATACTGCAAATATGTATAAATTGATTGAAATATATATTAAATATTTTTTAATCATATTTATGGTAATACATACATACATAAGCGACAAATGGAAATGTCGAATTAGTTAAAATTTGTAAAAATTGTTTTAAAATTGATTTGAAAATTCATTCATTATATTTCTTATATATTTTTGAATTTATCAAAAATAGTGGCAATAATTATAAAATATTACTTAAAATAGTTAAAGTTAAGAAATTAAATAAATTGCAATTCAAATAGCTGTTTATATTGATATGTACATTCAAATACTTTTATTTTTATTTTTTTTTATAATTTTTAATAATAATGATGCAAACACATACATTTAAATGCGACAAATAGAAATGTTTTTATGCTGTGCATCAAAGCAAAAGTAACTTAAACTTCAATTAAAAATTGTTATTAAATTTATTTGAAAATTCATTTAATATATATTTTATATATATTTATGCACTTGGCTTTATCAAAAATAATATTATTAAATATTATTTAAAATGAACAAAGTTAAGATCTTAACTAAAATGTATTCCAAATAGCATCATTTTCTTAGTTATTTTTTTTTTATTTTATATAAACTATGTATAAAAGTAAAACTGACTTCGAGCAAAGTTCAACACACTTTAAGGCCACAAACAGCATGCAACTAAATGAAAAGCTGTCAGTCTATTTATAAAGTTTATGAACTGGAATTTAAGGAACCCTTTTCATAGGGCATTCGTTTGCAATGCGATATTTCCCCTTGGCCAAAGCCAACTTCGTTATCAATTTCGCCTGCACACATCCTGCCGGCTGCCCCGCCCCCCGCCGACCATTCGCGACAGCCATTTTAATCTGGCTGACAATTTTCGCGCCCTCTCTTTCGCACTTTCTATCTCTCTCTCCCGCTCTTGCTCGCCGAGGCAAAGATGACATTTCACCTGCTGCTCACCTGGCAAATATCCTGTTTGCAGTTTGTTCCATCTGCATATCTATACGCATATATCTACAGCTATTGCTGTAGCTATAGCTATATATGTTCAGGTTAAGTCTGCTGCACACGCCTGATGGAACTGTCAACTGTCATTTAAATTTAATCGCTTGTTGTTTCTCTCGCTTTCGAGTTGTCGCCGCGATTATTGTCGCCAGTTGTCTCCCTGAGTCTCTGTCTCCCCTTTCCGCACGATTTTAATTACTGCGCCACAAGACAACGAAAGTCAACCGGGCCACGCCTCCCCGCCCCCTTCCTACGACACTGCCTCGTAGCAAACAGCAGCTGTCAGTCGCTTATCGCTCTGGCTTTATAAAAATAATATTAAGAGACACTCATTGCGTCTCTCTCTCTCTCTCTCTCTCTCTCTCTCTCTCTCTCACTCTCTCTCGCTCTCTGTCCCTCACTCTTTAGCTATATCTGGCCGTGTCTCTGTTTCAAGTTTCTGTTTGGTTGGCAGCTCTGCTCTATTTAGATAAGTGGCACATAAATTAAGCAATTTTCCTTTTCTTTTACTTGCTCTTTCATTCTCCTTACACACTCTCTCTCTCACTCTTTCTGTCTCTCTCTTTCAGCATATTTATAAAACAATTGTGTGTTCTGCTTTTCTTGCCTTCGGCTCCATTTGCTTTTCGCTTTACAACTTATTCTTTTTGTAAGTGTTGCAAGTAGTTTGGATCGCCGGTTTATTAACCCCTCCACATATTTGTACCTCGTAACGAGCTTTCCATCACTGGCCATAAACTTTATTTGCCTCATTAGCTTTAATCATTATAAGGTACGCAGCTCGAGTGCAAGATAAACATTTTGACAGCTCTGTCATAAATTGTCTTTCAGATAATTCCACGATAGCGAAATAGGCCAAAGTTTCATTCAAGAGTTTTCGGAGTACAGGCTGCACTCAATAAAAAATTCAACTCGATTCTGTAAGCTTGAAGAACACGTTCGATGATATACCTTTAAATTAGATAGGCAATGAGTTTGCAGATAAAAGCTGATTAATTCTTATTTTTATATATTAATTAAATTTCCTTTTTTCCGCTTGATTGAGTGCTTCTTCTTGTTGAGTCTAAAAAGGTTTTGCATATGCCATCAAACTTTCTTTCAAGCACATTAATTTGACAAACAAGCTTAAAGCTTTTATTGACTATAGAGAGCGTTAAGCTTAAATGTTTTAATATAAGAGCCATGCCAATTATTTTAAACAAATGCTTTTAAAAGCACATTAATCGAGTAGCAAAGTAAAAGCTTTCTCTTGGTAGAAAAAGTTAATTAAATCTGAATATTCTTTGAATAGATTTTATTCTCCGTTTATTTGTACTTTTAATGATCTTTCACCGCACACTTTGTACTGTTATTCAAATAGCATTTCCATGAAAAACCATAGAACTAAAATTGTCCCATGAACTGTTTGCACCTTAAAGTTAAAGCCACACAAAGCTTCCCATTGATAGACAATCAGCCAGTGACACCTCAGTTGGAGGCCAGCATCAAAGTCAACCCCATTAAGTGTTGGTTGTTGGTTATGTTGAGCATCGGTTGTGCCCTTTGTTCATTTCTCTCACCTGCTCGAGGAGCAGTCGTAGTTGTACACTCGTATTTGGCCAACAGATTAACACCTTTGAAGTGGATGCTGCCACACGAAACTTGTTCCCGCTTGCCGCAAGCTGTGGCAGCACTGATGCAGCTGCAGCTGCTGCTTCTTCAACTCACAAAAAAAACAGAAAGAAAAAAAGAGAAAAAACAATTTTTCCCTTTTATTTTTGCAGTTCGGTTTGGTTTATAATCAAATGCAATGGCATGACTAAAAATGGAATTTTGCTGTCTGCACTTCATCAACATGCGGGCCCCAAATGACTCAAAAGACTGTCAGCCAGACAGACAGACAGACCGAGAGACAGACAAACGGACGTACAGAAAGTCAACGCAACATCCCGATTCAGTAACTAAAACTGAACCTGAATCCAGGTTCTGGCTGGGACTCAGACTCAGACTCAGGCGCAGGCCCAACCCGTTCCCAACACGCATTCCTCTTGCCATACAAAACAATTGACATGCTTTGTTGTTGTTGTTGCAGTTGCTGTTGTTGTTGTTGTTGTTGTTGTAGTGACAGCACTGAATTGTCACAGCAGCAGCCTTTGCCTTCGCCTTCGCCTTCGCCCTTGCCTTCGTCTCCTTTGTCAAGTTGGCTGACTGCAAGCATTTTCCAAAATGGCTCGCAAAAGGTTCGGTTGGCACTCAGAACTGGTTTGCTTGGAAAGGACTCGCTCGACTGGAACTGGTTCCACATCGTCAACAGCAAATTGTCTGCTCTTTATTTATCAATAGTGCGATCCCCAATTCCCGATTCTGGGCCGGTTTCCTTTCAATATCATTTCATTGCGCCTTCGTCTCAGACAGTCTGACGATCGGACTATCTGACCATCTGACCATCTGACCAGCTGACCAGCTGACCATCTGATCATCTGACGCTCTGCTATCAATTCTGTCTTTGGCTGCTCTGCAGCAAATTAAGATCAATATCGAGGCTCAAACCGGGCGGTAGCCGTTCCAGGCGGCAGGTGGCATTCGTATTCCAGTTTCCTCTCTTTGTTTCCCTTTTTCGTCTGTGGAACTCTGATTTATTTGCAGCTTCCAGTGGCGGAAATCGCTTAATACGTGGGACGTGAAACGTGGAACGCATTCGCTTTTAGTTTTCAATTCAATTGGCGCGCTTTGATGTACACCCAGCAAATCTCCAGCTCCAGCTCTAGCTTCAGCTTCAGCCACAGCTGCTGCAGCTACCCCTACTCCCTTCTTCTTCTTCTTGTTCTGTTCAAAGCGCGGCATTCCTAGCGCTGGCAGGCTGCCTGCTGTGACACCGCCGCCTTCCCCCACTCCAAATACGCCGCAGTTATTTATTGTATTCGTTTATCTGCATTTTCCAGGCGCTAATAAATTTCGCAGCGCTTAATTTGCTAAAGAACTGCAACGCACATGAATTTTATGGCAGCGAATTATATTTCCAGATATGCTATAAACCGCTTTAGCCAATTGCATCGGGCCGCAGCGCCATCTGTTGGCTCAAGGGGCAGCTAATAAGCTGTGGCATCATAATTGCAAAATATTGATCACATCTATGCGATTTATCTTTAAGCGTTGCGATATTTACGATGCAAATTTAAGATTTGCCTTCGTTACAGCAGCCACAACTAAATAGCTGGTTAAATTTAGTCAATTACCAAGTCAAATAAGGGTCTAGTAAAGACACATCCCAGTGGGTAAACCAGGCCAACGGCATTAATTGAAAGTATTCACAAGTCAATCAGGCGGAACAAACTTTGTGGCAAGCGACGGAAAAAGCGAAAAAGCGACAAGATTCAAAAGCTAAATAAAACTCAAAGTGAAAACTGAATTAGCATCTCATAAACAGTGGGCGGGGCCGGCTAATCGATAATTTCTGAGCAGCGAAGCTGGCCAAATCGGGCGGGTTAACCTGCAACGTGTTTATAAATATGCCGCTAATGAGAAAACCAACACAACAAGCGAACAACTTGCAACTGTTGCCAGTCTGTCGCTCAGCTCGATTCATTGCGGTGTCAATGGATGACAACGGCAATGAGCAGAGGCGTCGACAGAGGGGCTGGGGAGGGGCTGGCAGGGGCCGCTTGTAAATTGTTTAAACAAGCGTCGGCACATTAACTTTGAAGCAATCTGCGTGTGTGTGTGTGTGTGTGAACGTGTGTGTGTGTGTGCATTTGTTTGATAAAAGAGACGACTTTGTTCCACTGTGGCTGTGGCTGTTCAAGCAATCGTTGTGTAAATATTTACCCCGAAGGTAAAAGTAAAATTAAGCATTGTTTATCTTTGCTCCCCATCCCCTTACTCAACCTCCTCCCCTATTTACCACAAATGTGTGGCATAAATAACATTGCTATTGGCATAAAATCGAGTATTTGCCTCAAATATTTGAGCAGCCTTTCGCCCGATGCAGACATTAATTGTCGCAATTTATATTGCAACTGCGTTGAGGCAAGTTCTGCGCCACGTGCAACGCGCTTAACTAAACAAACGGGCTTAAGATGCCACCATCTGCATGACTTTTCCCTATGCTAAGTGCAAATAGCTTTATTTAATAATAAATTATTTGTGAATTTATGGATCAATAAATGGACAGTCTTTGGAATTGTTATATTTTTTATATGTAAAGTATTTATGCATATTTATTTAAAATAATATTTGTAGTTATACTCATAATATTTACTTATGCTTATTATTTTGTTAGTATTTACACTATTATTCTATATATATAATTCACATATATGTTCTATATACTTATATACGTACATTTCAATTTTTTCCCCTTAGAAGCTGTCAAGTGTACTTATTATTTTAGTCAAGTACCATAATACGATGTGCCATAATTTTCCATTTTTGTTTATAACATTTGAAAAACATTTTATTTTTTCCCGAACTTGAGTTTTTTTTATAAATAAGTGTTCAATAAAGAAACATGCATCTATATTTTATTATTTTAAGAAGTGGAAAAATTGTTGTTCAAAACTAAAGCTGAACCATACGGCAGTATCTATTATTTTCATCATGAGTGTATATACATATGTATTACATAAGCTTCATTGATCTACTTATTTGTTAACTTATATTTCTAGCGACATGCTAAGACCAATACTTATACACTTATTTACTTATACAGTTAGACACTCATACACTTATACTAATAGTTGCTCTCTCTCTCTCTCTACTCCACAGGCGACATCCTGTCCGGCGTTTGCTTCGTGGGCCAGCTGGACACCCACTCGCTGGGCGGCTTTCTCATTTTACCGCTCTGCATTTATCTGTCGATCGGCGCTCTCTTTCTGCTGGCAGGCTTCATCTCGCTCTTTCGCATACGCACCGTGATGAAGACGGATGGCAAGCGGACGGACAAGCTGGAGCGCCTGATGCTGCGAATCGGCTTCTTCTCGGGCCTCTTCATTCTGCCCGCTCTGGGGCTGCTGGGCTGCCTGTTCTACGAGTACTACAACTTTGATGAGTGGATGATTCAGTGGCATCGCGACATCTGCAAGCCGTTCTCCATACCATGTCCGGCTGCCCGGCCGCCTGGCACACCGGAGGCGCGACCCATATTCCAGATCTACATGGTCAAGTATCTCTGCTCCATGCTGGTGGGCGTCACGTCCAGCGTCTGGCTCTACTCCAGCAAGACCATGGTCAGCTGGAGGAACTTCGTCGAGCGGCTCCAGGGCAAGGAGCCGCGCACCCGGGCCCAGGCGTACGTCTAGTATGAGACCGCGGCGGCGGCGGCTGAGGTGGCGGCAAACGAGAGTTACTTAGCGTTTAGCACGTAGAGTCCCAAATTCCCGGTGTCCCGAAGTCCCCACGCCACAGAAGAACATTCAAGGATGCGAGCCGTTGTCGTAGTCGTTGCTTAGCCTCTCAATAAGCTTTGTATAAAGTTCATCTCTGCCCTGCACCCCCTTCCTCCCTCCCTGCCATCTACCCTTCAAGCGAAATCAAAAGTTTATCCTAAGCTATTGTTTAATATTTAGTTATGTATTTTATATGAAAGCTCGCGGCTTTCTTGTTGAACCAAAACATTTTAATTGATAAGCGTATCTTTAGTATCTCTAATGATAATATTCTAGTATTTTAGCATGAACTCATTCACTTTTATGGCTCACGCTTCCGTTTCCGTTTCCGCTTCTATTCCCATATCCGGTTCCGTTGCTACAAATGGTATACGAACTTCATAAGGGTTTTCGTCCCTGTCGCTCCCTCACTTTTCTTTTCCACAGACGCATTCGATTCGAATAAGTTTGCATTTAAGTAGGTTTTTGATCAATTTGATTTGTGAAAGCTTTAAATGTGCCCTACCGTTAATTAAGCATATACATATACACATACGTGCACACATCTATACATATATATATGTAGGTGTATGTCTTAACTCCTTAAGCATATTTAAGTACTAGCGTGGTGTTTGGCTGAAGAGTTGTTCACAGTTTCCATTCGAATCGAAGTTAAGATTCGTCACATAAACTATTTATGATATTTCACTTTTCCAGACTTTTTACCAACTGCCAGTCAAAAATCACAGTTAAGAAAATATTTGCATAAACAATAAAAACATAGATGAAGAAAAACTGCTTAAAAAATAAAACTGCTTAAAACGTAAATTAAAACTAAATGTAAAATAAAATCGATGCATTAATCATAAATTATTTGTGTGTATAAAATATATAGGAACTACTTACCATATTACTATATCGATATATATGTATATGTATGAGTGTATTATGTAGCAATAAATGTCCTCCATGTGCGAAAGTTATAATTATTGTAAATTTATGGATTAGTTTGTTAAACTCATTAATGTTTAAAGCCAAACGCGTTTGTTTTATTTAATCTTTAATGACGTTGTAGTCATAAAACTTAAGCACCCCCTTCCCACACTCAAATTGCGCAACTAATTAATTAATTGACTAACTAATTAATTAAGAAATCGATTAAATGAGAAGAAAACAAACTGCCATTTAAATGTGTATTTGTTAACGCGGGTAGCACCCAATTAACTATTGTTCAGCATTTGTTTTATTGCCCAATTTAATAACTGTACAATTTCAATACTAATTTTTGCTAATAATAGACTCCAAATATTCGCCTAGAATTTAAGTGAAGCAAATGCAAATGAAATTCAATTATGAAACTCGCTGTAAAATAGAGAAAACAAAAACAAAAATAAAACATATTAAGCGAATAAACAATTATAAGTGTGTACACATATTTGAATAACAAATGGCAAAAAAACAACAACAATATGAACAAATAAACTTTATTTTATTGTTAAAGACTGAATGTGAAATGCATTTCATTTGACCTTTTGGGAAAACATTTTATAATTTAATTCTGATTTTTTTTTTGTTGAGCAAAAGTTGTAAAAATATGCTTGAAGAACGTATTTTTCCTCCGCCAATTTTCATTGATTGAAATGAAAATTAATTTTCTTGGTCCGAGTGTGGAATTCAAAGCAGATTTGTATTTTCTGTGTACGCATGGAACAAAGCAAAGTAATCTTATTATAAATGTACGTGTGAACAAAATGAAAATCGCTGCAGCCGACTGCCTAATATTTGCTTACATTTCAATATAACTTATTTTTATTGGCCAGGCTAACAGAAAATTTGAAGTCCGTATTAAAAGAAGATCAGCCATGAACTCTAGCCACAGATCTATTCATAACTCTTGCAGATAAAGTTATCAACCCACACAATTAATAAATCGATTCAATCAAGTTGTAAGATATGATAATTTAACATTTTCTGGGCATCTTCTTCAGCAAAAGTCTACTCAAAAAACAATATACTCCTCTTCACTTTGCGAACAAGTGCAACACAAATACTGTTAAGTTCAAATGCTCATTTGATTTATGTGGCATACGAAGAATTGGGAACTGGTTCATTAAAATTGTAAATTTGTTGTTAAGCCAAAGTTTTGATGCTCATCTCCCACTAATTGCATTGCAGACAATAAGCACTTGTCCTCTGTAACTCGACCAAAAACTTTTCTCATTACAACCGACTAGAACACCATATACACACACACAAATGTGCAGACACTTTAAAAGCTGACCACAAAGCAGCTTCAAATTCAATCATAACTTGGCAACACCCGCAGCTACAGCTATAGCTCTATATATGTACAAGTATAGTTTAGAGTCTGGCCCGAATGCGATCCACACTTGAGCCACATTGCCGCAAGCGTTGAAATTTACGAGTGCTCGGTGGGCGGCCCTCTATCGCCCGCTGGCGCCCTCTAGCGCCCACAAAGCACACGCCCATATAATTTTGATTACACTTGTTTTCTAAATACTCCGACTATAAAAAAGCCACAGCGAAACGCATGCGAGGAGCAAATAAAATCCAGAACTTCAGAACGTTAGCGGACCGACTGGTCGGAGGGATTGGCGGAGGGGGCGTGGCCTAAGCGCCTTAGCAACAAATTGCAGTTAAAAGCGAGGGCCAGAAATCTGCGCTGCTTGGTAACCGCGCATCCCCCTGCTCCAGTCCCTCGTTCACCTGCAGCTAACGAAAGCACGCACACAGCAGGACATGTACGTAAGGATATGAAGGATATGGCGCTGTTTTACAAAACACGTGTGCGATTTAACAGCTACAATAAAAGCAACAAAAACAAAAGCCAAATACGGCAACAACTACAAATGCAGCGAAAGTTTATCCCAAAACAAACAAAAAAAATATCAAAAAACAAATACAAGAAAAAAACAACATTCAATATGGCGGCGGGTTTTGTTGCGTTTTTATGTGACCGCCATAAAAAAGTTATTAATGTGTGTATGTGTGTGTAGGTGAGTATGCGTGTGTGTGAGTGTACAAAATGGCGCGGGCGTGTGCAAGCGTTAATGTGGCAAAAAGTCTTTTTGCAATGAACTTTTCTATTTGGCTCGACAAGTTTTTAAATGCCCTAATTGAAAGAAAGCTTCACAGACTTATTAAACAGATTGGATATATATATATGATGGAGTTTTAACCAAAATATGTCCAAGAAAAATACATTAAAGGTTAAGAAATTTTCATAGCATTTGCAGAAAGTTGTAGAACGTAGCTTTCATTTAAGATTTTCTTACAAATATTCGGTTAAGGGGATTTTCACTTTTCTCAACAAAAATATGATTATTGATAGTGTGTATAATTTTCAAATAATAATTTACTATCACAATCATGAAAACTAACTTAGAAAATTCATCGTGTTACCTTTTTGAAACACTGTTCAACAGTTTTCGATTAGAGCTCAGTACACAGAATACATTGACCAACTTTTCATTTAAAATATTTGAACAAAAAACAAATGTTTTTTTAATACACTTTAAATTTTCTAGAGTATTACGACTTCGTTTGGATGCAACTGAAATTCTTTTATATATTTCGCTCTTTTATTCCCATTGCAGTTTTTTACTGTGCGCCAGCGTGAAAATCTGTAAGAAAACATATGAGTGGATAGTCCTCCACTCCAGGGTCCTCTGTGGAAGTTACTAAAAATAAAAGTGTGAATGCTGTGTGGTTAGCAAAACGAAAAAAAATCGACCCACAGCCACAAACTGAACGTCCTGCCTGGAACGCGGAATTGGAAATGTTTTGAGTTCGGTTCCATTTAAGTCGGTAGCATATTTTCTGACATTTTATTAGAGAAGGTGGAAAACTCATTTCCAGACTGGCTTTGCGCTGCACTGCAGTAGACTTAGACTTGCATTACTATTTCGATTCAATTACCCAAAAAAGATGTCCGTCAAGTTTTGGCTCTGTGTGACGATCCTCTCGGTTGTCATTGCCCACGCGTACGTTTACACGGATTTGCTGCGACAGGCGAAGGCGGAGTTCGGATCCGATCTAAGCAAGTACATGGGTGCGATTTGGCTGAGTGTGGCCGATTTCTGGGCACAGTTTAAGACGGAGCTCAGGTGGCAGCTGGAAGTGGGCCACAAGACGGCGTTAAGTGTCCGGAAGAGCATCCAGCTCTACCGGAAGAGGCGCGAGGAGCTGAAGGCCCAAAGGGAATTCAAATCGAGCTAAGGAAAATCTGCAACAAAATTTCGCGTCACATTTAACCTCTGTTGCTTTTAATTGTCACTGTGAAAAATATCATGTTGTCCCAGTAAAGCAGTTTTTCTTAATTAATTAATTGCAAATACTTCAACTGACAGCTGGGGAAAACCAGCAGCAGTGGAAAACTGAAAGCTGAAAATTGCATTTCCCAATTAGGCAATCTCCGAATCGAGTTGCAAATGTGTAAACATTTCATTCCGCTGTCTCTTTAGCGAAATCCAACTACACATATAGGGAAAGAACTCGGCTATATAATCGCAGCAGTAGTTTTTTTTTTCTTATCTGAGGGGCAACGAAAATCTGAACAGCTGCGCTCAATTGGAGCTCAATGAAATTTCATGACCACTGAGTACGGCGGAAACTACACTCCAGGACTTCACTTCGAGGGCAGATCCCATGCAAACAATGGAAAAGTTAATTGCCAGAGGAAGTTACAGCCCCGGAGAGGGCGACTAAAATAGCCGGAGTGGCAGGCACAGTTTTCTATATGAGGCGCTTGCAAATGGCAGCAAATTGCGCAGCAGTCGTCAAAAGGAATCCTGTCGAGAAGCCAGTCAAGAAATCAGAGCAATCTTCAAGGGGTTTGTCGGCCAGAGCGGGATTGGAGGGGTCGCCTTCCGGGTGGCTAATGGGAGCGCCAATATTTGTCAGCTGCCAACAATCGGAGGCACTTTTGTGGGCTGCTAATTTGTGTCGCAGCAGTCAATTAAATTTCGGGCAAGGACACGGCTGACATCTTCAACTTTTCGGGATTAAAACGGCGCCAAATGAATAAATGATGGGGCATGAATGTCAATCAGAGTTAAGCATCGGAAATGAAGACAAACAACTGCCTCAATGGTGAATGGACACAAATTGAAATACGACCAAATCCCAGCACTGTTTCCAAAAGGGGGCGGGGCCAACAGGGGGGCGGTGCAAACTTCAATTCTGATGAGTCATGCCCGATGACAATGCCATTAGCGAGCTGTCTCCCCTCTCTCTCTTCCTCTTTCTGTGTGTGTGTGTGTGTGTGTGCGTTTCGCGTAATGGCATAAATTATTAGCAAAAACCACGCCCACAAATTGATAAAGTTTCACCGCCCCCACTAGCACACTAATACAAACAATACTAATGACAGTTGGGGCAAAAGTTTTTCGGGGCATCCGAAATCGATTTTAATGGCATCGCAAATAACGCAATGAAAATATCGTCTATAGAAATTTGGCAAGATGAGAAAACAGTTGAGTTGTTTATCTAAAGGGTGGCTAAAACCAGGAGTGGGTGGGGCGGTGGGCGATGGGCGATGGGCGATGGGCGGCATGGCATAGGGTAAACAAAAGTAACAACTGCAAATGAATTGAGTTCGATTGTGGAAATGTTGTAAAATTTTATAGCCTTGGCAGGCAATTTGATGAAATGAGCAACGAGATAGGCACAATTGCAGAACTACAGCAAGGGAGAAATAGAAATAAAAAAGAATAACCCGACTACGAAATACCCTTACTTGTAAGGTAAGACATAAGTTGGAATGTGGCTGCGAAGCAAATAAAAGTGTTAGTTCGACTGTAGGAAGTAAAACAGTAAAACATTTGGCTAAGAAACACAAGTCAAAAAGTTTTAATTTTTATTTTATTTTATTTATTTATTTTTAACAATTTTTGACTTAGAAATATACTCTTCTAATCTTCGACTTAGCTAAAATGCATGCCAAAAAAACAATTTCTTTCAGATCAGATCAAAATAAAAAATACAATTAAACCAAGGAACAATATTATGAATTAAAAATAAAATAAATATAATAAAAAATATATTAATAAATTAAAATGAAATAAAAGAATTTAAAAATATAAAAGAATTCGATAAATATATAAATATATTTCTAAAGTAATAATATTATTAAAATTAATTATTATTTCACTACAAAGAGATTTTTATATTATGCTAATTAGCCTTCAAAAAAATCGAATATTTGCAAGCCGTGCATACCCATTGCACTGCATTGGACGGGTATTAAAAGTGCGCGCATAACTCAGCGAACTGATTGGAACTGGCTTTCAACTTTGCGGGTTTATGGATAAAGTTGGAGCTTTTAGTGTTTTGCCATAGATGTATTCAAATGTGAATCGTATGATGAAACGGGCTACAAATTTTAATGCACGAATGCCATAAAAGGCGAGCACTGATGAGGCCACACGCTGAGTTGCAAAGTGAAATCCAACTAAACTAAACTAAACTAAGCTCCACTTGTGATCGGGGGCAATGGGCTATGACCAGTAATCGACTGTTGGGCGCCAGTGGGATGTGGTCGTAAAGCATGCAGCAGGTGGCTAAAAAGTTGTTTCTGCCACGCTCAGTAATTAAAGGCAATGCCACAAAGGCTGTCAGCGTGTGGTTACATTCCAAGGACTCCAAAGGAGGCGCAACGAGGTGGCAGCCACTGCGCTTAATCTGATTTATGTTGCGGTTGCGAGTGGCGCGTGCTTCCCTTAATTGTCATAATTTCTTTTTAGCGCCCAAAGCTGTCGAAATGAAGAGGGCAACGGACAGCACACTGAAAGAAACTCTCATCAAAAGAGGGATGTGAGGGTCGTGGCTCAAGTTTCGGCTAACGGGAAAAAAAAGGAAGGGCACGAATTCAATTTCAAAGTGTGTCGAAATACAAACAAGGTTTTGGTTTTTCTATAAAGACCATTTATTTACAATCATATTTAGCCTCAAGACCCTTTATACAGAGCAACGTTTGTGCCTTTTGGTTTCTAATTAAATTTATTTTCCCAAAGTTTGTTTACAGGGTATACACGATGTGGGCTAGCCATTTGCTTTGATGAAGCTATTTCAAACGCCAGCAGCTCTTGCTAATCCAGTCGACAATCTTTGTTCAAATATTTCATTTCGCAAAGCTCTCGAAATCTCGAAATCTCGAAATCTGCGCCTCACATTTAAGACATTTAAGTTTTTGGCATTGGCCTTTCGGCATAATTTATATGCCATTTGTTTCTCAGCTGCTGTGACCTTTTTTCTTCATTTTTTTCTAAATAGAACCATGAAATTTGTAAGTGTCGCCTGTCTCTCGTCTAGTTAGAGCAACATTTTAGCCACAACTCGACCGACCCGCACTCGAAGCCCTCGACCGAAGCCGAGCAGCTTCGACCGTGGCTAATGAAAAGAAATATTAAATTCTCACGTTCCAAGGCAGGGCCAGCAACAAAAGAAATGAAAAGGAACTGAAAAACGCTGCAGGCATAATACAAGCATAAACCTGAGCAGAACTCCAGCTAGCAAAGTACACAAAAGGTAAATAAAAATTGCTGCAACGAGTCATTGGGAACTGTAAGAGCTGCGACTCGAGTGCTGGGCGCTGGGCGCTGGGAGCTGTTGGCTGCGACTTGTATTATGGTCTGACCTTTGCCAAAGACCCAGTCCCAGTACCAGTCCCAGTCCCCAGTCCCCAGTCGATGTCGAAGTCGTAGTCGTAGTCACAGTTGAAGTCGAAGTCAGTCAGCCATTGAGCCAGTCAGCGAGTCGAGAGGCATCCTCAACCCACGTCGGCGACTGCATCGTTAAAGTCCAAAGGCAAAATAAAACGTGATTCATGTTACTTATCACCCGCACAGCATCACAAAAGGCAGCTCCAGCCAGCTCCACCAGTCCAACAGTCCAACAGTCCACTGTTCCATCGGCCCGCCAGTCGCCACTCTCAATGAGCAGCAGATTGCCTTCCTGGTCCGCCGTTGCCATAAGTTGCCAAGCCAAAATCTTGCCCTGTGGCATATGAGGTCGCCATCGCAATCTCCACCGGTTGCTGCCTCGACTGCTGCTGCTGCTGCTGCCGCTGCTGCTGTTGCTGCTGATGCTGATGTACTTCATCAATGCCTTTCGTTGGCTCGTTTCGCTGGCTCATTCTGGCGAATTGTTCTCCAGACGCTGGCGACGCTTTAATAACATCAAAAACAATTTTGAAATTTATGCTCACGACCTTTGGCAAGTGCCCTTTATGATGAAGTCTCATTCTGGCCATGAATGCCAGCCATGATCGAACCCAACTCCTTTTTCTCTATGTGCCTTTTATCAATTCGCTCGCTGATTTTTGTATTATTTTATATACAATTCTTATTTTTTTTTCTTTCTATTTTGCAATGGCTCAGAAAATAAAGCAACAGTTCATTAACGACCATTGTGTGGAAGATTTGATTAGGGTTAACCTATGCTAGGGTCGTAGGGGCTCAAAATAGAACCACGTGATGACCTCATAAGATCATTAAGCAGTCTGTGTTTAATGGTTCACATGAGAAAAAGTCTACTAAAAATAGTTGGCATAGGAACTCACTTTATAAGAAGGTATTGAGCTATTGAGCTATTGAGAGAATATCTTGACAAGTTTATTAACAGCAGAGTATGCAAATATATTTATATACAATCTTGATCGGCTTTATCGGAATTCTCGTCGCATCTCAACTGATTTTCTCTTCAACTAGATTCTCAAAGTTTCATATTGCAAGTTTTCGCAAGACTTTGATTAGCCTCGGAGTGTTTTGCAGCCCAGAGGATTCGGCATACGGCATCCTAACCCCATCCCTATCCCCATCCCCATCGGCTGCCACATCCGCATTTGCATCGGCAGCAGCATCAGACACCACAAAGTTGTGGCACAATTTCAGACTAAACGCTCTATCGCCCTATCGCCTGTCAGAGCCAACTTTCTGACTTGGCTAAGTCGCAGTCGCCGTCGCAGTCGCAGTCGCAGTTGCAGTCGCAGTTGCAGTCTAAGTAGAAGAAGAAGCACTGGAAGTTGAAGTAGAGGAAAAGTTAAGCCAATTGTTTGCTAGTCACGTTCGTCTTGATAACTTGTCGCCAGCTGGAAATCTTCAAATCATGCGACAATGTCGCCAAATCCACAACCAAGTGTTGCAACATGGCTGCATTGTTGCACACAGCTATTAATGCCACTGCCACTGCCACTGCCAGTGCCACTGCCACTGCCATTGCCTGCTCCACAGACGCCTTCAGGCCACAAACGCTTCACAACGTCAACCATCAAACGGAGCTTAGATCCACTGAGCCATGCAACCGCCACAGCCAATCCAACAGCTAACGCTAACGCCAACGCCTCTGCAACTGCGACGCCGACAGTGACTGCGACTGCGAATGCGACTTCGACTTCATCCTCATCCGCATCCTCAAGAGATCCACGCCTGCCACCGTGTGTCATTCCGACATTTTGGCCACATTTCGGCCGCCAACTCGCGGCCCGACTTTAGAATTATGCAAAATGGCTTCAGCCGCAGGCAAAACAAAAAAATTCATTCGGAGAAGACTTCACGCCGAAACTTTCATGCTCTTCGGCTCTTAATTGACTTAGGTATAAGTAGCGTTAATATTTAAGATACGATATAAGTAGGAGGTACGATTTTAAAGAAGAGATGACCTCCTCAAAGGATACGATTGAGCAACAACAACACATCGTACTAAGTTGAAGGCCATGTCATAAATAAATATGGTGATATATAAATATATAATTGGAAATGATAAGAATTTTAATACTAATGATCACAATGTTAGTAGCAGTCACAACATTAATAATAATGATAATGATAATGATAATGATAATGATGATATGATAATGATAATGATAATGATAATGATAATAATGATAATAATGATAATGATAATGATAATGATAATGATAATGATAATGATAATGATAATGATCATGAAAATGATAATGATAATGATAATGATCATGAAAATGATAATGATAATGATAATGATAATTATAATGATAATGATAATGATAATGATAATGATAATGATAATGATGATATGATAATGATAATGATAATGATAATGATAATGATAATAATAATGATAATTATAATGATATTGATAATGATAATGATAATGATAATGATAATGATAACGGTAATGATAATGATAATGATAATGATAATGATAATGATAACGGTATTGATAATGATAATAATTATGATAATAATAATGATAACAATAATGATGATGATAATGATAATGATAATAATTATGATAGTAATTATGATAATACTAAAAATAATTTTCTTCATACATAATTTTATTTATACTAAAGGTAAACATAATATTGTTACTCGTAATACCGAGTCAAATTGAACTACCCTAAATACGGCTTCAAGTGCATACCCCTCACTCATACCCTTCGTCATCGCCATGTTTGGGGGCCATAACGAGCTCAACACTTTCCTGGGCGCTCTCCGGCAAAGTTGATGCCGCTAATGCAGTGGCCGTGCATGGGATTTAAGTAGGTAGCTAGGAAGTGGATAGTGGAGGGCGGGTAGCTCCACCCGGTGGAGAGCTGTCTGGGTGCCACCTCCACTTCTAACTCGGCCTCGTCTTCTACATGATAATCGTGCCCCGCAGACATTTAGTGTGGCATCCATCCAGAGCATTCAACGTCGCTGCCACCGCTTTTGGCGTAACTAATTTTTCTCCTGTGTTCTCCATTTATGTTTTGTTTTTCTTTTCTATTCGTTGCATTTCTTTTCTCTTCGCTTAGTTTTTATTTTTTATTTTTTTTTTTATGAGTTGCCAGCTTGAACCTTCTGCGGCTGCTGCATTATGCATTTGGACTGGCTGAGAGCAGCCCAAAACGTGTTGCTGCCCCGCATTGTTGCAAGCGCTAAGCAATGTTTACGCTTGCAACATTTATTTTGCATGGCAGATGCCCCCTTCCCCTCGCCCCTTATCCAGCCACCCTTCACTTTGCCACGGTAATGCCAATTTGTTGCACTCTACTCTGTCTCCCTAGTTGTTGTTGTTGTCGTTGTTGTTGCTGTTGTTGCCGTTTTTGTTGCTTTTGTTGTTATTCTAAATGGCTCGCAGGCGTTGGCTTCTTTTGGTGGCTGTTGTTTATCTCCCCAGCCCCTCCCCCTTTCGCAACTGCCTCCCCTCCTTATCGTTCCTCAGAGTTGAGTGAACTTCATAGTTTTTTTTTTTAGTTTTTGTGCCTTTGAGCCAAATTGAGTGATTATCAGTTAGCGTTACCTGCGCCAAGCCGACAAACTTGCAAAACTCTCCACCACTAAACTCAACTCAACTCGACTCGGATTTGGTTTTGGTTTTGGTTTTGGTTATGGCTTTGGTTTTGGCCTTAAAGTGCGTGTCCCGCTGCCAGCCAGTCTTAAAGATCTTGAAGAGTCGTTGACTTCTTCTGGCTGCATGCTCAAAGCGATTAATTGAAAAGCAACCATGACGCTTATTTTGTATATATCTTAATTAAATTGGCTATAGTCGTGCTTGTCATGTGGACTTAAATTGCCTGAAGTTTTCTTTAATGGATTAAAGATCACGGTACAAAATGATTTAAAGTTCAACAACTTATAAAATTATTTTCTTATTTAACTGAACGTTTATTTATGATAAGTTTAACAATATTCTAGAATTGTGGTTAACAAACATAATTTTAATCGAAATCCATTAAAATTTATATTTACGATTAAAAAAAAAAAAATATTTTTATGATGCAGTTATTTTTGCCATCCTCTTAATCGCGATATTTCAATTTAATATAAACAAATTCCAAAAGCCTTTTTTATTTTTAGTATGAATTTTTCAAATTTGCGGCCCCAAAAATTTGAGCTATAGCAAATATTCATATACAAAAATACTTATACAAAACATGAAGCTAACTACGATAATAACTACAATATATAAAACATATATACTTATAACTAATACTACTATTAGTTCAAAAAGATTCAACATAAAAAAATATATATTATTCAACTTTTAGCTGTGGATTCTTCGTTTAAAGACGTCGAGTTTGAGGAGCTTTAAGAACCACTTTCTGAGATTCTGGATGTCACGTTTTGCCAAAAGTAGTTTGCAACGTTGTTGGCATTTAAAGAACTCGGGCAGACAATTAGCAGAACATCATCTCTGACTCACTCTATAAATCAGCGGGGACTAGGGAAAAACTATTCTGCATATATAATAATTGTCGGGTATGCCAGGCACACAGGCGAAACATAGGCCCAGTTTCTTTTTGTGAGTCGTGCCTCTTTAAAGAGGCGCAACGCGTGTTGTTTTCGGCACGTGCCACAAAGCTGCAGCTACATGCGCTTAGCTGTGGCACTAACTTGCCTCATTAGCATGCGACACCAAAGCGCATTAAATCACATTTTGCATTTTGTTGCAAGTTGCAAGCAGAAGGCATGAGCTGGCCACCAAGAGTAGGAAGCCAAAATACAGCTTAGAAGGTGTAAATCAGACAGATGAACTTTCTAATACCCTATAGAAAAAATACCCTGTATGAAAATAAAATATCTTCGCTGCTCAATAGACAAGCGAAGTTTTTGTGACTTGACGCATACATATATATACATATGTGTAGTAAAAAAGATTGTGCCGCAGGCTACCTTCTAGTCCAGCAGACCCGTCTAACTCTCTTATTTGTGTTATTTGACAAACATCGTCGTATAGCCAGGATAACCAATTGAATGCAGTTGAAGTCAAGCTTTGCATTTTGATAACTATGCTCGACTTTTCATGTCCGAGAAACTTTGACTCATGTGCCAATTGCAATTGCAGTTGCAGAGGCAGAAGCAGAGACTGAGGGAGAGGCAGAGGCAGAGGTAGAGGCAGAGGCAGCAGCAGTGGCAGAGACGTGGCAGAGGTGAAGGCAAGCTCTTTGCTTGGCTTTTTGTGTTGTTTGTTTGTCTTTGCGATGTGCATGCATCCATCTACATATATGACGACACCCTCACCCCCTCCCTCGTTTCCACCCACTCTATAGCTCCACTCCCCCTCCTCCCTGACTGCATACTCTATCTTAATGTGCCGGCCAGGACTTGGGCACGTTTCGTGCGAAGGATATTTGCCCTGGAGGAGCAATTCGCAATGGCAATGAAAGCCGCTGTGCATGTGAAATTGACAAAAAGAAAAGGAGCGGGGCGTGGCCCGACGCCCAACGCCCGACGCCCACATGGAAGAAAACATAAATATACGATATAGGAGTATGACTGGAGTAGAGTCTCAGCTGCTGGCACCTTGAGGCAAAGGTTGCTAAGTTGTTTACCCAGGCATTGCAAAGGACTCAGCCAGGTAACCGCAAACAATTCCCACACCAGATCCTCGAAGGCGCAAAAGTTTAATTTCTTTAATGCAAGTGCAACAGCAGCTGCAGCTGCAGCTGCAACAGCCACAGCATTTGCAACTGCATTTAGTTATTGTTTTTATATGTAAATCTTTTGTCATGGTTTATGGGAAATTCATTTCATGGGCTTTCATTTAGTTTTCATTTTGTTTTGGCTTTTCGTAGTCTGGAAAATCGTTTTGAGGCATTTTCTTGTTTTGATTGCAAATATTTTATGGTTTTAATTCATTCTTATGCATGTCTTGTGCGCTTTTTATCTGCTATTCAAAATGGTTTTTCCTGCCGGATTCCTTGCAAGCCGAGTGGGACTTCAATTCATTATTTTATGTATGTGAAAATGCATTGCATAGTTTTACGGAGAAGTAATCAGAAGAAAAATGTACTACTCGTTGGTTTTTGTGGGTTTTGCTGGCATTTCTCGAACCTCATAAACATTTCAGTTTAATTGAATGGTGAGATTTACTTCGAAAAGTTAAATTATCAGCTCGAGAAATTCTCTGATTGCGCTTCTGCTGTTTGATAATGTTAAATATTTGATTATTAAACCACATTCTAGTCAATTTTTCAGTTGGATTGTCTGCTCTTTCAATCTTATCTTAAACGCATTTTTATCGCCGCTTTCAACTTTTCTCTTTAATTGCTAGCAGAGACAAGAAAAGCAGGAAAAGTGCCGCTTATCGCATCCATTCGGATTGCGAGTGCCAAACTTTTGGCCACTTGAGCAACTTTAAGCCCAGACCACAGACAAAAGTTGACTTCTTTTCTTAACCATCGTTCCCTTCTTTCAGCCCTTGGCAATTAAATGCAGCAGAGTGCAGCTCATTATGGCCAAGCTGAAGAGAAGAAGAAGCCAGCTCTTGAGAGATTGAGGGACTGAGCAAATGAGGGGAGAGGAAATCTTCTTAGCCACCTCGCTGCCAGTTTTCATTTGGGGACCTCTTGTCTGGCTTGTCTGGCTGCCTGCCTGTTGACAAACATTGTCAACGCCCATCGCCAACGTCATCATCAATGTCACTGACAGCTCCCCCACACTCACCCCACACCCCACACCCCTCATCCCTCTGTCGCACGCTTTGCTATACGAAGACCCCCTTGTCAGACATCACTCAGCCTCAACTTGAAGTTCTCTTCACGCTTTTCATGTTGACAAACTTTTCGCGCGATTATTTTCCATTTCCCGAAGAGCCCAACCGCAGCTTCCAGCATTGTCAACCACTTCGCAATCAATTTCCATAATTTCCCATAAAAACGGAATGTTACACATCAGTAGCAAATGGCCCGGCCCCTACATGGAAGGCGGCCCATTAGTAGGGCCCGAGGGGTACTTTAATATCATTTGATTTACATTTTATGCGCGTTCGTCATTAAAATTTATGATTGTCGAAATGTTTCGACAGCTGGTTGCCAGACATAACTAAGAGATGCATTTGGGGAGCGAGAAAGAGTTGCCAGATGTCAACTATCAGATGCCCTCCATAAGAAGTTAATTCAGACGATTTACATATACTCTAATCTTAACATAAAACATTTGAATTTTTAATTGTAGTTCAGTTAAATATTAAATTAGGACTTATGAATAGCTTCACAGATGAACAGAGTGTAATTAGGGAATATATGTTGAAGCTCAACAGATGTTAAAATTTATGAACCAACAAATAATACAAATTATTCATACATTGCTCAGAACCGATTGAACTGCATCGTTCAATGCCACTTAATATGTTCATTAGTTCATTTTACTTTGCAAAAATAATTTAAAACAAAACGAAAGCCTAAAAACCATTTAAAAACAATTTTATAACAGCCTCTTAACCTATTTTTCACTAACAATATCTTTTCGTTTCATTCATATTTAATTCAATTATTTTCATTCATAAATAAAACATATTTTCCTCCACTTATCTAAATGGAATGGAAATAATAATAATTAAAATAAAGCTCAAACAGAAATTTCTATCAACTCACTGATTCGACGTAACCTCAAAATTGTTCACTACACTTTGCTATGAATGTAATGTTTATGTATTTATCTGCCCATCGGAAATTAAGCCACTTTTAATTGGGCGTCGAATAGCAAAAATTTCGCATTTAATTCGGGGCTCTCGAAATGAAAATATGGAAATGCGTGTTGCCTACTTTTAGGCGCACGTAATCGAAATTTACGTGCACAGGATTTTGCGTCCATTTCATTTGGCATTTGATTATGCTAATAGCTAAATGAGGCTGGCTTTAAGACTTTGACTAATTACTTTGTACAATGTGACTTTGTACAATATTATTGCCAGCACTGTAACTAAGCGTCTGGAGGGGCAGCAGCTGCCGTTCGAATGAAGACCCATCGATCATGGACACCTGACAGCATCTTTCGCTTGATTAGGTGGCTGAGAATGCGACAGAAATAAATGGAAAGTAGGTCCCATTGTGGAGTGGAACAAGAAGAAGAAGAAGAAGAAGATGACAACGCACAACAAACAAATACGTGACAGCGAAGCCACTGACAATGGGGGAAAACCTCTCGAAGATTCCACTACAAACCCGATTTCCAGGCCAAGCCGGTTGCAATGCATCGACACTTCCTTTCAACTTGGCAATTTTCAAGTGACAATTTCCACACATTGCAAACCATGGACTCACGACTCAGGACTTTGGTCCTACTTCGTCCCTATTCAATTGCTCTCTAGAGGGGAAATGCTTTGCAATTTGGCTGCCCTTTGATATGCGACAGTGCACACACACTATTCAAATACACCACACATATACACCATTGATATATATTTATATATATACATATATGTATATATATATTGATTCAAAGTATATTTAGAATAGTCGCCTGGCACTCAAATGAATGTCAACGTAAGTAGTCCTGACGGCTTCCGTGTCCTTAGAGCTGCGCAGCGAGTCGCGTATTAAAATATCGTGACTCAAATGTGAACAGATAATAAATAAAAGGCACTAGTTCTTAAAGTACTATCTAGGCGAGTACTATCCAGCTGATGAATCACTTGGCTTAATATGCAGTGAATTACTAAAAAAAAAAAAAAACTAGTTCTTAAATTAGTGTCTTGCATTTCTCCACTCTTGAGCCCGTTTATAAGACATCACAGTGATCACTGTTTGCATCATCTCTGTTCGTTGACAGTTCCCATTGGAATCGATGGTAGATAATAATGATGATGATGTTGATGATGTTGATGATGAGCTGTAGATGGAAATGACGATGATGAATCGCTGGCGTGACAAACGCTGCATTTCCCATTCACAAGCAATTCCAATTTCACATCGCATATAAATAACTGTGAATTTTAAAGAAATACTACTATAATATTTGCAATAGCCTGTCTGTCCCTCGGTCTGACTGTCTCTCCCACTAACTGCTAGGGTAAACATGTCCCTCTGTTATGTGTATTACTTTTGATTGAGCCAAGTGCGAGCTCCTTCTCCTTCGGCCGTGAGTTAGTAGAAGCTTTTTCTTTGATTGGTTGTGGAGCACGTTTGATTGTGGGTTGGGTTAAGTTAGTTAGATTTTAGATTGATTTCTGTTTGAATTTGGCATTTGATGGTTCCCCTCGGAGCAGCCATTGATTGGCTTTCGAATAAGCTGGCAAGCAACTTAAAACACAACCCAAAAGACGCTCGCATTTAGTTCTTAGAGTTGAATTAGGTAAAGAGTTATTTTCTTATTTTTATGGTTCATCTTTAAAGTATAAATTCTGCATATAGTCAGACTTAAAGTTATTTATTTGATGTTCATGTTGGTCGAAACAATATTTGGCATGCAGCTCGCTCTCGCTCTCTATCTATCTCTCTCGCTCTCTCTCTCTATATATCTATCTCTCTATAACCTCTCTCACTTTCTTGTTTGTTCTTCACTTGTTTATTGTCGCTTCGCAGCAATTGTTTGTTTTAAGCTTGTCGCATAAATTCATTGACCCTCCCCCACCCGCTTCTTCCACTTTCAACCCTTTGGAGCCACACTGATTTATGTATTATAATTAACGGTATCTGCTCGCTTGCAGCATTCATTTAGCCAAATTTAACGCAATTGCCATGAAAGCTGTAAAAGAGAATCCATTGATCGAAATTTAATGAACTGTCAAAGCGATTCACGGTGCAACGTTGCGAATACGTGATTTATGTGCAAACCGTTAACGAGAAAAATCTATGAAAAGCTCTAGATCTCAGATGAAGGTCCTTTCAGTGACAAAAGTCGTATAAAAATAGCTCGATAAATTAGTTAAGCGAGGAAAAATATGGAATGTAGTTAAATACCTTTAAGAAAAAGCTTAAATTAATATTTGTAAAGCGCAAAAGATAATTAAGTAACAAAACTTAAGTCGGGTGTACCCTACTAGGAGATGCCCTGTACCCCCGCTCCCTGCTGCTCTGACAAACATTCAAGCTTATATCTATAAATCCATATACAACAGCTCACACACATATACACGCACACACACGCTTGACTTGCAGCTCTGCTTCATCTTCCCAAAATCCTTTTGCAAGTGCACCATTAAACTACTATCAGAGGTTATTGAAAATTTCATTTCAAGGTAAAGCGCAAGAGAAATGGAAAGGAATAGAATCCAAGTATATTTCACGAGAGTCTCAAAACGAAAATTCGGGACTTAAGACGAAATATCGACAAGTAAGCAATAGTAATTTGTACCAACATTATATATTCAAAATGGGAGATCTAACATGTAAAATTCCTCCCAGGCTTAAAGACTTAGACATTGCACTAATTTGTAAATAAACAGTGAATGCTGTGATAAGTAATCATCGCTCCACCCTCACGCGACCCGCAGATATCGGATGAAATATGGCAGCGATAGCAATCCAAAGCTTTTCTATTGTAAGTCAAAAACAAACGCCTGAAATTTATATGTTGCATTGTAGCAAAAGGGGCGGTAGGCGTGTCCTTAATGCATTTCCGGAGTGGGAGGCTGCGTGTGTGTAATAGTTTAATAAAGACACGAAGAGCGAGAGAGCGATAGTGAGTGAGGAAAAAGGGGGGAAGAGAATGAGTTGCACCGACAACATGCCGCGGAATTCCTTGGCTGCCAGGCACTTTATCAACTTCCGGCTGGTGAGCGACGTCGACAAGCAGGCGGGAAGGACGCGCAGGACGCGCAGGACGCGCAGGACACGCAGGACGCGCAGGACACGCAGGACGTGGAGGACGAACGGCAGGAAGAACGCAAATCAAGCGTGGAAAGCTCTTTGAAAACTTGCGGCATAGCCAGAGAATTTGCCTGCAGCTTGCCGCATTGCAACGAGGCGTGCAATGTGCCAACCACCCAATCACCCACCCACCCACGCGCCTCCTTGAAGCAGAGCTCCACTTTACACTGCTTTGCATATTTTAGGAAGTGATTGCGCAAATGCATAATTTAATGACAGGCGATTGCGTCTGCTGCCACAGATAAGGACTACAAAAGGACGATTCGAGGGAGTCTCCTGCCAAGCGATTGAAGATAAGGTAAGGCGAGAGAGTTGGCAGGCATACAAAAGTTGTCAGCATATAATTTAGATAAAAATATAAAACATATATCAATTAGAGAGAGAGAGAGAGAGAGAGGGAGAGAAAATAAATAAATACATGCATACAAAAATACACTGAAAACAAAGCAGAAGAAGAAAACTTTGGCTTTCCTTTTTTGCCCCGCTTTTCCGATGAATTTAAAGAAAAGTTCGCTGCGTAACTTTTGGTCGAAGTAAAGTTTCGCACAGCGAGTGCCAAAATCAAAGCCAATTCCAACTCCGACTCGACGTTTATCAATTGGGCCAGGCACATGGCCCATAAACTTATTCAATTTGTTGCCATATGTTGCAACAACTTTTGCTTTAATTGAAAACAAGCCTGAAGAAGTTGTGGCAAATGGGCCGCCGCTCGAGTCGACGTCATTTGATTGTCATAATTAAATAAGTTAACAAGCTGGCCAACTATTTGTGGTCTAGCCTCGTGCACTGCCAATAAATGTTGCTGCTGCCACTTCGAATATGCAAGAGGTCATAATAATTAAATATCACTCATACGCACTGGTTAACAATATTACGAACATCTCTACACATAATAAACAAGGCACTCGCTTGTCGCCCGCTTACGCAACAGCACCAACAGACAAATGACAACACCAACAACAACAACAGCAACAACAACAACTACTACTACAATTTGCCATTGTTTTTGGTCTGTTGTGGCATTTAATTTATAGACTACAAAGTCCGCCTGCATTCAGAATCTCTCTCGGCATCTCATTTTCTGCTAACACTCGCTCTTCCATCCGTTCGAGCTTATTACACTGTGCTACAAGCTTACACTGTAAGACTAAAAATATGGCATGTCAAACATATCTAATATATTGCAGATGGCAACTGTAGAAAATATTCAAAATATGCAATTTTTTTGTGCGCTATAAGAAAGTAAATAACTTACTTTTATAATATTCAAGACATATTGAATATAGTTAGAAGACAGACCGGTAAGTATGCTAATAATAGTTTTATGTATGACATAAGGGGAAATACATAATATTTGTTGTATCCTTATCACTATTATATATATTTATATATACTTCTATTATTTCATTTCTCCTTATGGCCCTTCACTAAAATGCATCATTTATATATTTTACAACAGTTAACGAACTAACTGTAAATATTTTGCATTTCGCAACTCAATTATGTTGCATAGTGCACAGATTTGCCTCCACTCAACGCTTAGACATATGTGAACTTTATACATAATTGAGTTCTGTGTAAGTGTGCGTGTGTGTGTGTGTGAGTATGGAGCATAAAGCTGGATATACACTCGCACATATCATGATTCAATTGAAATTGTTGCGAAATTCTTAGTAAAATATTTGTGCAGCATGCAAAACATTCTCATACAGCATCAAGTGGGCGATGTCACGCCCCCTTTCCCACCCACACACACACACCCACACACAGACACACCGACACGATTGCAGTGGATGGCTTATTACTTATATGCTGCAGGGCTTAAACAACTGCTCATTATCCTTGGCAGGAGCTTAGCAGAGCTTGAAAACAGTTGCTTGAAAATATTTGAAATCAATTATCTGACATTGTCTGTTGTGTTGCAAGTTCAGCTGCCTCAGCAGAACACGTCGCACACACATGTGTGTGTGTGTGTGTGTGTGTGAGCATTGTTCATGCTTGAAGCCATAATCCAGTCTAAGCCCACTCGGTACAATACAGCTACATAATAAGAGCGCAGACAAAGAAGAGATTTAAAAGCAACGGCTTTGCAATACTCTGAAAAGCGCAGTGTTGGAAAAGAGTTCATCATTTATCATACAACTAAATAAAACTTAACGGAAACTTGCTTTAAAATTATCTATTTCTAATATAATGTAAATTTGTAGCTGTATTTCAACTAGAAGTTTCCAAATTCAAATTCCCCTTGTTTAATTTAACGCGCATACGCACCGTTTTCTATTATTATCATACGCACCGTTGTCTGCCATTGATTCGCTTCTAAAGCAACATTTGATACAAGTGCAGTTTTTGCAATCAATTAACTTTAATTGGCAAAGTTTTATAAACTGGGCTACAACATCGAGTTAGGTAACAGTTATTATATGCTGCGATTTGCAGGTTAAGCGACTAAGAGCCAACCCGTTTATCGAGTCTCTAATTACCTGTGCACACCTTGAAAGGGCTGAATAATGATTATGGCTATAGCCTGATAAGCAATTCCTGGCAACAACAATTTACACTTTGGGCCAAAAGCTATTGACAGGCGAAGCTGTTGCCGTGATCCCAGCCAAACATTTGAATGACATGCGAACAATGGCGCCCTCTGTTGCTGTTTATCAGCAACACAGCAGCTGGAGACCCTGCCCTCACCTCCTCAACTCCACCCTTCCCTTCCCTTCCCATCCCTTCTCTACTCTGTTGAATGCTCGCATGCTAATTACCAAGAGAAATTGGCCTCTCGACTCCGATGTGAATTTGCATTGCGTGTAATTTGGTCGAGATTTTGGCTCTGAGATTTTCGATGGGATTCACAGCCGTACACGAATTATGAGCTACAAGCAAATGGAATGGAGGATAGTTTGCGGTCCCAAACATTCATTCGCCTCAACCCCCCAACTCTTTAATGCCACTTTAAAGGCAACAAAAAATAAAAAGGCAAGCCTTCACTTCGATTCAGCTTCAGTCAAAGGGAGAGCTCGTCTTCAATCAACTCCTTAGCTACATTTTTAGTCTCCCCCGCCGGGGGAGATCTTCTGCGTGTCAGCCATTCAATGCTATTCAAATTGCGTATCCATCTTCATTTATTTCATTTTCCTGTAATTTCCTGACATTTTTGCTTGATATTTTGCTGCCCACGTTCCCGGAACTAACATTCCACTGCCTTTCCCTCTGTTTCCCTCCTTGCTCCGCGCTTGGAGCACGTCTTGGCTGGGTCTCTGCTCGGAAATGGAAAAGTGCGCCAACTTTTCGCTCGAATTGGCAATCGTTACACCTCGCTGTCCTCCGCCCACGCCCACGCCCACGCCTCTAACCAGTAGCTGCACTTGCCAGCCACCGCAACGCTCTGCTAGCCCTACCCCTACCTCTTTACCTTACCCCTCCCGCCATACCTCTACCTCCTCATTGGCCATTTGTTGTCTGTGGTTTTGTGGCGGCTGCAGCAACGGGACAACCTGTAATCGTTCTTTTGCGCCACATTTAAAATGTCTCCGGGAGTCTTGCTCGTCTATCCGCTCCCACTCTCCAATCTCCCTCTCCTCTCTCTCTCTCTCTCTCTCTCTCTCTCTCTCTCTCTCTCGTGTCCATTCGTTCATGTCTTGTTAGCGTAAATCAAGCGTAACAAAGCGCCGCATGGCAGGCGGAGAAAGAGACGAAAGAAAATGCCAAGATGAGGCATTAGTCTCCAGCTACTGCTGCTGCTCCTGCTCCTGCTTCAGCTGCTGCTCTTGCTACTGCTCCTGCTCCTGCTCCTGCTCCAGCTTTTGCTCCCGCTACTATTCCTGTCCCGTTGATGCTCCCGGCTGGCAAATTTATTATGGCGCTCAAGCGGAAACCCGCTTCCTAAACTGCACCACCGGGATCTAAAAAACGGAGTTGGGAGCCATTGCAGTTGCCCGAACTGCTCCGCGACCGCGACTGCTCCGCTGCTAACACTGGCCTCTTGGCAGGCGGACAGTGTTGATTAAGCGCCAAAGATCTGCGCTTTGGAAAGCCTTTGGAATGCGACAAAATTTTCAAATTAAATCTTTTCGCACTGCAATTGAATTAAGTCTTTATATTAAAGTGCAGCTAATAAAAATGCAAGGAATATCTGTATATATGAACTGCATAAGATGTTTTATCATTAATTCCATATCATTAATTATCACAAATTCCAAACAAAACGGTGATTCTCCTTTTAACCATTTGCATTTAGTATGAAAATATTTTACATATTATTATTATATATAAATAAGAGAATAAACTATTTAAAATTGAATTATGAAAGGTAAATTTCTAACATGAAGTGTTACCTATTTAATAAATATCGATTATAGCTAAACTTTTTTTTTATTAACATTTGTTTTTATTTTCTGAATGAATATACATACAGATTAAAATAAAAGTCAAGAATTCCAATTCTTCCGTTTCAAGAAAAATATGAAATGGAATTTCAGCCTAAAATCTGGTTGAAATCTGGATCTATCAGCTCTCAATAAGCCCAATATGCTTACTTTAAAAATAATATTAAATTAATTTAATGTCAAATTTGACATTAGTTTGTTGCAATTTTACGCAAATAAACAATTTGAATTAATTCCACACCTTCATTAAATTAAAATAATTTAGTTGCGCATTTATTGAATGATTCGTAATCCGATGAACATTTACGTAGAATCGTAAATTCCACTAATTAAATTAGATGGCGCCATTCACAGTTGCATAACGGCAGAGTTCACACGAGTGAGGATCTAATGGCCGGACATACCACTGCAGACATATATATATATATATATATATATATATATATATTGTATATTGTAAAGCGAGCCAAATTTTTTTTGTTAGCTTTTTGGCAATTTGATTGCCCGAGTTAACGGCTAATAAGCACTTAATTGAATTCATGCATGCCCGAAATGTTGAGCGACACATCCAGCAACATTTTACGCAGTACCCAAAATGCAACCCCAACCCCCTTTCCATCACCCCAACCCCCTTTGTCGCATCAGAATAATGCAATTATAAAGTATTAATATTGTACGGCAAACAGATGCGCGCAACGTCTCTCTATTGACTCGCCCAGGGTATATGTATAACAAAAGTGGGCGTGGTTAGCCCTATCGGTGCCCATTGTACCCCTTTCCGCATCCCCGCCGTGCAGCTCTGATTATGACGCAAAAATGTTTACTAATTATTTATAAAATTTTTGGCCAGCGGTTGTTTACAGATTTACTCCCGTTGCCAGCGGAGGATGCAGCTGGAGGTGGAGGCGTGTCGGGGGGCGGGGCTGGTTGCATTAGTTTATTAAAATGGCACAAATTTCAATGTAGTTTTTGTTTGTTGCGGTAGCTAAGCCCCCTCCTCCCACTCTTCTAAATAAATGGAAGCTGCAAATCATACGAAACAAAATCCGCATTGTGGAACACTCCTAATATTTATATAAATATATGTATAGATATTTACATATATATGTGCTTTAATAAAGAGCGAACATATTTTTGGTGATTATTAGCTGCAACATTTACACAATGTTGCAATACTTGCAGTCAATTAAGGCGCTAATTAGATTCGAATGGATTTCAATACTTATGAAAATGATGGCCATTATTTTGGCTAGTGGCAAAAGTTGGCCATCTTCTTGGTTGACTGGTCGCCAATTTGGGACCCAAAACAAATACAAACAAAATTCAATATGCAAGACAAGCACATTTTTCACACAAGTTATGGCCAGTCGATGCATTAAACAAAATGTTAAATGAAAATTTATGCGTCAAGGAAAACAAGCAAAGGGCATAAAATGCGAAACACAAAAAAAAACACACACAAGTTTTTCCAAGCTGCATTTTCGATGGAAAATCGCAAAAGAACGAAAATAAATTGAATATAGATTGAATATCTTTGTCTATAACTTTATATATTAACAAATTTAATGCAATTATACAACACTGGCTTTTTTCTATATGAAATTAAGCCGTATTTCAATCTCTCTTTCTCTCTCTATCTTTTTCACTATCTCTCTCTCTCTCTCTCTCTCTTTCTCTCTCTCTGTCTCTCTCTCTCTCTCTCTCTCTTTCTATTTCCATTTTTTTCTATCCTTCACTTTCTTTCTTTTTTATAGTTTCCCTTAACTATTTTATGAGGGACATATTCGATAGATCAAAAGCGAACAGCAATAAAATTTTCGTTCAATCAACAATTTGAAATAGAAATTGATTCCTGGAACATCTTTAAATGCAAAAACAATAAAAAAAAAAAATCGACAAAAAATAAGCAAAACAACAAGAAAAAATGTCCCGAGTCAGCTCCACATTAATTTGATTTAAGCATCGTTGCTTTTTTGACATTTTTATTGTTATTGTTATTCTTGTTGTTGTTGTTGTTGTTGTTGTTGCGCTATCAGAGCTTGTTCATTGTTCATTGTTCTTATTGTATAGCCTTAACGGTCCCTTGCATTGTTTTAAACATTTTCCAACACAGTTGCTGTTGTTGTTGTTGTTGTTGTTTTTACTTTTCGCTCCTGTTGCCCTTTTTTGCCGTTATTTATTTGCGTTTTTGGGCCGTTTGCCATTGTTAAATGGCATTTTCATGCTCAACTGGCGTCAAATATGGCGGCCAATGAGGCGCTCCACCGACCACGCCCTCCGCCCCCCCAATGAGAAGGGACGCGGCGGCATGCAGCGGAAGAAGTGCAAATAAAGTTTTTGACACGTGTCAATGCAAGCGAAAGAGCCTGAAGGGAAGGGAGAGGGAGAGGGAGCCGGCGAAGAAGAGGAAAAGAGGAGTAGGCAGGTGACAGGTGAGCATGTTAATGCATTAAATAAAGGTGCCATCAGATCAGAGCTCAAAGAGTGCGAGAGGGAGAGAGAGTCAGAGAGAGAGAGAGAGAGAGGGAAGAGAGAAGCGAACAGAGGCAAGTGAAATATTGTTTTAACAGTGAAAATAATTCTCAAATGTGCCGACAAAATGCGTGCACGAATTTAAATTGTATTCGCACAAATTTTTCACTACTTTTTGTGTAAAAGTGCAATATTAAATATTTAAAATGCAGTTGCATAGTTTCTCGCTTTGCCACAAACCGCAATAACTGTAAATAGTTTGTAATAGTTGGTAAATAGTTTGTTAAAAGTGCGCAGCAAAAAGAAACGTAGCAAAAAGTTGCTGAGTCAGGGATGGGGCACGAGTTAGTAGCGTGTCGTGACACGAAGTCAGAAGGTGGAAAAATAACAATTATACATTTTAGTTATAGATTAAATCATTTATTATAAAATTTTAACATAGCTTAATAATCAATGAGTAACAAATGCTAAAAAAAAATTAAAATACTTCTTGGATTATTCGATCTTATTAGTAAATCATATTTAAGCACAATTTTCTATTCTGCAATTTCGACTTTGGTGCGAATGGAGCGATGTATCCGATGTATAAGAATGTGTGTCGTTTCTAGAGAAATTTATGAGTACTTACATTGGTAACTCCAGCTCTTGAGACTTGTGTAATCAGCATATTTCTGACTGAAATGTGTTATCGATAACAAACATAATTTAAGTCTTTAGCTTTTATAACTTTGAAGATGGACGCGTTCATACATACGGATAGACAAACAGTGCTCAATTGACTCGCCTGTTGATCCTGGTCAAGAATATATATATATATAAGAATATATATGTACATAAATAAGAATATATACATATGTAGTTTATATGATCTACTACACCATCTTCAACATTTTACATACAGCTTGACAAAAAAAAATACATCTCACTTACCAAAAATAAAAAGCATTTTTATTTGATTTTTATTCGATACTTAACGATATCTATCGTTATTTTTAATGCTAAACGTCCCAACTAAATGATTAAGAAAAATTTATTTAATTCAATTTAATGTAATTTATTGTAGTACTTAACATTAAGATCCAGAGTAAAAACTTTATATACTACGAGCTTTCGTGTCTGTCATGTATATTTAAATGTACATTCGAATGACTTCTGCTTCGCAGTCGGAATTAACCAAAATAAAAAAAAAAACAAACGCAACAAAAAAAGGGGGCGTGGCTGACAAAGCGTGAAAAGCAGTGCAAAAAATGGCTCCGCCGCAGAAGAATTCGCATTGGAACGGAATGGAACGGAACGGAGCGGAAGGGAACGGAACTCGACTAAAACGCATAAATCTTCGTAAAGTGTCAGTGTGCATATTTTCCTCTTCTTGTTGTTGTTGTTGTTATTTTTACTGTTGTTTATATTCGCCGGCGTTACTGTTGTTGTTGTTGTTGTTGTTGGCATTGTCAGCGACAGCTTTGCATTTGATGTCGTTGTTGTTGTTGTTGTTGTTGTTGCTGAGGCAATTTGTACGCATTGTCTTTTATTTTATTTGGGGTAATTTTTTGCATTTGTTTTCAGATTTGCAGTTGTTGTTGTTCTTGTTGCTACTGCCTTTTTTTTATTTTTTATTTATTTTTATATCATTTGTTTATTTGCTCGGCTGCTCGTTGAAAGTGTGCGAATAACGAGTTGCAAAACGGAAATTAGTTGCAGAAACCCTTAAAGCAAAGTACTGCAAAGGAGTGGGTGGGCGGGGCGGGGCAGGGGGAGGTGGTGCCGAAAAGTTGCTCAACATTCATCATTAAACAGAAAACGGCCGCAGGCAGCAAAAATGTTGAAAATGCAAGGGAAAACTGTTGCGAAGGGTTCGGCAACAAAAACAATTAGCAACAGGCACAGCAATTAGCCAAAAAACACACACACGGGAGTGGAAAGCCATGAGAGCGAAAGAGACGGAGGGGGGGGGGGGGGGGAGAAGAATCAAACTGATGAGCAGGAGAGCTGGCGAGCCGGAGAGACGAAGACGCAACAGACAGCAGATAAATGCAAATGAGTTTCGGTTTACGGGCAGAGTTTCGCAGCAGTCAGCTTTTTGGTAGAGCAAAAGCGATTAGCAGGATTTATGTGGACCAAAAGTTTTTCGGCTGGACACACCGAAAGTTTGCCATTACGTGGTCGAGCACAGACCGTGAGAGAAGGATAGAGATAGAGCAAGCGAGAGAGACAGCAATAGGGTTGAGATAGATAAATAGGATTGGCAAGTGTTGTGCGTAGTGTGTGTAAATGATAAATAAACAAGTGTGCGGCCATTTGTAAAATGCTCTTTTTAAAAAAAAAAATACACTAGCTAACAAATGTAAGCACTTAAATACAAAAACATAACTGTGTTTCAATTAAACAACACGATTTTTGATTGTTCTGGAACTACACTCATTTGTAATCCAACCCTTGTAGTGCAGTGTAAGTGGAGTAGTGGGAAGTCCAATTTAATTGAGTAAGTTACTGCACATTCCATTCGAGAAGCTCCACGAGTTGGCCAAGTCGTGCACTTAAACTATTTGCAAAGCCAAAAAGCAACAATAACAAAAAGTTGCAGGAACGTGTTAATGAATGGGGCCAAAAGCGTGTGGCACACACACTTGACTCCGGACTCCGAATCAACGGATGCAAAACTTTCAAAAACTGCCAGATTTCAAAGAAGACCAATTTATAAAAGACGAATTTTGGAAACAAAAGACAGAAGTGGAAATCATTTACAAAAGGTTTCCTTTTCGAAGAGGATTGCAAAATATGTTCGAAAGCTTTAGAATTCCCTATAAATACGCTGACATAATTTTGTGTGCTCAGAAGCAAAAAAGAAATTGTACTCGACCTTGAACAATATCTTTCGATGAAATTTTTAAAATACGTAAAGATATTTAAATGCGTATACATTAATATCTATTAAAAAATAATTGTTTCCCCAATAAAAAAGAAATTATGAAGAAATGCAAATTATGTTTCTTCTACAGATGAATATATGTATGTATATACGTATGTATTTAGTAAATCTGATGATATTTTCGAAAAAAACTGCTATCGATAACAAGCAAACGGAAGTAGTTAACGACTATCGAAAGAAAGCTTATATATAAAAATCTAAACATCAAATTTCAAATTTGCAGCTTTTATGGTTTTAAGTACGATCTATTAATATATAAAGTCAGATGAAAAGACGACAGACGTACAGACAGACGGATAAACAGATCATCACAGCTCTTGATATTGATCAAGAATAAATATTTATGGGGTCTGCCACGCCTCCTTATGCCTGTTGCCTACTGTTTCACAAATATTACAACCCGTTTACCCATTTCCCAAATATAAGTAAATATCATTCACACCGCTAATTTGGATAAGGAATAGAAGATATTCAAAGATTTAAATGAATACACTTTCCGGCCTATAAGAACACTCTATACCCTACTCTATTAAATTAAGCTAAAAAAAACATTTATTATTATCATTAATCTTCACCTAAAGCTAAGAGAGTTCCAATTCCATGTACCAAAACTTGCCAAGTTTTTAGGTAATTGATTTCCCCCACTCTTGCTCTCTCTCTCTCTCGCTCTCTCTCGCGTTCTCTCCCAATTGATTGCCGCATAAATTAAGGTACTTCCCTGTGTGCTCCTTCCCCCCCGCATTAATCGCAATTTTCGTCCACAACAATTTGAGCATTTTCCATACAAGCCGTAAACTAACTGTAAAATGCAATAAATCGACCTACGTTCGACCTCTGCTGCAACAAATGGGTTTAATTATGCGCCAAACGTTGTGCCAGGACATTCCAATTGGGAGGCGTTCAGGTGCATTGGCCAGGATAACAGGTGACAATAAATTCGAGTCGGCGGGCGTTGGAGCCGAAAACCGTTAATACAACTGCACAAATATTTTGTTGCCAGACACAACAACAACAGCAACAATGTATGCAGCAAACTATTTAACAATAACATAAACATATTTTCCAAAGGAATTTTCATTTTGCGAAAGGAATTTTCCACAACTCCTCGGAGCAAAATTAAAAACAAAGAACTCAAGTGTGTGTGTGTGTGTGTGTGTGTGAGTGTGTGGGTGTGAGTGTCGCATCGAGGTGCACTAAGTGTGAGCAAGTGGCATAAATAAGTTGGCTAAACAGCTGCCCAGACAGGATGCGGATGTGCTCGACCGGACGTGGCATAAAGAGCAGGACTTACATGCAACAAACACGAAGCTTTGGCACAGGTGGAAAGGGGGTGGAGGAGGAGGAGGAGGGGTTGGGGGAATGGAACTTAATTGACTGCTGCATGGCAACTTATCGACATTTGGAAGGGGGCGGGTGAGGCACGTTGCAGGAGCCAAGCGAAAAGTGTATGTGCATGCAACACGGCATTGTTTAAACTCTGGCAAAAGGATTGCAGAGCAGCAGCATGAACCGAATGAGGCTTGCCTTATGCAACATTTGCAAAATGAACTGATGTAGTCGCAGGTGGAGATAAATGCAACATTTTGTGGCACACAGTTGCAAACGAAAGCCCAGCACTCGCTTCTCCACCTCCAGCACTGGTACTCTGCAGGCCAGTGTTGGTCGGTGTCTGCATTTGTTGCCTGTTGTTAATTGAGTGACATCTGTGTGTGTATTTCTGTTGCAGTCTTGTTGCAGCTCGTTTGCTGGAATGTGTTTCTCTGACAGCACAGCTGCAACGACATTGATAAGTACATTCATAGGTGCGTTTGTGCCAGCTGTACGGTAAACAAGCTCACACCGAGCCAACATTGTAATCAAATTTAATACGTATTATGCCAAAAACTATTCAACAGGATTTACACTCAATCAATTGCTCTAACAACTCAATATGAAATAAACTCCTACTCTTCCTAATCACTCAATGAGCGCCATTGCACTCTGCCTGCTGTAAATTTCAAGGCAGCTTAAACTCAAAAAATTCGCACTCCCCGTCTCTTTTGCTCCGCCTTGCACAATACAGAAAGCAGCTGCTGCAAAGAAGTGTTAAAATGTGCGAGGAAATTTACAACTCAATGTTTATGACCGCAATTGTAAATCCAAGCAAATGACTCAGCCAGCAGCGACACGCTCTCTTTTCTTTTTTACTCTCTCTCTCCAGCTATGCAGCCAAATTTGCACACCGAGTCTAATAAAATATTTACGGCAAGCAAAGTATAAGAGACGAAGAAAAAACGCTGCATTAAACGCGAATAGAAGATGTTGCGATAGGGAGAGTGAGCGGGTGTGGAAGTGGGAGTGAGCGGGAGAGCAAGCATCACGTTCGCTGCTGCCAGCATAAGCAAATGTCAAATTCAGCAGCAACTGATGCTTGAACTTTGCCCCCTCTCGCTCTCGCTCTCGCTTCTTTGAGCCAGACAGTCGGCGCTGTTCGCTGTTGGCTGCGACCAATCGTTAGCTAATTAAATTTATTTATGTATTTCCAGCCAACAAAAATACAAGCAAAATAGACAAATGCACCCACACAAAGCCGAATCCTCTGCAATTGTCGCGTCGGTGGGTCACGAAAATTGTTAATGCCATAAAAAATAAATAAAAGTGGAAAAAAATAACATGGCAAAAATGATATTTTCTATGGGAAAATAATTTATTTTTTATGGGAAAATCGTTGGCGTTTCTCTTTTGACAGTCGGTTATTTTTATTATTCGTACTTTTGCGCAATTTGCGTGTGATTTCAATTTTGTACTCATATTTATTAATGCACTTCTTCTGTTTTTATTGTGTTGTGTTTATTTATTATTGCCGAATGACATTTAAGTTTGCGGTGTGGAATTGATTTATATACTTAATGTCCCATTATATGCGAAATTCATGAGAAACGAACCAACGTTATTTTCTATGGGATTATTTAAATTAATGTCGATTAAAGTCGAGAGCGGGCGCCACAATGATGAATGGGATCGTTGTTATTTAAGTTTATTAACAAGTGGCAGCTGTCCAGATAATACCACAACTGGACACACTTTGATATATTGGTATGGGCGAAAAAATAAAATAGAAAAACGAAAGATAGCCTAAAGAGTTCTTAAAGTATTTATACGTATGTATATCTTATTTCATTTATAGCAGATATCTGGCGTGTTTCGAACTTCCCACAGCATTACATTCATAATTGACAATTTCTCTGATCATTTTCCGCACAGTTTTCCCCCATGCTGTCATAAAAGTTAACAGCTTCCCGTTATTTTTAATCTAAAGTGCAAAAACTACAAAAACAAAAACAATGAAAGCAATAACAGCTGTAATCACGCTTACAGCCACCATATTGCCACCATATTGTTTCTTCTCGCTGTTCCCCCCTTCCCCGCTCTTCCATAAGCAGTTTGCCATAAAACGTATCTTATACAAGCAGAAGACGAGCCCTCGCACAGGTTGCTCCCCCTTCCCCAACACCACCCCCACCCACTCTCCATACTCATCGAAAATGGAAGATGCGCTGGCAAAAAAAAACGTGTACATAAATGAAAACGAAAAGCCAAAACGTGTTTAGCAAGACTTGTTAGATGGTTTTTTTTTGGCTCGCACTTAAATTGTGTTGGTGGGCGCCATCTGTCGGGAAGCGACAGCACAAAGCTGTTATTAGAGCAACAATACAGCAATAAAATGCTACTTTTCGACTTTAATCTGATTACAACAGTTAACTGAAAACAACAAGCTCTTAAGTTTCCTTGACCATTTCCTTGTTTCCCATTCTAGGGCTCTGCTCATAAATTCAATACACTTAAATCAGCCCCTCAATCCTCTCCAATTGCAATGTACACATGCATGTGTGGATGTGTGTGTGTGTGTGTGTGTGTGTCGTCTGCTTGTATGCAATTTTTTTTTGTCATTTTTCTCACTCGCTCTTGCTCTTCGCTGGGGCTGTCAAAATGACATTGCTGTAAATTGACATTGCAGTTGCTCGTTTGCGGTTGCTGCTTTTGGCATTTAAACTAATCGGTTGGCCACTTTGGGCTGTCATGCGTCACTTTGGCATGTCTCTACTTAGCTGCTTCTTCCCTCTGCCTTGGCCATGAGTGTGTCAAAACTTTGCTTGACATTTTTATTTTGTGTGCAGTTTCAAATTTCGCGCATTACCTACAATGTTAGTTGTTGCTTTAACTTATCTGGGTTTTTGTTTTTGTTTTTGTTTTAACTTTTTATTTGGTTTGGCTGTGGCGCCATCTTCAGTAAGTGGGCTACACTACAACCAGCAGAGCAGTTTGGCTCAATCTTCCTTTCTCCTGGTTCACATTTTTGTATTGTCCGCTCTTTGACTTGCTTATCGAAAAGCCAAATGAAATGAGGACAAAGGCAAAATAAGAGATGAATTGATAACGGTATTATTTTCGATATTGATGCATTAATGCATTGTACAAAGTCTTCTCCAAATTAAAATTGGAAATTGAAACACAAAGGCTGGAACAAAAGCATTCTCTCTCTCTCCCCTACTCTCTTGTTGTTGTTCTTGTTGCTCTCGTTGCGTTTTATTAACACTCTTCGCAATTGTTGATTTGCTGTGACTTTGCAGCTGTTACTGCACTATTCGTTGCTCTTTGCTTCTCTCTCCCACCTTCCACTCGACTCCTTCGCCCGCGCAGATCCTCTCACGCTGCGCTGGCATATTACAAAACTTTTTACTTCTTCCACTTTTGCATTTTCATTTATTTCGCTGCTGACGTCAACGCCGCTGCCTTTCATTCACTCGTAATGCTCAAGTGCCAGAACATGGATAGGGGAAGGGGTGGGGGCGGTAGCGTCCCTTTTGTTGTTCTGCATATCGCTTCACTTTTAGTTCTCAGCGGAGAAGAAATTTCATTTCGTTTCCTTAACGAAACTTAACTTTGCTTTTTGCTTTGCCTTCTGCCTTCTGCCTTCTGCATTTCGCCTTTGAACTTTCTGTGCAACTTTTTGCCGGACACGAATATTAAGAAATAAGTAAACCGTCAATAAGTCAACACACACACATACACACCAATACTAACGCATAGGAATTCAAAATCGTACTGTACTCAAAGCTTCTCGCAATGCGTTTGTTCAGCAGTTTTTTTTTTTGTGGTTGCACTTAAGTGGAAACTTTATTAATAGCTCCATCTTTGCGATATTAAAAGCGAAATGCAAAATTAGGTTAAAAGAAATTCATATAAAAGAACCGCTCGAACTTGCGATTGAGAAGCGGGAGTGACAGAGAAAAAGCATGGCAAAATAATCGTGATCTCACCAACACGAAAACAAAGTTGAAATGGACTCTACTTTTTAAATGTGAGATAAATGAGTAACAAGTAAACAAAATGCACATTTGGCTCTATTAAGTGATATTCGATAGCAGAGATACTTACCACAATTTTATAGGGTATAAAAAAACTACTCTACAGGTCAGCTAAGTTGCAAATGTTATGCACAATAAAAAATACCCTTAATATACATATGACACAGATATAAGTATATATGTACTCCTAATGCAGTTTGCAAAAACAATAATATATGTGTAAAATGTTTGGAGCTGAAGAAAGATTTTAATGAGGCCAGAGGTCATACAGCAGATTGCTTCAATTGATAAGAAGGAGCTCAATCAACTGCTGACCCCCAACACACATACACACCATATATCACACTCATGCAGTTTAATCAAGCGGCTTTTGTTGACTGCCTGCCTGGCCACGCCCCCAGCGTATCTGCCAGAGAGGCGGCTGCAATGGTTAACGGCATTGTTACACTTTTAAACGGTATTTTTACGTTTGAATATGCGGCAAAAGGTAGTCCAACCAGACGGAGCCGACGTCGACGTCGACGTCGCTGCCGAGGCCGACGCCGATGTGGACTCCTCGTCTGGTCGAGTTCTCGTTTTGGTTTTGGTTTCGGTGCTGCTTCTGGTCTGGCCTGGTCCGGTCTTTCGGTTCGGGTCCAGTGCGGTTCATTAGCGCACCAAATGCGATTTGGAGTTTTATGCTGCGGCCTGTCCACTAGATACGGCTACACAGCCGCAGCGTGGGCGACACCAGCGGAGGGGCAGAAGTGGAGGCAGAGGCAGAGGCGGAGGCGGGGGTGTGGGGCTTGAGTGTCGCGTCGCTTTGGCGGTTGCCTCTAAACTAGAACACATGAGCACGTAATTTAGTAGCCGCTTTAACGCTTTTGTATGAAAATCACAACGACAACAAGGCACAAAAGAAGCGTGAGAGTGGGCGAGGGGGATAGAGAGATGGGTATAGGGGGAGGGAGAGGGGGGTGTTGCTCCTCCCTCGCGCTCGCTTTGCCCATTAACCTATGCGCTGGCTCGTTGTTTATGGCCATGTGGCTCATTGGGATCACGGCCTCTCTGTGTGGGTCCGGTTTTTGCCGTTAATTCCTTTTTATTAATAGCCAACGGACACAAAGGCAAAAAGAGAGAAATACACGTCGAACAAAAAAAAAAAAACTAATTGTGTTAGCCAAACGGGAACCTAAACGAAGCCTCGGCCGTGACGCAAAACTAATCAGCTACTTCTTTTTTTTTTTTGGTTTTTTCTTCTTTTTTTTTGTTTTTTGTTGGTAAACGTAATGTAATTGCCCAGCGAAATGGAGGCCAATTTATTGTGTAACCCAAAGTTAGGATTGGTTAAGAAAGGCGACAAGGGAAATTGTTATTAAGATCTAGCTGGGAAGTTCTTCATGGAGAATTTAATCAATGTGGGGTGAATGCAAAGTAAATAACATTTGTTAAGTTCGGATCAGTTGCAAAAAGAGACAATCTAATATTGTCAAGGAATCAGATTCTAAGCATTAAGAGCTTCACAGTTGTATTTGATGGAATCGAAAGTTAAGTTAAAGTCAAGATAGTTTACGTTCGTATTCAAGTCTTAAGGTTTGTTTGCGAATTGCAAGTCATTGTGTGAGGTAAACAAGCTCTATAAAGTATTAACCGTTTTTTTTTTAGATAGAAGCGAGTCGTATTTTACGAAGTGATTAGACAATGTCAAGCCACACTTTTAGCCTATCGTCTGCAGTTAGATCGTAAGCATTTCTAATCTGGCCAGATAATTGAGCGAGACTCCAATAAATCACATTTAATTATAGTCAAGAAATGCGCTCGAGGCACTCGACTCCGTTATCGGCTATAAATATATCAACAAATAATCCGCATTTATTTTTAGCCATTTGAATTTATTAATGCTGCCGATAAAAACTTAAAAAATACAATACACAGTCATAAAGTGGAAGTCATTTTCGTGGTGTTTGATGATAGGGATTACTAGGAGCAGGAGGGAGTATACGAGTGGAATCACTTGCTCTACTCGGCATCGCTGGCCACGGACATGTCAGGGACAACCAAAGCGGCTTTGGGGGAAACTGTTCGAATACGGGGTTTAAAAGAGAGGCTTTTCTGAGAGGTGGTCCAGTACTCACTCTTATCATCACCATCGGCGGCGACAGACATATCGGGGACGAGGGCAGCATCAGCCTTGACTTCAGCCTTGGCTTCGACCTTGGGGGCAGCTGATTGGATCGTGGGTTAAAGCGGGAAAATCTAATGGATTGTCAGCGCTCGAAACTTACTCTCGTTGTCCTCAGCATCGGCGGCAATGGACATGTCGGGTACCTGGTTAATGTCCTCGGAGTTCACCTGAGCATCCTCTGGCTGGATGGCCGGCACGCTGCGCTTGCTGCTCTTGGCATTCGAGTCGGCATCGCTGGCAACAGACATATCGGGGATCAGGATAATTATCTTGCCGTCCTCGATGGTGGACATATCGGGCACCACCTCGACACCCTCAACCTTGGGCTGGGGCACAACGCCGCCATAGACGAGGGGCACCAACAGAAGAGTACAGATTGCCAGGTATTTCATTGTAGGATTGTTGTTTACTAAACGTGACGGCCAGTGGAAAATCAGGTTTTATAGCCAACCCGCTCAGACCTTATCGAGTACAATACTTAATTTACAAGCTGCCTACCCTCAGCTCTCCAGATAAGATTTCCGTCTGAAGTTTGTTTATTGGCCTGCTTGATAAATTTGTATATTTATATATAATACATATGTGGACAATGCGGCGTGTGCTTCACACAAAAATAGGTGTGATTTATAGTTAATTTGCCATCCGGTCTGCTGATTGCATTTCTCGCTCTCTCTCTCTCTCTCACTCACTCTCTCTCTGTCCGGTAGTCAAGGACTCAATTGTAATGCCCTTAATATAGTCTTCAAACCTTTTGCATCTCATTTTTCTTGATTCCGTTTAGCTACTTACGTTTGCAGATCTTTGGGCCGCAACCTACCTGAAAGTTGACCCCGACCGCGACCTTTGGTATTACCAACCCTTAAAAACCCTCAAAGCACAACAACAACATTTCTTAAGCGGTTTGCGCTCAACAACTGTTCAACTTTATTTCAATATATTATATTTGGAAAAAAAAATTCTTTGTAATTGTCTTCAAAGACCGAGACACTTTTCGAGTAATTAACTTGGATAATATGTGATATATATAATCGTATATACCTATAGATATATGTATAATAGTTTTAGTAGGTTATTAATACATGATAGTTATATTCAATTTTAATGTACAACAAACATTTCAATGGGTTTTGTTGTCTAAGTTTTTCTTTTTTTAGTGGACCTCGCTTACATTCCCAATATATCGTCCTGGTCGTCCACATCCTGGGGCTCCCGTTTGAGGCGTCCCATATCAAAGTCATCCGCTGCAATGACGCCCGCCATTTGAGTGTCCTTCGGCGTGACGTTGGTGGCCACCGACTTGGTAGTGGCACGAGATTCACCCAATAGATTGGCCACATTCGTGCTCGGAGACGTGCGCTGTTTCACCTGGGCAGGGCTTGGAGTCGTGCTCGACTGTGACCGACTTGTGGAGCTCGCCGCCTGCTTCAGCTGCGCGTTGGTCTTCGCATTGGCGACAATTATGGCACGCTTCAGCGGCGACATGGATGGCGAATTGGCACCGCCGCCGGCACCTGTGGAGCCACCCAATGAACTGCCGCGCACCGCATTTGGTGTGGCAAACTCGTTGAAGGCGCTGCCCTGAATGCTGGAAATCTGCGGCGTCTTCTGTGTAACGGAGTTGCCTATCGGGGAGCCCTGCTTCTGGACGCCGGTGGCGACACGTGGCATCAGCAAACTGTTGCCGGCTGGAATGATGGCCATTTGGTTGCCAGTCACCGGACTATTGGAGTAACGTGTTCGCTGCGGGGGCGGTGCCATTCCCTGGGAGGCCTGCTGGATGCGACGCTTGAGCAGAGCGACGTCTATGTTGCCCGCCTCGGCAAGCGATGAGGCGGAGGTGCTGGAGGAGGACGTTCCCGCTCCATTGTTGGGACCGCCGCCGCCGCAGACCGAGTAGCGTCTGCCCATTTGGCGGACCAGGATCGGCTCTTTGGAGGAGCCGGTGGGCAGCACAACATTTGGCGACAATTTGCTGGCCAGGTGAGGCGCCTGACCCGCACCGAACAGTGCGGCCAGAGGATCTGCAGATCGTCCCGGACTCTTCTGACTGCTGGCGGGCATTAGGAAAGTGCCGGCCCGGCCCGATCCGCTGGACAGGGGCGTGGTTTGGGTGCTGGCGTTGCTGTCGACGCTCTCTTTGCGCTGTGTGGCAACAAGAGCGGATGTTGCACTCACACCAACGCCGGATACGATCTTGGCTTGGCTGTTTACCTGCATGATGCGGTAGAGCTTCTTGTCGTCCCCAACGCCAGTGGAAGCCAGTGCTTGGGTTGGCCTGAAGATGCGTTGGGGCGTATTTGTTGGCTTGGTGGATGCCACACGCTGATTCGCCTTGGTCGGAGCTGGATCTTCTGTGTGCTTGGCAGCGCCGACCATGCTGACCAGCTCCCGGATGAGACGCAGCTCCCCATCACTGACATGTTCGTAGCCCGAGGGTGTGTTTATGTTGAAGTGCTGGACTTCGCCGCTGGCGGGAAAATCGGTAGCGTCGTCGAAGGTCTCAATGAGAGCCTGAAAGATTCGCTGCTTGAAGTGCATCTTCTGGCGCGGATTCATCTCCTTCATCTGCGGTCGCACCATCTCCAAGAAGTGCTCGTCCGAGAACATGTCCTGAATCTCTGTCTGTGTGGACCGTTCGCACCGTTTGATCAAAGCCATCCCCGGTGGACTTGTGCTCACAATTGGCGACGCGGTTATCGACGCGGTCTGCGTGGCAAAGCTCAAACCGGGGCTGCTGGTCGAGCTGCTGGCCGTGGTGTTAATGCTGCTCACGGGGCAGCTGGTGGTGCTGATTACCAGCGTGTTGTTGCTCGAAACAATCCGCTGCTGCTGAGATTGAGACTGAGACTGTGCCTGAGGCTGAGGCTGAGATTGAGACTGGGACAGCGAAGTGGCGGTCGATGATGAGATCGAAATGGACGTCGGAGTGCCCATCGAAGACTGCTTGAAACCATCCTTGGAGCTGACTGTCACCGAACTGCGTTGTCCAGCGAGGTTGCCTCTCGGTCCTGGCTGAGCAGGTGCCAACATCCGCTTGCCAACGGCGGTCGACTGTGCCCCAACCTGTGCCAGCCGAGCAGGTCCGGGTGGGCGACTATAATTGGAGCGAGCCTGAATAGCCTGTGTCGCATATGAAGCTTGGGGATGGTGCTGCTGCACCTGCAGCTGGCCGGGCACAGGACCCGGGCGTCGGGCCAGCACCAGCTGCTGAGCCGTCGGAGCCACGCTCCTAGGTCGCGGGAATATGTCGTCCCGACTGCTGGTCGCAACTGCTGACTTTGGCGGCGACTTGGGCTTCGTTGGCAAACTGGTCCTGGGCAACGGGGTCATCTTTACCGGCGATGTGGAGCTGAGCAAGCTGTTCGCGGCGGCTACTGTCATTGATTTGCGGCGCTGGAGCCGCGTGAGTCGCTGGTCAGCGGTTTTCTGGATGGGCAGCTCCTTAACGGACAGCTGCTTGTTACGGTTTGTCACGCGACGTAGGACTCGTCCACCCCCACCACTAGAGGTCTCCTCTCCGCTGTCATCTGCCATTTGCTCCAACAGAAGATCACAGGCTCCAGAAGCTAGGGGCTTCTTGCCAATGACCATACAGTTCGACGCCGTGTTGTTGTTGCTTTGCTTGATGAAAAACTCCGGCTGTTTGACACTGATCGCCGACTCTACGGATGCAGTCGAGCTCGCAGTTTCCTTTGAATTGTCGTTGTCTTCAATGTAGGACTTTTGAACCACGGCTTCGTCCTCTTCTTCTTTGGGCAAATCCTTGAATTTGCCGCTTTCTTTTTCTATATCCGGCTTAATTTCTTCGATATCTTTATCTGAATTATTCGAGTCCGGTTCGAACGCTTTCTGAATAGGTTTGTCCAGCGGCTTTTCATCCACTGATTCAGAATTGTTCTTTTCCTTGTCCTTATATTCTTCGACCGACGAGTCTTTGCTTCTACTATTGCTATCTCGCTCACTCTCTGACGAGTCCCTATCACGATCGGCCAGCGACAGATGCGGATTCAAGAACTTAAGCTCTTCGGACAAAACGAATGTCGGACGCTTCAGCCCGTTACGTTGACGCTGCTCGTCCGACGACACCCACCGGACGTAATCGTTGCGCAGCTGACGCCAGCGACGCTTGCACTTTTCCACTGTACGCGTGTGAAAGAGAGAGGCAAAGATATACACTTGTAGGTATGTAGGTACAGTAGAGAGGGACAGAGAAGTTGGGCCAGGTAGTCAGACAGTTGCAAGGGTGGGTGGGTGTAACCTGTGCTTATAAAGCTGAAAACCCTAGCAATTAAACAGATGTCCAGCAGAAGGCAGACTACCCGACAATTCTGTGGTAATTAGCCTTAGCCTTAGCCTTAATCCTCCTGGCTCTAGCAATAATAAATCCTCCTAGCTCAATAAATACTGTTAATGTGAATATGTGTGTGTGCAAATAGCTGAAGTTTCAACCTTGAAAAATGATTTGCATTCTGCCTGATTGATCTGTTTTATATTTTTAATGAAATCTCTGAAAATGATAAAAAAAAATATATATTTTGCCTTATAAATACGATTGATTAAAGTTGGTTTTACTGTCAAATGCTATTGTCAAGAGAAGAGTGTGGTCTAGTAATACATATTTCGATATCAACAGACGTCGTCGATAAGTTAACCACCATTTATATAGTATTAACAAATTTAAAAATAAGTAGCTGGTCATAATTTTCATTAAAAATATTGTTGTATGTTATTCAATTTAAACTTCATCAAGTCAGAAATAAAAAATTTAATACTAGTTAGAATTATTAATTTTGCAGTTTTTAATTAAAGACAAATGATAAAATAATAAAAGAAATACAATGCAAAATATTTTTAAGCCATCACAAATTCAATAATCATAAAATAAGTAACGCAAGTTTTCAAAGTTCAATTCGTTAGTTCTCATTTGAACGCGCGAAATTTGCCAATTTGCAGCACTGAATTAACTGCAAACTCGCTAGCAACAGGCGACACACAACACTAACGGCCGATAAGCGATAACGATAAGCACAAATGCGCACGCCTCACTTTGCAACACTACTTACCCGACACTCCCACCTCTGAAGCGACCAAATCCCAACAATTCTCAGATGGCAGTCTTTTTCTATAATGTTGATTGCTATGATCATACAAAATTGGCTGATTCTCAATTGCGCGGCACAGTTTAACATTTGATTTAAATGCAGACATGGCTCAGCAACAAGACACACACACTAGCGAGCACTTTTTGTTGCGTTTATATTTATTTTACTGCAATTCAAAACTGGCGAGAAACTTGCCCGACACCAACACGCGTCGTATGTAAAACGAACTGACACAGCTGCGAAAATAACACACACACACACATGCTCGCTTCTTCACGTACATTCCGCCAGAGAGCGCGAGAGTGGCGAGAGAGACAAATACGTTGGTATTTGTGATTTGGATGCAAACTAAATTGGCAGGCCAAACTTGGAGGGTTGCATTGTTGTTGCCGTCGTCGATTTTTTGCCGATTATAATTTATGTCCTCAATGAAGCTTTTCTTTGCATCATTCCATGCGACTATTTTGCATTTACTTTTATGTTGCTATCTTAATTATATACATATTGTTGGCAATTTAAATAAAAATATTTGTCAGAATTACAATTTTTTTGCTAACTAGCAACAATAATAACTTGTGAGTAACCAGGGCCGCATCACAAAACAATTTGTGAATAGGTGCTACTGATCAGACATCACTGCCAGATGCTTTTATTATTAAACGACTCGCTGTAGTGTCTGAAATAAGGCTGGCAACGCCTCAACTTTCGCTCTCTGGGAGAGCTGTTTTCAATGTGTGCGTGAGCAGTACCGCAGTATTATTTGCAAATATTTTAGGGGTTAGTCGTTACAATACTAAGTTGAGTCCCCTTGCGTGTTCGCATCTGCTATCGGCGCCTATGCCTCAATCGAGTTGTGTTTTTTTTGCCGGCAAACAAGCTGTTTACGACAATAACAATACATATGTATGTACATTGTATGTATGTATGAATCATTTTAAATGACAGAAAATTTCATTCTGTTTGGCTATCGGCAAACAATGGAGTAAATTAATTGTATGGATTGTAGACTAACAGCTAATAGTTGAGCGTTGTAAACAGTAAACACATTGGCGTTGGATTTTCTGTCGCATTTTCAATTTCCTTATCAATGCTTTACAACCAGCAACACCGTCAGTAAGTTGCTGAGAGAGCGAGCGCGAGCGCGAGAGTAAAACGTTAACCCAAATAAATTGTGAGAGTGTGTGCGTGTGCGGGTACAAAACTCAGCAACAGCAATTTCACCGCGGCAACAACAGCAGCGACAACAGCAGCAGCAATAGCAGCAGCAACAGCAGCAGCAGTAGCAGCAGTGGCAGCAACAAAAGGCAAACAAAAGTGACTGCAAATCTTAGAAAAACGAGTGGAAAAAGCAATAAACGAATATAACGAATTGCAGGTAGGTGAGTGTAGCGCAAGCCAACGAGAGAGCAGACAAATTTCAATAAATGTAATTGTTGCTGGCTACCCACAGAAAACGCGCCAAACAGCTGTTGCGCCCTGCAGGCAACAGAAACGTCGCAAGCATTTTCGCTCTGGACGTGCAACAACTTGAATTCGTTTCTTTTGTCACCTGTGCGCCACGGTTTGTTTTGGCATGCGTGTGTTTGTGTGTGAGTGTGTGTGTGTGTGGAGAGAGCGTAAGCGTCGCTGACAGTTGCTGTGGAAACGGACGCAGCCAAGTTGCAGTTTTGCTTGAGAGCGAGCGTGTTGCTGCGCAGTTGACGACTCGAATAATTTGTTGTTTTTGCTATTTTGTAGTGCACGCGGCAACATCTGCAGCAGCAGCAGCAGCAGCACAACTAACAACGGCAACAATACCAAGAACGACAACAATGAACACTCGACGCAGCACAGGCAGCATCAATACCAGCAAAAGGAGCATTTCCCGCTTGTATGTGGCGACGCTGACCACGAAGACGATAACACCGGAGCTGCATGCCATTAATGCAAAGATCTGCCGCTTGGTGGAGCAGCATCCGTGCATGTACGATCGCTCGCATTCGGCGTACATGCGCAAATCTCACGTGGAACAGGCATGGGTGGTTATATCGAAGGAGATGAATGATACCGGTGAGTACTAGGGTATATATATTACGGACCTCGAATTAATCGAATCTCTGACTGCAGTCGACAATTGCAAGGAGCGCTTCAGGAATATTCGCACCAGCTTTGCCCGATCCATCAACGTGCAGCGCGGCTCGAATCGCGTTAAACCGTACTATCTCAGCGAAGAACTGGAGTTCCTAAAGAAGCACATCACGCCTGGCGTGCCTGTTCCTGTGAAAGGCAGGCGTTCACGTGACAGCAGCAATCGCAGAGGCGACGATAACGACGAGTACGACGACAACGAGAATGAGGATGAGCATGTGGGTGCGCTGGTCCACATAAAACACTCGCTTAGCAGCGACGAGCACGAGAATGAGAATAGTACCGATAGCTCTGAGTGGGTGGCTGAGGAGCATGCGCAGAGTGTCACCAGCCAAGTCCCGCATAAACCGGAGTCAGAGTTGCACTCACAAAGCGATGAGGAAGAGCAGAAGCCGAAAAATCTGCCGCAACCGAATGCAATGCCGCAAACTTTTCCCTTTCCGCCAAAGAAACGTCGACGCATGGTCGCCGAATTGGCCAAACCGACCGATGTAAGTATATGAGTTAGAAAAGTCGATTTTAGTCGATTGCTATAGTTACCACCCTCTATCCCTTTCACAGCCAGCTGCAAGCAGCCCGGACACTGAAGACTCACCTGTGGAAACGAAGCCCGCTGTCATCGATTTTGATGACGCCTTCCTCCAGGGCCTGCGTCCCGAAATGAACCACATGAACTTCCATCAGAAACTTTTCTTTAAGCGACGCGTTTATGAGCTTCTCGGTGAAATATTTGAGGGCGGCGAGAATGGAAGCAGTCAACCACGTACCAATGGCCAGGCTGGAGTAACCAACTCTCCCGTCTCTCTGCAGCATCTGAGCATTTTGGGGCGCTCAGGAATGCTACAATTGCCCAAACTGGCCCCCAAGCCCTCCAAAGATCTCTAAATAGAAATATTGAATAATATTGAATCCACTTATGCCCAAAGAAGGCCGCAGCTGCAGACGGAGCTGCGTAATCCATTCGAATTTACGCTGTACAGTAATTCCCAATACCCAATGTTTTGGGTATAGTTATAGTTGTAAGACGTTACGATTTTTAAAATGTAATATTTACATGAAATACATATTTTCATAAACACTTGTATTATTCGATGTAAGAAAAAGCTTGCTAAGTTGAAAAAGGGTTGCAAATAAATTGTTGAACTTGGCACTAGTTCAATTGATTAAAATGTGTTTTTTTTTATTTTCTTTCTACAACTTTGTCATGCGTAGAAGCAGACTCTGCTAGTGTGTGCGTATATATGGCCCTACCATCATAGTTTAAAATATACACTATGGGCGAGTGGCACCAAATTTCGGACAAAAAAAAAAATTGGAATACAACTTCTATGGCTATGTTTAATATCTATTTCCGGTTTCATACTCCTATACAAATTTTTATAAATTGTTTAATTAATAATTTCAATATATATTTCATTCAAAATTTGCTTTATCTATCAGAATTATAAAACGTAATTTGGCATTATTATTTAAATAAATTATATTCTATAAATTTTGAAGCGCACAAAAGTATGCTACATCTTTTTTAATGTGACGAAGAACATACACCAGGGAGCAGAAAAAAGTTATAATATACTTTCAGGGCGTAATAAAAATCGTCGATTCTAGGCAAAATATGAGAATCCCGACCCACTATGTTATGCATAAAACCGTGCAGAGTAACGTGTTACTATTTTAAAAATGAGCACACCAGTTGTCTCCCAGCACAGTTAATATTATATATATGGCATGTATAAAACAAGAATACATTTATACTTTAACTCAACAATAAACGCAGCAATATAGAAGCTAAGAATTGTTCAGTTAGACAAAAGTGAAGCATACTCTTAGGCGAAAAATAAAATAAAATATCAAATATCAAATTTTGAACGAGTTGTAACTTCTTACCATCACATTGAGGACAGGAATAAACGAAAAATGTGTTGATAGTTGACCGTTCAGTGTATTCAACCATACTTACCTTCGTATGTATTTTTAATGTGCCAATTAATTTAACTCCAAATGAAAAAGTCGGTTGGGGGTATTGTATAATTTGCATAATATGTTGTAATTTATTTGTATATTATTTAGCAAATACTTTTGTAAATGTAAACATTGATTTTGTGGTTCTTTAAATAATATAATAATTATTTATATATCGTTCCCGCATAAATTATGGCATAAAATATATAAAATATTATTGATTTAATTTCATTTTCTTTAATTTTTTTGTGTTTTCGGTTTGTTTTTTTTTTTTTTTGTTGTGTGTGCAATTAGAAATCATATGTATTCCAATAATATGTATAAGAAAATACCACTGTTACAAAATTTCCATTTCTTTGCATCGCTTTAGAGAATTAAATACGTAAATTAGTTAAAATAGTTATGTACAATAAAGGATATATAATGTTATAAGGGGGCAACACCCCATACAAATTTTAAAAGTTTTTCAATTGCACTTTAAATTATTTAAATATATATATATATATGTATATGGTTACGATTAAATGTATATAGATCGTTTTCTAAATGCAGAAACAAAACGTCGCAGCTTCCTTTCTTCTCGCTTAAGTCTATAAAATTGTGGCGCATTTTTTTTTATAGTTTTAATGAATATTAAGTTAATCGTCTTATCCAACTTAGGCCAATGTAATCTTGACCGGACCCAGTGGCAGCTGCTTCATATAGTTCCAGGCATCGACGCGTGTCATTCGCGCCGTTGAGGCACCATTGATGCTGAGGATCTCGTCGCCATTGCGCACCTGATTGGTCTTCTGGGCAGCACCACCTGAGCAGGAAAATAGGGAGAGGGAGGAGTTATGGTTAAGTAATTAAGAAAGTGTCGACAAACTTACCCATGAACACCTTCTTGACAATCAGCGGGCGATTGCCCAGCGGCGAGTCGAAGCCACCCTCGATGGAGAATCCCAGTCCACAGCTGTCCTTGACAATTTCCACGCATCGCGCGCCACCTCCAGCCGCCGCATCCTCTGCTGAAACGGAAACGGATATAAAAAGGGAGTCCAAATTTCAACAGCTGTCCAACACTTACCCTGCGCACGTATCTCGGCTGCGATGGCATGGCGAGCCTCTGCCGCGCGCTCTAGCAGCTCACTGGTGCTCAGCTTGGCCGCATCTCCTCTGGAGAGCTGTCGCCGAGCTCGGATGCCGGCAATGGTGGCCTCCGCATCGTTGCTGTTCGCCTCGTCCAGCAGGCTGGCCGGCTGCTGGGGACTGTTGGTGCCCGTGCTGGGTGTGCTCGGCGTGCTGGGCACAGTGCCGCTGCCGCTGCCGCTGCCGCTGCCGCCGCCCTCATTGGACACAATGTCCAGATCCAGATCTAGAGAGCGTGACGCCTTGTGGTAGTTGCGTTTCCGTTCGTAATCCAGCTCGGTCGGCTTCTCATTCAGCGAACTAAGCGAACCCAACGAGGAGCGTTTCTTGTTCAGCGTTTTGATGACCAGCGATTCGGAGCGAGTTACCACGAGCACCACCTCCGGACGGGGTGTCTAAAGGGGAGGAGTTGAAGTATGATGGAGCTGTTCTAGAGAGGAGTTAGTCAGAGCACTCACCTTTAGGACACTTATCGACTCGCGATGAGTCAGACCTCGCATGCTCATCCCATTGACGGCCAAAATGCGATCGCCCTTCTTCAAGCGTCCGTCCTTGGCAGCTGGCGTGTTGCTCAGAATCTTGTGGATCTGCAAAAGGAGAAGCAGGCAGCATTAAGAATCGATGTCAATGGCTTTATAGGAATAAGCTATACTTACGGTTATCTCTTTAGCCTCGTAGTCGGAGCCACCGGCCAGTGTGATGCCAATGCTGCTCTCCGGCGTATCCCGCTGCAAGACAATGATGAAGGCCTCCGGCGTCTTAAGCGGCGGATCGGCCTCCTCGACAATCTGTTGCACATCATGCGCAGTGATCAAGCTCTGATTGCTGCCGAGGGATGAGAAGCTGCCAAACTCTGTAGCCGTCTCCTGGGTGGTGCTCACATTCTGTGTGGTGGAACTGACGCCCGACGAGCTCGAGGCCAGGGAATCCAATGAGCTGAAGCGTTCATGATGCGGTTTCGTGGCCATCACCGCAGCTGTGGCAATCGCCTTGTGCATGGGGAGCGGCACTTGAGGCGTGGCTGCCGCTGCACTGCGTTCGAATTTCTCTCGCAGCTCAGCTGTGGTCTGCGACTTGGTTGTGCTGCCCAGCAAAAGCTCCCGCTTTGGTGTCTGCGTGCGCTGTGGCGCCGGACAGATGACGGGCTTTGCCTGCACGACTCGCAGCTTGGTGGCTTGCTGCGTGGGATCGGCCTTGAAACTGGCCTTGCGCTCCTCATCGATGAACATGGCACTGATCTTGGCTGGCGTATCAGAGCGCCGGCTGCTGTCGTCCGTATCCGAGGTCAGCTCCATGTAGGCGGCCACATTGATCAGCTTGTCCACCACCAACTGCTTGGACAGCAGTTGATGTTGCTGCTGCTGCTGCTGCTGCTGTTGGTGTTGCTGTTGTTGTTGCTGCTGCAGCTGCTGCTGCTGCTGTTGCTTGTAGCTGGACTTGACGCGACGTCCGTTGAGGACGCAAGCCTCGCCATCGGTGCTATCGTTGTCGTTGTCATTGTTGTTGTCCTGGCCGCGACTCTTGGCGCTGCGGCACTTGGCGGATGCCAGAATGCTCTTCCGATTACCCAAGGCCAGGTCGCTGCCATTGCCATTGACGCCTCCATTCAGCTGGCACTTGAGCACTCGCCTCGTCAGATCCACGGTGGGTGTGCTGCCCAGAGAGCTGCAGCTGGCCTGCGAGCCAGCCGAGGAGCCGGATGTCAGGGTGGAGGTGTTGGAGCTGGCTATCGAAGTGTTTGTCTCCGAGCTGAGGGTCCGTGTCAGGGCGAACTTCTCCGGCGGCGTGGGCACACGTGCCGTATTGCTGAACACCGAATCGGTGTCGCTCTCCTGATCGATCAGGAGTGGCTGCTGGAGTTGCAGCTGCAGCTGGATCTGATGCTGCAGCTGGTGCGACGGCTGCTGCTGGCAAATATTAATGTTGTTTATCCTGGTGGGCATGCTCAAGGTGCTGCCAAGCGATGTCCGCGGCGGCTTGGCGGGTGGCTGCGACAGCTGCGACTCCAGCGGCCGACGCTGAGTCGAGGCAAAGATGCTGCGATAGTTGCTCATGTTGTTGATATTGTTGCTGCTGCTGCTGCTGTTGTTGTTGTTGTTGTTGTTGCTGCTGCCAATGCTGCTGCTGTTGGCTGTGTGTCGCAGTGGACGGGTCTCGCCCAGCCCGCTGTCCGTGGAGTCCTCACCACTGGCCGCCTTTACCTGGCTCTTGATCTCCGGCAGATCCAATATGGGCTCCAGCAGCTGCGGCCGCTCCGGTATGACTAGGCCGCGCAGCTTGGACAGGCTGCGACGCCGCTGCTCCAGTATATTGGTGATCGCCGCCTTCCGCGTGGCCGCGTCGCCCTCGCCCGAGAAGCTGATCCGCCGCTCCACGGCGGAGGCACTGACTGGCCCGTGGCTGCGACGCGGCAGAGACGCGTAGCTGTAGTTGCTGCTGCTGTTGTTGTTGGTGGGCGTGGTCAGGGTGTGCAGCGAGTACATGGAATCGGCGACGTGCAGCTGGGGCAGCTGCTTGGCCAGCTGATATTGACGCTGTGCGTCGTTCAGGTTCTCGACGCTCATGGCGCGCGTCTTCAGGGATGGCGCCGGGGTCGAGGAGGCGGCCTCCAACAAATTCTCGCTGCTCATGTTGAGCGGCTTGCGTGAGAAGTTGGAGCTGCTGGCGCTTAAACTGGAGCTGGGCGTTGGGGGAGCAATGGTGTCCAGCTCGTTGCTGGACGAGAACATGGCAATTTTGTCACGCACGGATTTCTCCGACTTTTCGTCTTTGCGCCAGTCGCTGGGCTTGCGAGGCGCACTGGCGCTCAAGGAACGTTGGTAATCACGTGCGCCACCGCTAGATGGCGCTGTTGCTGGGCTCTCTGTGGCGCGTGCAGCTTGACGCGCATCCTCCACATTGATCACCAAGTCCTGGCGATACATTTTCCGCGGCACGGTTGGCGGTGGCCCCGTTTTGGGCAGCGGTGGAGCAGCTTCCAATTTGTTGCTGTTGTTATTGTTGTTGTTGTGCTCGAAGCTCAGCTCGGCTTTGAGGCGTGTGGCATGCGACTGGGGATGCATTATCAGCGGCTCACTAAAGTTGGGCGGAAACTCGTGGCCATCGGGCGGCAGACGCGAATATGTCGGAGGCGAGGCGTAGCTCAGATAGTCCTGCACCAGCAGCTGCTTTGTTGTTGTTGCTGTTGCTGATGCTGTTCCCGTTGTCGCTGTTGTTGGTGTTGCTATTGTGGCTATTGTTGCTGGGCTGCTCAGCAGCTCCATTTTGTTGTTGTTGTGCTTTGGCTGCAAACTCTGGCCAAGAGCGGGGCTCGAAGTGGAGGCGGAACCTGGAGTCGAAGTTGAATTCAATGTCTTTGTCGTTGTGGCTGTGGCCAAAAGGATTTTCTTGCTGCTGCTTCCACTTGTTGTTGTTTTCGTTGTAGCTGTTGCTGCTATGTTAACTGTGCCGATGTTGTTATTGTTGTTGTTGTTGTTGTTGCTGCTGCTGTGGTTGTTAAGGGTACCAAGATCTGTAAGAGGAAGCGGCAGAGAGAGAGGGAAAGGCTTTGGTTAGCAACATACAAGAGGAACGACATTTGGACATAACAAATGGGATCTACAAGTGGAAGAGTACACTTATCGATAACTTGATCGATAATATGTATTAAATATCTTCTGATTTAATGTCATTTGGAGTAATTATATTCGAATACTAGATCAATAATTTTACAGAATCGATAAGCTGTCTGATATAGATAATAAATATCTAAATTGGAAAGCAAACCAATCGATTTTAAAGGGTACTAACTCGGCTAAATGTAAACTGCTTCTGATGGTATTGCTAGACAGTTAGGGGCTTAGGAATATTATCGGGTTATGTGTTGCTTTTTACAGGTAAACTGAGTTCGAGTAGTAAGCTGTGAATGTGGTTTTGTGCAAGAGAATAAAAGAAAGAAACAGTTTAAAAAACATTTTCCAAACGCTTCTCAATTAGCCAGCAGCAAAAGCTCCAATAAGACTATAATTAAATTTATGCGTAAGACAACAAAAAAAAAAATAAAATAAACAAAAACGAAAACAAAGCCAACAACTTTCGCCCAAAATAAAAACAAGAAGAAGAAGAAGCGAAAGAGTTGTCATTATGCGCTAACCCCGACTTAAGGCGAATCTTACGTATAGCCAAAAAATACAAATATATATACAATATATACTTATATATATATCTTAAGTACTTCTAGCATGGAGCAATTAAAAACCGCAAGAGATGAAGTTGGTTGCGGTTGACAAAACATTTCCGACATTTCCATAATAATGGAAACAATAATAAGTAGCTATAATAATGTCAGAGATACCCGAGATTTAAATAAACAAATTGTGGATAAACAAAGCTTTGTTTTTTGTTACTTTATTTGTATATATATACTTATATATTTTTTTTTGTCTTTAGCTAAGAGCGAAAGTTTTGCTAATGAAGAATAGAAAAAGTTTCGACTGCTTGACAGATTTTTGCGGTTTTATTTTAAATTGGGGTCATTCGTTAGGGGGAGTTGAACCCCACTCAGTTATTAAGCAATCTAATCTATTCCACAATTTCTCTCTATGGCATTAAATTGAAATAAGAAATTAGATTTCGTCAAATTGGAAATACGCCCACATAAGATCTTCAAAGAAATTCTAAATACATATGAAATTTGCATTCTTAATTAAACAAACAAAAAATTAAAATCTAAACAAAAAAAAAAAACAAAAATAACAAAATGCGAGGCTACCTTTCATTAAACTTCATGAAAAACCGCTGCGTGGTTCCATTTTTTATTATTTTTTTCGTTACTTTTTTTGGGCTCTGTAAGTTAAGTTCTTTCCGCAGTGTTAATGAACTTTTGGCCAAAACCAAGAAGAGGCTAAGAAATCATGTACATATTGTATTTAAGCCGCATGTGCACAAATTAAAAAAGCAAAAGAAAATCATAAAAAAAAACTCTTAATTGTTGAGTGTTTAATGTAAAAGGGCTCAAGGGCGTTACTCATTGGGGGGACGGGGGGTAAAAGACCTAGAAATGTTTGCCCATGTTTGAAACGTGTTTTATTTTAAAATATGTGTGATCTGAAACCAAAGACCTTGAGAAATGGAGAACTTTCGTCAGCATTTTTATTAATCATAATTGTCGATTGATAAGAGTAGACAAAATAAATATTCGATCATCGATTGTCATACAATGAGGCATACCTTAAATAAATACTTATACATATATGTATAGATATGTAGGGATGATTCAGAAGTGGCTGACACAAAGTCTATTGCTGGAGCTACGTCATGAGTGGACACTTAGTTAAGAGCGATGATTGACTGAATTTATTTTTAGTTATGTCACAGCGAAGTTTACTGCCCCGTGAGAATCGCATAGAGAGGGGGCAAAGCATTTCCCAGCCATTAGGCTTAGCTGTAACTAATTAGCTTTTATTATGGCCACATAATATTTAATAATAATTGTTATTATTAATCCAAAAGGCCTTTGGGCGCCGTTCAATTTTGATGGCACGCTTAATTAATCAAATTAGCCGCAGATGGAGTATTCCCTGAACATCTTAACCCCGTAACCCCTGAACTTCAACGAACCCTAAGACTTTAGACTTTTGAGTCGCAAGCCTACGACAAGGCAGTAACAATTAATCTTCAACTCTCAAGTGTAACATGAGGCGCTCCTCTTGGTTAGGACTTTGATATTTGGCAGCTTGTTTAGCTTTTGTTTTGGCCAAAAAAAGCGGCTTTATTATGCATATCGCGTTGGCCACCGATTCTTATCTTATGAATGTTTTATGTAGGCGCCAAAACTTGAGTTCATTTCGTTCGCTGCGTTCAAAACACCTGCCACAATTTTTGGCAATTAAATAACACCGTTCTACCAAATAGCTGGAGTTCACAATTCTTTCTGCACAGTCTTTTTTTTGTTTTGTTTTGTTTTTTTTTTTTTTGTATTTTTTTCTACCTTTGGCTGCCCGCTGCGAGCTCTGAAACAGGCGACTGGCAACATTTAATTGTAATCTTCAGGGGATCCAGCGAACGAACACTGTGTGAAAGGTTACGAAGAATATTAGAGGTTCAAATTTGAATTGGATTTGAATTGGGAATCGAGTTGAGGAAATGAAGTGTTGACTCGAACGAACGCATGCGTAAGTAGTTCTTCTTTTTTTTTCTTCATTTATTATTATTATTTTTTTTTCACCATATACCAGTATATAAAGTGGAAAAATCTTCATATAATTCTTGGTACTCCACATATGTATATGTATGAAAGCGATTCTTAAAAGCTTGGAGCGAGGCATTTCCGTGCTGTCGTCAAATAGCTTTGGAGTACATGCCAAAGTGTCGTCTTTAATTAGAAGCGAGTGAAACCAAAGCAGCCGCCGTGTTGGAGAATCTCAATGCCAAGAACGTTAAGCAACGCTTTAAAGTTCTTTGGAACTGGCTCGAATAACTCGAAACTTGCTCTAATAACTTCCGCTCTGATCAACATGCGACGATTGCATAAGAGTCTGCACTCAGTTGCAATGCAGCGCCACCTACCGCTGATAATTATAAATTGCATAGTTCAGCTATTCCCACAGTTTGCTGCCTATTCCCTGTTCCCTGTTCCCTCTGCCAACGTTCCCTTCTATTTGGCTATAAAAATCCTGTAACAAATTGCGCGCATTTAGCGCACAAAATGCCACTTATACACCGCCCCTCTCTGCGCTTCTCAACGTGGGAATCGCTGGGAAAATCGGCTTGCGTGCTGCTTACCGTACGTAAATAATTGAAATTAATATAATATGTTTTTTTTCTGCTTTAAAACATTTTATCGCTCGCATTTTACTTGTCGGCCTTCCTTTGAAGGCGCGAGATGCGAAAACAAAAACAAAAGCACCGCAAAATAAAATGGTTAACAAAAATGCGTAGATTGGTAGCCCCCACATTTTTCTACATGGCTAGAATTCTGCGTCGATTCTCCGCGGTTTCTGTTGTTGTATTTTTCTTTACTGCTTTCCGAACTCTTTGGCATTCACTCAACTGCGAAGCAGGAGCGAATTTTGTTTGTCTTCCATCTGAAGCATATTTCATTTTAATTATTTTATTAAAGCCTCTCAGCCACAATGTGCAATTATATAAAGTGTTCAATGCGTCGTTTGATGGATGGATTGGAGCCCGGGGCCCAGCCCCCCTTTAAATCTCTCAACACCCAGCAACACGCAACTGAAGAAACTTGTCGGAATCAAATTTAATGCTTATCAATAAAGTTGAGCTACATGAACTGAATGCATTATTATATTATACTATATACTAAAATATGTACATATATATATATTTATATATATATCCGACATATATATTTATACTTATGTATTGTATTGTATTATATTGTCATAAGACTAGAAATAACTTCAACATAAACCGAACAGCTGCCACAATAACAGCCGGTTCTTTGTGCGAAAATAAACACGACTTTATAACTGCAGTCGTTGGCTTATACCCTGTAAGAACTACGTTTATATAACATATATATATGTAATATAGAAGGAAACAAAACAAGCAACACGAATATTTGTGAGATTATTTAAGATATATAACAAAATAATAATATATGGAAAACTAAATCTTTGTATTATAAATTAATTGATAAAACTTATTATGTAGTTTAACTATAGCTTTCATATTTATTAAAAAAATTGGTTGTGTGAGTTTGTGCTCTCTTAGAACTTACTTTCCTTGGCATATTTAACATATATCGAGTCATATCTGCCCTCTGGCCTGTTTGATGAGCTTACAGGGTATTTAAAAAATTCCAGACCATTTCTTTTATTTAATAAGAGCAACGCAGTAGAATAAGAAGCAGCAACTGCAGCAGCAGAAACCGCTGCTTCAACCGACTTCTTGGCGGTGGGCAACAAAATGTTTCAGGTCTTAACTCCTTGACTCCCTCCCTGTCTCCCTGCCTCCACCTCTCCTTCGCTCGCTCACTATCTCTCTCTTTCTTTCTCTCTCTCTCTTTCTTTCAGCTTGCGTTGCCCGTTTTGCATTTAATGTGTCATGCAACGCTGCATAGCGGACGCTGCTGCTGCTGCTGCTGCTGTTGCATATGTTGCAGCAGTTGCAACTTCTGTTGCTGCTGTTGTTATGTGGCAAGCGCCAAGTGTTGCAAACAATGCGATGAGCGAGCGAGAGGAAGGGGCAGCTGGAAAAACTGCTTATGCATATGGCGAGGAAAATGTGTTGCCAAGAAAAATGCGAGCTTAAGCCGCAAGGGAGAGAAAACGAGAGAGCGTGAGAGAAAGAGAGAGAGAGAGAGAGAGAGAGGGCAAGCAGAACTGAAGTGTGTGCCGTTGCATAAATATCGAGCGTAAGTGCCAAGGGAAGGGGGCAGGTAACTGTCGAGGCCAGCGGCAGCTGCCACACACGTTGCCACACGCACCCAGCGGCGGTTGCAACTGCGGCTTTCGGCTTTCGGCTTTCGACTTGACTTAAACGCATTTTTGCCATTGGCAACGGCCAAAAGCCGGATCGGAGGAACCGAAGGGGCAGGTGCTAAGCACGTTGTGAAATATTTGTAAGATAGTCCAAACGAGCAGCTGAGACAGTAAGAGAAAGAGGGTGAGAGAGACAGAGAAAGGGAGGTAAGGTGGAACATTTCAAGGAACATTTCAACGCTATTTACGAGCCAATTTCGCATAAGGAATATTGCAGAATGTCTAAGCCTAAAAGTTATGATGAGTTTTCTTTTCTTTTCCTTTTGTTTGCAGTAAGTGAAAACTAGCACCGAGAAAATCTCAACTCAAATGTATAAAAATATATCAAGTTAAACAACATTTTCAGCTAAACCTTAACATGGGTAAAGCTGCATTTTCGGTGGGTAAATAAATTCACAGGAATTACGATCGCATCTAAAAAATGCATAATACATAAATTATGCGTTTCATCGCGTGTTTATCAACAAAGATAGAAACAAATAAATCTTTGGGTCGGCGCATAAAAAACCTGTCGTCGAGTGAACGCAATTTAAATATTATAAAAAAGAGTTAAACAAATAAAAGCCACGGAAAACTAATTAAAATAATACCAAGAAATTACGGAAGCAACTAATTGGACAACTCACAATCTAAAGCTTGCTCCGAAGAAGTTTTTTTTTTTATTTTTATTAACCAGAGTTCCTCAAAGAGTGACATTTGCTTTGTGGCTTATAAAAGAGGCAGATGCGGAGTCTCGGATAATGATGATGTTGATGGCTTTTAATAACCCCCGCGAGAAGTTGAGTGAAATGAAATGAAATGGAATGGAGCGGAATGCTTTGAATATGCCAAGAACCGTAGCACCGTAGCACCGTACCACTGGCGGCAGAACTTTGATCTAAACTATCTGCAGGCGACGTTCGGTTTCAGGCATTTCAAATATTGCGGATCGAAACAATTAAACGGTAATCGGAACAATTAAATGTTTGCAAAAGGAAGCAGACCGAACAAATGGCCAACATGGGTTAATTACTCTCTCCGGCCCAGTCCTATTCCCATTGTCATTCCCAGTCCCATTCCCATTCCAATTCTCATTCTCATTCCCGTTCTCAATCCCATTTCCAATCATCCTCCTTTAGAGCAGTGTTGAAAAAGGGCGTTACAGACAGCTGAGTGTTAAGAAGAGCAGCAGGTTAAAGGGAGGAGATGGAAACGGTTCGGTGCGCAACTTAAGTGACTCCAAAAGGTTCAAAACTATTAAAAGTTTTTCTTTGAATACCCTGTAATCATAATGCAGTTAAGGCATGTTAATTACATGCGAATGAGTGCAGTCAGAGACTGAATGGAAGCCGAGAATCAAATGAATTAATGACTAGAAATTGAAAGTTATGCAAAAAACATTCTCTAAATTCTTAACTACTAAATAGAACACTTGTCAAGCAACTGTTTAAATGGGGTTTACAGAGTATCTTTAGGTGTATGCGTGTGCTCAACTACAAACAAAAGTGCACTCAATTGTGGCATGATTCTCATTTATTTTTGTCTTAGATCGGAGCAGGAACTTCCACCTGTGAGTCGGGGTGTGATCGTTATCGAGGCACAGCCGGCACTTGAAGTTCATTTTGGTTCAGTTGGGTTCTTGTTTGCTGCTTCTTCTTTAACATTGGGTTCTGTCATTGTTGGCCATGAGGATTTCCATTTGAGTGACTCGTGTAGCTGCAGTAGTCGGCATTTTGGGCTCGGAAAATGATTTTCCCAAAAGACGCGGCATTGTGTTTTCTTATCAATTAAAGCGTGACCTTTGTTGTGGTTTATCTGAGCGAATTAGTTCGGCCAGCCAGGTCGGCTGCTTTATGGTCTAATTAGTTGGAGAAACCTCCGTTCATTACTTCAGTTCATTATGACTTCACACACAAAATAAAAAAAGGAAAGAAATCCAAATAGAATGAAAGAAAGAAAAATTACAACTCGTTCGTTTCGGTGATGACATCAAGCTAATGGTTCCATCACCTTTCTGGCTATCAGCATTACTTATAGCCAACTATCTGATAAATCGGTTGCTATCAATATGAACAATATGAATTGTAGCACCTTTTACTTCGTCAAGGCCAATCGGGTAATCAAACCCCCAATTGTATACATAAACAGTTATGAGGACTGCTTCGCTGGTTTATATATATATCATCTAGTAATACCAGAGTCTATAAATATGGTTTACTACACCTGCCATATATTTGTGTTTTATTTGTGCTCAGGAATTAATAACATTTGCAATAATTGCAACTGACAGGTGAAACTATGAACAGGTGTCTTCGATCGAATTTCTGGTTTACATATTTTGTAATAAAAAACGAAGTTTCCATTAAGCAAAACACATGAAAAAAGTTACGTAAGGGAACTTACGTAAATTTAATTCCTATAACAAGAATATTTTTAGTTTTAAGAATATTTGAATATACATACATATTTCTATTCATAATTTATTTTTTCTAAATTGTTTTGAATATGTGTAAACCCATTCAAAAACCGTTTCGAAATTCTCTTACATAGATCGTTGCATAAGAATGAAATATAAGTAAATAATACACTTAACACGTTTAGTTGTTTAATTCTCAATAGAACACTCGTTTAAAGCTAAACTGTTATACTTTATGTTATACAGCGCATGAAATGCTTGCAGCATAAACTGTTTGGGAATTATTACAAAGTTATTTAGCTGTACGAAAATACAAATACAAATACAAATTACAAAATTATTCGCAAATTATTAAAGTTGAGCTTAGGGCAAAGTTTTCACATATTTGCTCATTAAATAAATTATCGGGTTTCACTTTGAAGTAATACCGATCGGAACGGATCCGTTACGTTGCGATCCTGATGTCGCAACTCTTTAAAAATGCCAAACACAAAATGCTCCACAAATAAGAAATCGAAAGAAATAAAACAAAAACCAGGTCTTATAAAACAATTTCAATTGGTTCGCGTTTTGGGGCATTGGTATTTCCACTCCTATCTCTCTCTCTTTCTCTCTCTCTGTTTCGGTACTGAACTCAAACTTCGGCCCTTTTTGCCGGATTCTTCGTTTTTGTATTATTTTTTATGTGAATCGCGCAATTTTCGTTGACATTTGCAAATTCTTGTCACAAACGCGAAAAATTACAAACGAATAAACATATAAAAAAAGGCGAATCATAAAAAAAATGTTTAGCTTTCAAGCGAATTTCAACTATTTTGTTGCTCTGGCCTCTTTTTTCAAGTTTTATGTTGATGGGGTATATTGACTATGTGCATACATAACAAAGCTATTGCAGCTGAAGGAGAAAGTAACACAATTTGTTCAAATACAAATCAGTTAATAAATATTTTTGTAAAAGTAAGTCAATGTATGGAGTTTCCGTTTTATAGAAGGTCCTACTTTAAGTTTCTCATCTGCAAAACAGAGCATTGCGCAGTCGTTGACAACGTCTTGGACTGCTGGAGTTGCATGTAGAATCGTAATGCAAATATTTGAATGAAAGCTAAGTAGGTAAATGTTTATGGTGCGTTTTATATTGTTGCCACTGCATTTGACAGCAAAAATCAAAACAAGACAACAAATTCAAAAACTTGGTGACTGTCCAATTTTTGGCAAGAGGTGAGAAGGGGGCAGGGATCACACATAAGAATTGTGTACAACGAAATTATATATGTTAATTCCCTTCGCCCAATGAAAGTAGTTCAGTTTTGGCCAACTAAAAAACAAATACAAATATTTGCCAATGGCATACAAATGTGAGCTCTTTGTCTCGCAGTGAAGAACAAGCGAATTGTGTCACAAATGTGCCTCGACCAGGGTTGCCACCTAATGATAGACAGCATGACAGGGCAACATTTACACACGGAAAGTGTGAAAGGTTGTCGAGAGGCGAGTTTTTATAGGCAACAACAAAGTGGGCTAAAGATTAAGGAAATGCCACAGAGGAAGTCACTGGAACAACAATGAAAAGTCACAAATTAAAGCAACTATCTGAATATAAAAGGAACACTCGAGTTGCCTCAATTTAACGTGATTAAAGGGATCTGAACAATATGCAAAAGCTTTCACGTAAAGTTAAATTACTTAAAGTGAAGGAAAGTATAAGAAAGTCATTCTGAATTTGAAGAATTACATTTAAATTGGGTTGTTGTAGTCTGTCTATCTAACTACTTTTTAAAATAGGATGTGAAATATTTTCGAAAATACATATTTGAAGCACAATTTATAGTTTTTAATGGCAATTAATAACAATATACTAGTCTGCTTTATTTTTGTTTAATAGCTTAATCATTAAATAAAATTTGTAGTATTTAGAAGAAGCACGCCAAAGCCTTAATATATTGAATAAGACTTAGAAATAAATTAAACTTTTGGCCTGTATAAGAAATCGTGGCCTATTTAAAAAATCGTGAAGATGAATCAATTTGTATTTGTCTATTCATTCATTCATTCATTTTTATTATTTATTTATGTTCTTAACTTATATTTTATCCGTTCCACTTGGAAATTATACTCTTTCTTCTGCGGCTTACGTACCTTTCTAAATGCTTTTGCTTGACGCTCAGGGCTTTCGTTTTTGCATAAATTTCGCACACATCATTCATTTATTTATAACATTTTTGTCGCTTTGTGCGAAAATATTTAAATAGTCTGCGTTTTGTTTGCACTTTAAAGGGTTTTTTTTTATATTATTAGTATTATTTTTGTTACCGAATAAACTGTGTTAACACTCAACGGTAATTAAGATTAACATAATTGTTTTGTTTATAATCATAGTATTAAGCATTTTCGGAGAGAGATTTCACTTTCTTCTTCGAAGTCATTAGCAATCATCAAGAGTTAATTTCAAGTGTTTTCAACAATTTGCATTGCAGCAACTAAAACAACTAAAACAACTAAATGCAATTAACTGTTGCACTCGAATGCACAGCAAAGCTAAACGGAAATGGATATGAATGGATGTGAACTCGAAATGCCGAAAAACGAAGCAACAACAACAGCGGCAGCGAATTAATGTTTGCAAATTGTTAAATTTGCAATTAGCTTTAAACTCGATTTCGATATTTGCGTTGCATTACATTTAATTAGGCTGGCAGCGGTGATGAAACGTGAATGAACGTGAATGAACTTGGCGAGAGTGCAAAACGGCAATAACAAAACAAACAGCAAAGCACAGTTACAGTTACTCTTGTTATAAGCATGCAAAAAGAACAAACTTCACGGTCAGCCTGCAAGTGAACGAGCACTCGAAATTCGAATAAACCGCACACACATACACTCGCACTTTACGGTGTGGGAGAGCGTGAGAGTCAAAGTCAAGTTTACACCTACGTTTGCGCTGCCTATTCAGTCAGCCCGCGTTGCGTTGTGTACGCGACGAGCGCCAAAAGTAAACTGAATGCGCCGGCATTTACGAAACGTCTGCGCAGCCGACTTGGACGCAACTTGCTTGACAAGCAGCTGAGCGGCCGATCGGCCGAGCGGCTGTGAGAGCCGTCGACTGCGACGCTGCGCAGCGCGGCGCTTGCAATTCTTTCGTTTGTCTTTTTGTATCGGCGTCGCGTAGCGTGGTTTTTTGATCATTATCAACAAAACTCCGCTCAACTTCATTATGAACAGCAGCATGTGGCAAATGCTCTCCGACTCTAACTCCCCATGTGTGCCAGTGTATGTGTATCTGTGATCGCATTACAACGAGTTGATGACAAATTTGTGATAAGCATTGGAAAATCTCTTACTGAGCATTAAATTAATTTGCCCAATGAAAACGCCGCACGCCGGTTTGATATCGATTGAACTTTGTACCCGTTGCAGCGTGCGCATTAATTGACCGACAGGCGGCGCTTCAAAGTGTTATTTATGGGCAAATATTCTATTCTTGAGAAAAATTGTTCATTTGTCCCACAATATTTGCATCTGTTTCATTTCCCTTTGCCCATATTTATATGAATTTACGACTTTATACTTTATACTATATACTGTATATTATATACTATATAGTATATAGTATACCATCGGGCGTGTTGATGTAACATTTGTTCAATTACTTTGTTTGGTTTCGTTGGAATTTTATAGCAATTATCGTAAATAATTCTATATGAGCTGACATTTGAAACAGCAACCGGACGTAATATTCATAAGCATAAGTTTATTCTAAATGCTAACCTTGGCGTACTCTTCTATCTTTCTATCTTCTTCTATAAAGATTTTCCCTTTGCTCCCATATGGCCAAACAATTGCTAATTTTGATTGAGAAATATGCGTAAAAGCAAATCGAAATTAGTGCGGTTTTAGCCATGAAATTCAAGATATTGTTTAAATTGGCGGGTTAAGTGCCAAAAAAAAAAACAAAAGAGGAATAAGTCAGGTAAAGAGTAATGCGATGTGCGCACTTGGATGTAAGAGGCGGGGGATGGTGAGGGGGAGGGGAGTGGCAACGATGTTTCGGCCACGCTCCACGCTTTGGGCTTAGTAATTTTTAATTTGATGATTAATCGATAAGCGACAGCCCCATCGACTCTTAGCCAGGCCAATGTACGACTTCAACAACAATTGTGTGTGTGTGTGTGTGTGTGTGTTTGTGTGTGGAACCAAAAGCGGAATCGAAACGAAGTAAGACGAACAGAAAAGAAACGGTGCGGCGATTGCATGCGATTAGAATATGTAATAAGCCCGACTCTCGATCTCAAAGCTTGCTGATAAAGATCTCTCAGTGTGGGACGGAACGGGATGCTGCTGGCTCCCAGCTGGAAGTTGGGAATTATGAATTGGGAATTGGTATGAAAAATTTCCACCCGCTATCGAAATTTGTATTTGGAAATTGAAAGTGCTTTAGGATGAGTACACAACATTTTGATGAGTTTTTCTTTTCGGGCAGCTTTCACTTTGTTTTCTTTGTCTAGAATGTTGTAGAGATTTGTATAAACACGCACATAAACATTGCATAATCGCCAGAGAGTCTCGAGAGATTCACGACCTTTGGCCAATTATCATACAACTTTCTTTGCTTCTACGTTTTGGAAACTTTCACACAGAACAAAAAAACACTTTCCCAAAGATATTTTCATCGTTTATTTTGGGGTTTTGGGTTTTGGGTTTGGGGTTTGGGATTCGTCTTGTCTTCTCTTCTTCATCTATGTTTAATGTACGCAAATGGAAGTTCCACTTCAGATTGTCATTTATCAAAGCTGGGGGCATTGCTGAGTTATGTTTTTCATTTGATTTTCTGATTGACAGATGCCCCTTGCAGCATCTGTAATGGATACCAAATGTGTGTGTTTTGGCTTAGTTTCGCTCCATTTTTTCTCCTTTTTTTTTTGTTACTGTTGTTGTTGTTGTAAATATTCAACATATGTAAATTAATGTTGCCAAATGCAAAGCAGCTGGCTATTAAAATGTGTCAGCGCGTTTAGTGCGAAATATTTATATTTTGTGAGACCTTGTGCCACTTGATGCCACGCCACGCCACGCCACGCCAATCCCATCCCAGTTCAATTCCATTTCAATTTCATCCCATTCCATTCCATTCCATTTCAATCAACTGAAAGCTCGACATGTTGCGCGTCACTTGGCAAAACAAATCAATCAAAGGCAACTGCAGGAGGGCTGCAAATTGGCCTAGCGAAATACATGCCAATATATATGTATATGTATATATATATATAGGTTTATGTGTATGTTAATATCTCTGTGGAATATGCCCCACACGTTGCCGCAAACACGATCCGCGGAGCCTCAATTGCGGCAGAAGCTGCGGCGCCAAATGCAAATTGCGTCCAACTTTTGTTTTGTTTCGAATTTGCGGCGCAACTTTAAAGGCAAATTATTTGACATGTGACATTATCCGAGAATTCCTTCCCGAGGGGTCCGTGAAACTAGGCATTAGACCCATTTGCATGCCATTCCAATGGCAGATACTTTAGATTCTTTTCAAATTTTGCAATTATTCCTTATTTATAGTATTTTTTAGTTTACAACATTTTTATGAACTCTTCTTTGTGATCCATACTTAAATAAAAGTCGGTCCTAAGTAAACTCTAGAGTTTTTTCTTTCTTTCTTCATTATAGTTAAATTCGTTTTCAATCCTTGTGTTTGGTATCTTTTATCTATTCCTTATGACTTATTCTTAAGTGTTTATTTGCAAACAAAGTGATGTTTCTTTTCTCTTTTGTGTCGCATCCTGAATTGTTTCGGCTGTCAATTGATTTTGTCGTAAAATTTGTCTTCAATTTTCTTCTCTTGTTTTTCCTTTTTTTTTTTTTTGTTACCTGATTTCCCGGGGTTGGCAAATGACAAAGTTCAGCGCGGAGGAAAACTTAAGATAGGACGAAAATGGTTCACAATGCTCACATTAAGTTCACAATGGACCATGTTGCACTTGACAGTCGCATTTGTTGTGTGTTGCAAATTTATTGTTTCAATATTTCTAATAAAAAAGGCTGAGAAGGGGCCGTAAATGGCTAAAACTGGCCAACGGTCAAGCGGCGGCGGTTCATTAAAAGACTTTTTGGCCAAATTATGAGCAGATCGCATAAATTTGTTGCCGTCTCTCTCAGTTTTTTCGCTTGTCTTGTTAACGTGTTTTTTTTATGCTTTACTGTTGCCGTTTTAGCGTGTTTATTAATTACCGTTTGATGCAAAGCGTTTTTGGCCCGCAAAAAAGAAGGCGTTAACTTTGATTCAAAGAAAAAAGAAAAACAAACCAATCGAATCTGATTCTTCGAATTGTTAAGAATGAAGCTTAATACAAACATCAAAAACTATTATTATGAAGATTTGCAATAAAAAACAAAATGAATTACATAAATAAAGTGCTTAATGCGAAACGGCATAAAAAATAATATAAAGATATCGAAAAAATATATAAAAATAATGATAAAGACGCACAAATGATAATAAATATGAATAGCCAAACAGATAAAAAAAAAACAAAACAAAACAAAAGTTAAGGATCGTAAATTTCAATCAGTGGTCCAACTAAAAAAGCATTAAAAAATATGTGTATATACACATATATATATATATATATATATGTATATTATAGTTCATAAAAATTCAATTTGTGTTGCCGAAGGGAACTTCGTTCGACTTCAACAATTGTCGAGGTACAAATAATGCACAATAAACATAAATTAGCAATGCCAATTTTTGTGTTTCATGTTGTTCTTGTTGTTGTTGTTGTTGTTGTTGCTGTTTCTAAATGAATTAAATTGGGGCTCGTTATGGCCAAGTGACCTTTGCAGCAAACAGCAACAACAATAATGCCCGAGAGACTGCAATTGGAGTCCGTTAACATTATAAATTGGCAATTCGACATTCGTTTGACAATCGCCGAATTGGCCAAGTTCACATGGTGTCGATACCAAATTATCGAATTCGATATCGAATAACGGCTCGTTGTCGACTCCTAATTCATGTATTAGAAAGTACAGAGCCAGATTTGAATTTATTTTTTTTTATTTTGATTTTTTTAAAATTTTTTTCTTGGGGCGTGGCACCTGGTGACGAGGGCCAAGACGAAGACACACCTTGCAGACCTTATAGAGTGAGGGGCTCATAATGAGATTTCCAGCCATATCAAAAACTAACACAAGACAAAGGCAAAACAATTGCCAGTGTTGTAAAGGGGCGTGAAAACTGCAGGGCCTCTTGCAATTTTTGTTGGGCTGGGTCTTTGTTTGAGCTTTGGTTCTGCCATTTGGACGGCTCGCAATTCTCTTTTGGCCAACAACAACAACAACGACAAAAACAACAAGAACAGCAGCAACAACAAGTGGCAATTGTTGTTGCAGTTGCTTTGGCTTTTTAATTAGTTGCTGTTTACTTTTTTTGTTTGTGTTGGGCGTGCGAACTTTTTTCTTTAATTAGTTGATGTTGTTCTTTGCTTTGTGTTCTGATTGACTGAATTTGACATTTGCAGCAGATATATTATATATATATATATATATATATAAACAATTTGATTTATTGCCCTGTTGACGCAATTCATTGACGTTGCAATTAAAAATAAACCATTAAACATGGTTAATAAATTCAATGCTGTACTTTGATTAGCCTTCTTTTTTTTTGGCTATAAATAAATTCAAATGTGTAATATAGAAAATTGATTGAAAGGGTGCAATAAAACAACATTTAATTCCTGAAATTGCTGCGAATTGTTAAGAGTTGGTAGCTATGACTATTATATAAATAATTTAATAATTTTTGTATGAATATATACGTATATATGTCGAGCAAATTCCATTAATTGTTTGCTATAGTTGTAACCATTCTTTTTCTTTACACACAACTATTTTTCTTTTATTTATACACATATTTATTTTTATTTACTTTTTGTCTAAAGTGCAAATGAAAATCGAATCACAATGCAAATGAAAATCAGTTGAAATTGATTTTCCAATTGGAATTAGCTGAGTTATAAACTCTTCCTTGCTGTGCCAATCAATGTTGTTGTTGTTGTTGTTGTTGTCGATGTTATTAAATAAGTGCAATTTATTGAAATCAAATATTTATCAATATATGTATGCAGAAAAAAATATAAAAAAAATATATAAATAAATAATAAAAAAAAGCCGCAATAAAATGTGAATCAAACTGTCGCAATTAACGCATTGAAATGTGATTCATGGAAATTGAATTATTTAAAGCGCCTTTTATTGCAATATTTCGATGTAATTTATTCATATACATTTTGACAAAAAGCCGCATTGTTTACCGTTATTGTTATAAACTAAAGACAGCTGCGGTATCTGATTAAACAGTAATGTTTCGTTTTATTTATTTTTTTTTTTCTTTCAATTGGTTTTTTTTTTGCTGGTTGTTCTTTTCATTGTTTATCATAATAAAATGTTTCGTTCTGCTTTTCAATTAACTAAATTAAAAAATTCCTCACCCATGTTTCGATTTCGATTTATTTATTTATTGTATTGCATTTTCGCTAATTTGTTGTTCATTTCACGCTCGCTGATTGCTTTTTCTGTTTCTTACCTTGCAAGGTCGCACACACACACACACATATACACAAAGAGATACCTTTTACAGCTATCATCAGTAGCAGATACCGTTATATCTATGTGTGTGTATGTGTATTCGCGACAAATTAACTTGTAAAATGCCAAATGAACAACGTGTCAGATTTTCAGCTGAAGTTAAAAAGTTTCAAGTGCTTCGATAGCTCCGGCATTTTATCAAAGAAATGTTATCGAACCAGTTCAATTGAACTTGTGTGTCTGTGTGTGGGTGCTGAACTTGAACTGTTTCGCTGAAGAATTTGTCATCAGTTTTTGATGATGTACGAGCTCAACCTTGACTGAGGTCAAAAAGCTAATTGGAAATTTCGAGCAGCGAAAGATCAACGAAAAGCGATAAAAGTTTAGTTGAGAGTGGAACAAATGTGAATGAATGCTCTGTAAAATTTGAAAATAATGGGTGTATAGTAAAAGTTAACAAAGGTGGACTGGCTAAGGATCCAGTATAATTGTTGGCTAAAGGAAATCTCTGCTTGTTGAACGGGTTTTCGTCTAAAAATATCAGACTGTTGGTATGGGCTTAATGGAGCTGTCCATTAACGCAGCTTTTACTATATATATATATAGAGTGAGTACAATGTTTTGTCAGTATTATTAGTTATGACATCATTTTGAACATGTAAGAGTTTTATAATATATGGAAGTTCAATATTAAAGAGCTTTAGTTACTTATAGAATAAGTTTCCATTTTTTTTTATATATATGAATAGCTTTCTTTTTGTTGGTTCTTAGTGGATGAATATTACTCGCATAGTACATCTAACTAGATTAATGGTATATTATATAGTGCTTAAAGAGAGAAGACAGACCAGAAAACAATATATTTATATGTAAACTATCGCTTGAATTTCCTTTGCTGAATTCCAGAGCTCTTACGAATTCTATTCATCCAATTCATGAATCATAAATAAAATTCAAATTGCAATCGCTCCGCTTCAAAAAAAAAAATAAAAAAAATAAAGCAAAGATCGTGATTGGCGTTGACATTTCTTAAGAGGCTGCAAAATTTGCATTTAAATCAAAGCCGCCAAAAGAAATACCTCCCACCTCACCTACCTCATTCCCTCCCCCTCTTCACCCACTAAAATGGTGCAAAATGTGATCTCAAGTTTTGCAAATTTTTTTTTTTTTTTTTTTTTTGGCGCCCAAAACGAGGCTCATAAATTATATTTTCTGCCTAATTTCAGCGCTTCGAAGTTGGGGGTGGAAATTGGCCACCCCTTACGCCAAAAGATGTGTGTGTGTCACACACATACCTACACACTCACACACGCACATACCACATAAATCACAGACGCATCGTCAGGTATGGAAAACCCGCCTGTCGAGGCACTTAGTCAAAAAGATTTTGGCCAACAGCACACCGAAAGTTAACATGAAAACTACATAATTCACTTAAATGTCAAGTGGGTTAGGGGCGGGCGGTGGGCGGTGGGCGGTGTAATGCGCCAGCTAACTTGGCCATAAGTAGCAAAGGAAAACGTTGCTAGCTACCAATGCAGCAGCTGGGCCAAAAACTGTTCACGTCACTCAGCGGGGCCAACGAAATGAAAATGTGGTAATAAAGATCCCAGCCAGCAGGCTGAAGAGATGTACAAAAAGCCAGCAAGAAGCAAGAAAGCTCCAGTCGGATGTGCTCGACTGGGAGATACTCTTAATTGAAAGTATCCCCAAAATGTGTTCAAGAGGAAGTTCTTCAAAAGGTTATATATTGTCATCGATAAACATAAAAAGTTATCGATAGCCTACGTAAAGTATTGCTGGACCTTCATGTTAAGTTTCAAGTCTCTAGCTCTTATAGTTCCCGAGATTGGACTATTCATACATATGGACTGACAGATTGTAGGATTATTCGTTTATTCGATTTATCTGCTGATCCTAACTTATGGGGTCTGCATTTTACGCGTAATTACGCAAACTCGCGCTTAACTTTTTTTCCACTGTTTTCCAGGGTATTATAAAGAAACATACAGACAGAAAATTTGTTGTGGGCAGCGGGAGAGAAATTTCACCAAAACGCTCTCCGGTCACGATTTATCATCATTGCCGGAGCCATTTGACAAAAAGGGAAACATCTGCCAGATCTGAGGGAGTCCTAGGATTGAGGGAGGTGGGGCACAGGTCCCCCCGTGTTAGCCAAGTTCAAGTTCCAGTCAAGCGGTAAACATTTTTGGCTACGATATTTTTTTTGTTGTTTCTTAGCCGGCTGTTCAGTTTTTGTCTTTAGCTCGCTTGGCGGCCTCTCAGATCGGCGGATCTGTTGTAGTCCCTGACACTTAACGTGTCATCCGAACATTTTATTGGACTTGACAATGAACTCTTGAACTGCAGCTATTCAGCCAAAAAAGAAACAAAGAAACACAAAACACAACATTTACAACAAACTTTAGGATAAACCTTAACAAATGCGGCAAAAAATGTATTACAAAATATTGGAAAATAGAAAAGTTGCTTTAACTTTCACATTCGCAAAAGATTTTCATGAGAAAGAAAATATTGAAGGCACAAAAAGCATTGGAAGCCTGAGATAACGGGAATGAAATTTACAAGGGACCTACAAGTGGCATCTTGCTTAGATTGAAGCAAAGTATTTTACATTTTCTCAAGATCTGAAAACTCGGCTTCTACGGATTTTATGGCTTTGCAGCGCATTTCTTAGTTTAAATAAAATAAATATTTAATGAAACTTGTTACTAATCTCAATTTAAATTTAATTAAATATTTAACTATGAATACAAAAATTTGGCATAAGTTAAAAAACTCTGTAGAAAACAATTTGGATTGCTATTCAATGTATGAATATATGTAACTATTATTTATAGATTCTATAGTTAAATGAAATATAAATTCCATATATCAAACCTGAAAATTGGAATTATTTCGAACCACTCAAAATTTTGTTGCGTTATTTGTACCTCTCTTAACTAGTCTAGTAATACCCCCACCTACAACAACAATAAATCATTGGTTTTAGTAACATCCACTCTTAGTCAGAAGGCAATTAACTATTCGAGCTGCCAATCAGTAGCCTGTTCCCACAATAATCAACGATTTTGGACACCTACACCGAATGGTTCCTGCTCTTAACTCTATAAGGCCAACGATCTTTGGCCATTTATCAACTTGGTTTACATTTCTATTTGAATTGTATTTTAAATGTTATTTTGTCGAAGTTTTGAGTTTCGATTTTTCGATTTTCGATTTTGGCTCTTTTCTTTATTGGGGCCAAGTCGTAAAGATTTCTCAATGCGCGCTCGGCCTTTAACCAAAATACGAAAAACTTGGCTCAAATAAATCTTATCAAATTAAGCCGAGACTTCACAACAACAACAACAACAACAACAACAAACAACTGAAACGTGGGCGTGATTTGGAGGCGACTACAAGTGAGAGAAGTTCACAGTAGGGGTATTCCCGCGAAGCTGTTATTTTCTGCCTCTGCTTCTTCTTCTTTGAGTTTTGTAGGGCTTGTCAAAGTTAGTTGACTGATTTTTACGTTTTCCTTTATGGGCCTGGTGACTGTTGAGTAATTGTTAACGAGCCGCAGTTGACCAAGTTAAATGTGTACCAGGCCGCAATTGGCCAAAATTAATTAAGCCATTTGAAACAATTTCGCGTGTTTTTTTTTGTTTGGTTTTTTTTTTTTTTGGCTCTTGCGTTTTACCTGGCCCAAAAATTGCACTCGAATTAAATTGTTTAATTTAATTTGCCTGAAAATAGTTGCAATTGTTTCCATTGTTGTTGTTGTTGTTGCTATTGTTGTTGTAATTGCAGCGCATTGCGTTTAAGTGAAAAGTGCTCGTCACGTTTTTGTTTTCCTTTTTGCCTGGCGTTAATTTTCAATAGTCCAGTTTTATGCTCTTTTTATTCGCAAATAAACGAGGTGTGGATACTGGGGTATATTGAATTTGAGACACCGTTTGTGACATCTATTCCAAAATTCTATAATTCTGTTCGATCTTTAGAGTTGTTGATGGAAATACATAGAGTATAAAAATGGAGCATTCAAAATTTGCTTTGATTAAAAGTTATTTAGCTGTTAGAAAAAGGGGAAACTTAACATAAATATAGATTTAACCAATTTTCCTATTTTCTAAATATAATCCAAACTTTCTCAATTTCAAGATTTTATCTTCCAAATTTCTTTACAATATCTCAATATAAAACATTTATAAAGTTATGATATTCATTTTAAATGATCGAAAGAATTTTAATTTAATTTATCGATAAGAATTTAAAAAAGAAAAAAAGAAAGAGTATTCAAGATTCAGCAAATTCTGCTTTCTACAGCGAACTTTGAATAGTTTGAATAGAAGAAGATGCTGAGGCGTTCGATAGGCCTCGATTGGCTTTATTTATATATTTTTTGTTGTTCTCTTATCAAAAATTGCGATGCACGTTTTGCTTTTTAGTCATATTTGTGGCAGGAAGTGTTTCGGCTGCCGCTTCCCAGTGCCAATTTATGGGTGCTTCGGGCCCATCTCCAATTACCAATTGGCCGGGTCCGCAGCTAACGGCCACAGAAAAAGTTTGTCTGTCTGACTGGCTGGCTGGCTGTTGGCCCCGGAGGGCTGGCAAAAATATATTTTTACGCTTATTCCATCAATGTCAACGGAACGGAGAGGCAACAAAATAATTCAACTGATCGATCAAATGTCGTCGTCGAAGAAAGATCGTTACGGCGGCATTTTTAATAGGTTAAGAGGTATTTTTTTTTACTTTCTGACACACTTTTTTCTCTTGTTTTTTTTTTGGCACAAATATTTGTGTTGAATTGCAAAACTTTCAATCGCTGGAAATTAAATTATAATTAACAATTTTTGATAGTTTTTCCAGCTATCGATAGTTTTTCCCCCGCAGGCAATTAATTTGTTTTCGTTTGTTTTTCCAACTATCAAGCAAACAAACGAAAAAAAAGCGTTGCAGTAGACCAATTCACAATTATGTTGTTAACAAAAAAACAAAAAAAAAAATGTGAATGGAGTGATACAAATCAAAGAAGTCAAAAAAATTGAAAAGTAATCCGTGAAAAGACTCGACAAGACAAGGCACCCACAACAATTATAACCAACAACTGAAAATGAGCATGCAAAAGGCAGCAGAAAGCCGAAATGAAATGAAATGCAAGTCCGAAACGATCCTCAAACAACGAGTGGAAGCAAATTGCATAATTATTGCTGCAAATGAAGCTGAAGCCGAGAAGAAAGTCGCACCAATTCAATCGTGATAAAGCGATAATTTACCCCTCCTCTCCCCCTCCACTATCCCTCACAGTCTCTTTGTTTCCCCCCTCCCCCATCGATCGGGTCAATGCATTTCACTTTCTGCTGAGCAAACAAACCAAATGAAAATGAAAATGAAAATAAAAGCCAACAACTTAAAATTCAACTGCTGCCGAGCTCCAAGTCCAGCTCCAAGTCCAAATAAAGCTCCAAGTGGAGTGTATTATTATGAAATCAAATCGGAATCGTCCACGAGGGGGCGGGGTTCCGTTATTCCACTCTGAATTCGAGTTCAAAGTTTTCGCAAATCTTTGGCCAACATGTTTTCCCCTTAAATTCATTTCTACAAATCGTTTCGCTTTTCACTATTTTCTTTTATTGCCTCTGCATGAAAACCAAAAATAAACCTGGCAACCGATCTAAACATCACTTTTCTTTATTTCTTTATGCCTTTTCGACTCGGTCCCATCCTCAACCTCGGGTGGAGGAGTATCCACTCAGCCCCCATATTATATCCCTGACGGAAGCTCTTCGTGCTTCTGCCATGAACTTCAACGGTTCATTGTGAAAGGCCATGATTAGAGCATTGAGAGCGCATTTTCCGCGCATTTCCATCGGCTTTGATTGGCCACAAATGAATCCAACTGCCAAAAATGTCTCTCGTATATCCCATTTAGCGTAATCAAATGGCCCGTGATGGAGCTTGTCAGCAATACTTAAATAATGTATGATATGTTTGCATTTAAGATACAAATAGGAAATACTATATGCCATATATATGTTATCCTTTTCTTAAACAGTTATTATTGTGCTTCATTGTAATACTATCAGAATTGAAATATTTCAAGTTATAGGTGAAAAATATTGTTTTCAATTATTCAAATTAAAAAAAAATAATTTAAATAATTTTTAAATATATTATTAACAGTTGAAGCATCAATGATGTTGTCAATTATTATTTTTTCATAATTATTTAATATTCCAATCATAAGCATTGTCTTTATTTTTTTTTTTTTTTAATTTTTGTAATATTATTTTTATCAAATATTATCAATATCCATATTATTATTTTTTTTTATTATTATTAAATTGATTTTTATTTTCATTATTATTGTCATTGTGTGTATTATTGTTATTATCTATATCATTATGATTATTATTGCCATTACCATTATTATTATCATCATCATTACTATTATTATTATAATTTTCTTTATTTTAATCATTATTAATATTAATTTTTATTATTATTGTCTTTCTTATTGTTATGTTTACCTTAATAATTTTCAATATATTTTCACTATTTTTTGTAAATCTAATTTTCAAGTCTCGCTTTAATGAAGTAAATATTGTAAACAAGCGAGTGGAATTTGATATTGTATAAAAAAACTAATCAGAAATGTGAAAAAAAGGAACAAGCAATGCAATTGTAATTGTGCTTTATCGGCAGCACATTTAACAGCCGCAAAATGTGAGAATGTGCCACAAAGTGGGGCAAGCGGAGGCGACAGCAAACGAGGCAGCGAACAATAACAAAAATTCGCGGCTACCGTGTGCCTCGGGCTCCGAGTCAAGAGCAGGAGAACGAGGGTGGAGAGGGTGAGAGGGGGTCTTGAATGGGGACTCTGGACAGAGCCAACGAATACGTGCTAATCCCGCCCTTTGGTTATTGACGCAACCCACATACCAAAAGCTCATTGAAACACTTTTCTTGTTTTTGTTATTATTAGTTGTTGCTGTTTTTGTGATTGTTGTTGGTGTTGGTGTTGTTATTGTTGTTGTTATTGTTGTTGCTGCGCCTGGAGCTGGGATTAAGTTAAATTATTTGCAGCTTAATTAATTTACAAGCTGGCAAAATAAAAAAGGGCAAAGTTATTTTCTCGCGCGTTGACAGCTGCGCCTTTATCTGGGAAATTGCGCATCGGCCAACAACAACAACAACAACAGCAACGACAACAAAATGCAATAGAAAAATGGTAGGAAAATATTTTTACACGCCAGCAGAACGTTTGACGGGCTGGCCAAAAGGGGGGGTTGGGCAATGGGCGGCGGGGGTGGAGGGAGTGTGGGGCGTCTCTTGGGGCGCTGCCTTTTTTGGAATTTTCACAGCCGCCACATCGGCGACTTTGGCTGCCTTTTGATAACGCGAATGACTTGGCCAACGCCGATCTATAAATAGACACGAGACTGAGACTGCGACTGAGACTGAGACTGTGACTGAGACTGAGCCAAGGCAGCTTCATGCTTCAGCATGTGGCATGCCGCACGCTGCATGCAGGTTCCTTGGAAAAATGCAGCTGGAGGAGCTACGAGCTGCAAAGCTGGAGCTGCGTAGGGCGCAGGGCTGTGTGGGAGGGCAAATGCGTTGCGACGTTTAACAGCACAGCCAATAGGCAACACCCCCTCCCCCTCTTCCCATCCCCCTTCCCCATCATCCATCTGCGCAACGAGGATCTGCGTGCATGCCTCATAGACAGATGCTGTTAAATTGATAGCGTGCGTTTTGTTGCTGCTGTTGTTGTTGCTATTGTTGTTGTTGTTGTTGTTGCTGTTGCTGTTGCTGTTGTTGTAGCCGTTGCGTGTCTGCAAGTCTTTGGCAGCTCAGAAGTCTGCAAGCGAGGCTTTTGACAGCGGGGCAAAGTGTCTGTAATGTGGCTAAAAGATGTGGCCAACACACGAGCACCTCTCAAATACGTGTCTGTATGTGTGAGCCAGACAATGTTCTAGCGAAAGGGAAAACTGGCTGAGAAAGTGGCCACAACTTACCCCCATATCGTTTTATGGCCAACATTTTCGTCTGCACTCTACAAATAATTACCTGCAAAGAGAATGAAAAATATGCATTAATATGTATGCTAAGTAAATTAAATATGTATACATGTATGTGTGTATATATATATATATTTTATATGTATGTGTGGAATAATTTGTGGGCATGTTCAGTGCGCTTTCTTATCGGCCTGTCGAACGGATCAACTGTTTGAATATTGAGGCTCGATTCCAGTTATCGAGCGAAACGTCAAGTCGGGTCTGGCCAAAAGGCCGTGGCATTGATAAGGTCTAGGTCGCAGAGTGTCTGCGGCCCATTCTCAGCCAGATAGGCAAATGCCAAGCCCAAAGCGGCAGAAGGAGCTGGATATGGAGTTGGAGTTGGAGCTGGAGCCGGGCCCAGGAGAGCGTCTGGAGTCGAGTTATGCAGATAAGAAAATGCCTTTTATTGGTTTTTCCTTTTCGCTTGGCTCCATTTCCTGATTAGCCAACAGATTAGAAGGCCAAGGCTCAGCCCGCAAGCTCCGGCTTCAAGCCAATCTTCGCTCCCATTTGGGGCGTGGCACTCAAGAAGCTGAAATTGCTTTTCCATTGAATGCAACTCGATTTGATTAACGCAAAAGTATTTGAGGGAAATTCATTTACATTTATTAATTAATTTCCATTCACATTGATCTACAGTTAGATTCATTAAATAAATTGACTTTAACTCTGGCAAATAAATAAATAATAAATAAATTTCAATTCATATTTCTTACAATTAAATGTTTGACTTTTAATTTATTCCTATTTTTTTTTAATGAAGATATGTGAAATATTTTATTAAGAAATTTAAGTTCCGTAATTAAATAATTATAAACAAAACTAAAAATAGACTTAACAAAGCTCAACAATTAAGCATTTAGCTATTGAATAATCCAAAAAAAGACAAATTCCGCAAAAGAAAAAAATCTGCACTTAAAAAGAAAGTTTTCAAGTCTTCAGATTTTGAGATTTTTGCAATTGTGTAACTTTTTTTATTTTTATTTTTTTTTTTTTTTTGTTGGCGCCAAAAGGTGAGATTTTCGCTTTGATAGATTGTCAATAATTAAAAGTTGGATCATAAATATAGGTGAAGATGACTCCAGTTGAGCAAATTCATTGGCCATCGGCTTTAAGCCCATTTGTTGATTGACGACGTAGTATTTTTTTTTTTATTTGTAATTTTGCTTTGTTGGGAAGCTTTGGATTGTTTCTCTTTCCGTTTTTTTACGTAATACTTGATGAATTTGCAGTGCAAGCAGAGGCTGGTATGCAGGTTTCAGGTACAGCAAAGCTTCTAAGCCTTACTTTAATTTATGAGAATCGCAAAGAGAGGCAGTTGACTGGCATGAGTTCTTGGCACACATTTTGTTACTATTTTTCTGTAGAACTCTTTTAAAGATTTTCCCACTACAAATGCATTCTCTATCTATAAGCTCTCCACCTCTCCTCTCTCTCTCTCTCTCTCTCTCTCTCTCTATGTCTCTGTTTTCTGCATTTTCCCCGATCGCAGCGATAACATTAAAGCTTAATGTACATTTTAGCTGTCTGCCTTCCCACTCCGGCGCTTTCCTCCTTAACACATCTAAGCCGTGCGCTCAGATTACAATATTTAATCGTAATATTTTACGGTCTTCTTCTTCATCAACTTGTTCGATTCTATTACAAATGCTGCTTCTTCTTGGATCTTCATTTTCGCTGTGCATGTGAAAATTATATGCATTATTAGATATTATTGCTGGCGACTCCAGCGATTGGAGCTGCTGGCTGCTGGCTGCTGGGTCCAGTCTGCAGCAAATCTCAGTATAGATTCTAACGGTAAATGGGCAACAAAAGCAGCAACAGCAACCATATGGAGGACAAACAAACATGTGTAAGCCGCTGCTTAGCAGCCGGAGGATCCACCTTCTGCAGCTTCTTCTTCTTCTTCTTCATCTTCATCTTCATATTCTACTGCTTCTTCTTTGATATTCTTTCTACTAGTTGTGATGATGCTGCGGCTGCTGCCTATTTGGCTTCCTCTCTTACCAGCCTCTTCAACCTGCTTGGCCAAGTTGTTTAGCAACATTTTCAACCTGTCGTCATGACTTGGCCAAAGTCAAGTTAGGAATAAACAACAACAACAACAACAACAACAACAACAACAACAACAACAACAACAACAACAACAACAACAGCAGCAGCAGCAACAACAACTGCAATGCGGCACACGTGATTTAGTTCCTGTCGCTGCAGAAAACTTGTTGTTGTCCCCCACTCAACCCCCTAACCCCTGCCTCCCCTCCGCCCCCTATGGCCCCCCGCCCCCTGCTGTTGCTTGCAGCTTGAGTGTTGCCGTGTTTTATGCATATTTTGTGGCCATTGGAGCTGCCTGCCGCTTATCTTTGGCTTAAATAAATTTTACGCTCGTGTATTTCTTTTCAACGCCAGCATCGAATGCACAAGTCCCCAATCCCAATCCCAGTCCCAGTCCCAGTCCCAGTCCCGGCACAGCTCCAGCTCCAGCAACAACAACAGCAACAACAACAACTACAACAACAATAATGTCGACGACACACTGCCCAAATGTCCTCCGTTACCACATGGCAACTTATTTTATTTAGTTGCTGTTGTTGTTGTTGTTGTTGTTGCTGTTGTTGTTGTTGTTGTCGCTGTTGCATCCTCCAATCGCTTGGCAGGCATCTTTGTCAGCCCGTTTTCCCAGCACATCCCCCAAGCCAGTCAATAAGCCCCCCCATCCCCCTCTCTTTCTCTCTCTCCCTCTCTCTCTCTCTCACACTCTGTGTGTGTTTGGCTTACTTGCATCGTGTTGCACATTGTTTGAATTTATTGCCACATTAATAAAATTTACAGCTAATAAAAAATGCATTGAGGTCTTGCCTTTACACCCACCCACTGTCGCCGCTCCCCCACCCACAACCAGGCGACACCACTAGGCTGTCGCATATAGGGTATCGCTGCTTTCAATGTCTCCTTATTTAGTTGCAAACGAATTTCTAGGCCAAATGTTGGCTTTGCTGCTTAGCAGTCGGTCCGAAAGTCCTTTTATATATATATATATATATATATACATATATACTATATACACGTATATATTTATATATAAATTGCAGGTAATGCAGCTTGCAGATTGATCATATGTTTAGTTCTCTACACAGCATGCTTTCTCTCTCGCTCTCCCTTTGCGCCCTATGCCCCCCACCTCCTACTTTTCTGCAGTGAAATTCCTTTAGATCTCTAACTGCATCTTCAGCTGTCACAAGTTAAAGAAGAAGAAGAAGAAGAATAAGCAGAGGCAACTGTTTCCTCAGCTCTTTGAATAAAGATTGCGCAATATTATTTAGCAGCAAACAACAGCAACAACAACAGCAACAGCAACAACACCAACAACAGCAACAACAACAACAACAATGCAATTGATTTTGAAAGAAGACTCGGCAACCAACAATTACAACGGTACTTGCTGCTCGAATGAAAGCAAAGAATGAGGTGGAGCAAGCCAGCGAGATATTCAGCGAGAGAGAGAGAGAGAGGAAGAGCAGGGGAAAGAGTAGAGGGAGGAGGAGGAGGAGGAGGGGAAGACAAGACAGCTTACAAAGATTCCTCAAGCCAAGCGCAAGCAAACAAAATGCTTAACAAAGGTCACAACATTGACATTGAACAAGACTTAAAAGATTGTAAAGAAGAGAAGAAGAAAGAGCACGGGGAGGGGGGCAGAGAGAGAGAGAGAGAGAGGCGCAGGGTGCCGTTAATGTGTGCCTAAAGAGATGCAAAGGGAAAAAAAATAAGAAAAAAAAGAGTAAACATTACTTTGGTAAATGTTGTTTAATATGCAATTACGACTGAAGAAGGGTTACGAACGAAGGGGGCGGGGGGTTTGGCTATGAGCATCGAGTACCGTTTTGGCCAGTCAATCAAAACGTTTAAAATTAAATTATACGATGACAAACGAAAATAATTTTTGACTCGGCTTTTGAGCGCGTTCTGGTTACGTGTCAAAAGTTCAACAGCGCAAAGCTTTTTTATTTCATTTTTTGTTTCGATCCCCTTTGGGGTACTCATATGTATGCATGCAGTGTGTGTGTGTGTGTGTGTGTGTGTGTGTGTGTGTGTGTGCACTTTCCATCCACAAATCAATCATTGCTGTCATGGCCGGCCTCCCCCTCACAGCAACACTCGCCCCACTGTGCGTCACACATAATTATGCTGTAATTGATATTTTCTACTATATGCATCTCACTCACTCCCCTTTTTAACCCCCTGTCACTGTCTTCGGTTTTGGGCGTCGCAACATTTCAAAAGAAATCAAAATTTGTAACGCCTTTTGATGGCTCGGAGTTGGTTTTTTTTTCATTTTTTTTTTGAGTTACCGCCTGGTCGGGCCTTCAGAAATCATCGTTCGGAACCTGCACTTAGTTTGCATAGAGTTCTTTGCTTTCCACCATTCTTCTTCTTCTTCTTCTTCTTCATATCCATCATATTGTTGTTGCTGCACTCTTAGATGATTGAATGTTTTCAGAGTTCTTGGCGATACCGTTAGCTCGAAAAAGCTGTAAAGTGTTTCGTCAATTTTGCTATATTGTCTATAACATTGAGGAACTTAAGGAGCAGGCATAACAATAGGGAGTTACTTGGAACAAGTTATGCCTATACGGAATAGAAATCTAAGTAAGATGCATTCCAGCTACCCTGTAGCATCCATGAATTAAAGTAAAGTTGTTCAACGTGCATACATACTATATTTTTGCAGTTCCCTTATCAATCTTTACACACATAGTATTGAGGAGTTACTTATGCCTATACGGAATAGAAATCTTAAGAAAATGCATTCATGTAGTAGATACCCTGTAGCCTGCTTGTGGTAAATGAGAGTTGATCAAAATGGATATATACTATATTTTTGCAGTTCCCTTATCAATCTCTATACACATAGGGAATATCGTATGCCTATACGGAATAGAAATCTTAAGAAAATGCATTCTAATAGAAGATACCCTGTAGCATGCAAGTTGTTCAACGTGGATATATACTATATTTTTGCACTTCCCTTATCATTCTCTATACACATAGGGAATTACGGAATAGAAACCTAAAAAAATGCATTCCAAAAAAGATACCCTGTAGTCCGCTTGAGTTAAAGAAGAGTTGTTCAACGCACATACATATAATAAATTTATTCAGTCGCCATATAAATCTTTTTACCCATAAAAATGGGGAGTTACTTATGACTAAAACATACCCTTTAGCCTGCATAAGTTAAAGAAAAGTTGATCAACGTGGATATATACAACATTTATTTAGTTCCCGTAGCAATCTTAATACACATAGGGAATATCGTGTGCCTATACGGAATAGAAATCTTAAAAAAATGCATTCATATAGTAAATACCCTGTAGCCTGCATGAGTTAAAGTAAAGTTGTACAACATGTAAAAATATTAAAGTTATTCAGTTCCCATATTAATTTTTATACTTTCCCTAGAAGTGAAAGTCTATCAGAATTTTGTGTACCACACATGCTTGTGGGAGCGACTTACAACACTGGTCGCAGGCATTCCAACAATGATAGATCATTAAAACGTTTCGTAGGTGACCAGACAACAACAAGCTTATGGTCACGACCCCGTCGCAGGCCAAAAAATTCCAAATATCAGAGACCAGGAGTTGAAAGGTCGTGTGAACAGCTGAAGAAAAGCTAAATGCACTTTGATTTTGCTTAAATGAGGATCAATCTGAAGGTTCGGTTTCATATCATCCAAAACTAACAGACTTTTCCGCTCTGCAGTTCGCGTCTAATTGGCCGCAAAGCAGGAAATGATTTATTGTTTTTGTACGTTGCGACAACAATGCTGGCTATAGGGGTTTTCCCTCTGGAAAATGTTCTCGAAGAGTCTTAACAATCGATGAAAGTCATGGCTGGCGATTTTCTTGTTTCAAAGAGCTTAACTAGGGGAAATGATGTAAGCGAGTTCTGTGTTATTGGAAGAACTTTGCCTTGGATAAGAAAAAAGGGCTTACGGGAAGGTAAATAAAGATGTGATATAACATAGGGATAATAGATACAAGAACTAATTATTAAGGTAAATGATCTATAGAATGTGACTAGCTTCGGTTACATTCAAAATAATTGTTATTGATAGTTAATTTTCTTGATGTATTGTTTCTTAAAATTTCCCTTGAGGATTTCAATTTATGGAATATGCAGCTAATGTATCGATTAATCGATATGTTTGTTCGTCACATATTAATTTTTAGAATTTCTGAATTTTCTAGCAAACTGTTTATTAATATTATAAAGCTATCAATCGATAACTGGAACAATTGCCTCGCTAAGCTTAGCTTACGTAATACCTATCGATAGTCATTGAACAGGTAAATCAATTCTTAGAAGCAGGTAAAAACGTTGTTCAAAATGAATGATTGAACACTTCTCTGCAACAATTTGTTGACACTTTGTTCGAATCGTTGGCCCTTTCAAGTCAATGACCATTCAATAACTGCCACAAAATAGTTTCCACTGCTTAAGTGGGATGCGCATTTATTTCCATTTCCATTTCCATTTCCATTTTGGACTTCTATTTCTATTTTTACCCAGTGTCAGCGTTATCCATCATTAGACTCAATTTGTTGGCTACGCCCCGAGGATGACTCAACAAGAATCTGGACTCGATTCTAACTGCATGACGGACAGCAAATGTCGAACTGGGTGCCAGGGGGGAGGCGACTGCATAACGCATTCATTATAGAGTATTACAAAACAAAAACTGTCAACAAGTGGACAATTCCCAGAGACAGTAGTCGGTAGTCGGTAGTCGGGAAAGACAAACAAGCACAAGAGCCACATTCGATGGCAGTTCAATCAACCCAGACGCGAGCCCATGTCCAAGCCCAATCGTAATTCCAGGCTGTGGACCATGGCCAGAAGGTTCGGCCTGCTCCAAAACTGTCAAAAGGCTCTCCCAGACGTCTTGGCAGGATGTCTGGAAAATGTCAGATGTTAATTTTGTAATTAGCTGCTGGGGCATGCGGCATGCGGCATGCGGCATGCTGCAGCTCAAAGTCGCCAGCGCTGACAATTTGCAACTGTCATTGTGACATTTGGCGGCAAGTCGCAATGTTGCAAACGTCGCCGGGGTTAATGACAACGTCGCCACATCTCGCCAACATCTTGCAACATATGACAGCGAAAAACCAACTCGTAAGTTCATTTTTCTTATTGATCGTTTTCACAGTTGTGTCTGCATTTGTGTATGTGTATGTGTGTGTGTGTGTGTGTGTGTGTGTGTGTGTGTGTGTGTGTGTGTGTGTGTGTGTGTGTGTGTGTGTGTGTGTGTGTGTGTGTGTGTGTGTGTGTGTGTGTGTGTCTGTGCCAGTCGTTAAGCAGCCTTGAAGTTGCGCAAATGCGCCCACAATTCACATTTGTGGCCAGTAAAAATGTCAATGAAGTTGGCCAAATCGACTAAGTGCACAGACCAGAGACATATAAAACTATTTATAGGTTCGCCATATACGATCTCCGGCTCTATATATATACGATATGTCAGACGTTGAGAGCTGCTCTAATATTGACACGAAGTGCGCTACTTGTGCCCCACTCAAAGCCACAATTGAATAATTTTCTAAGGCAAAACCCGTGCGTAAACCAAATCCGCAAAAACAAGTCGTAAAGTTTAAGACGGGTGTGCACGACGCGCAGATACCCTAAGTTCAGGCTAAACTGCTGTTTCTAATGTGCGTTCGATGTTTACTGGCATACATAAAACCTCACACACACACACGCACACATATGCACACACGCTTGTGCTTCTTCTTTTTCAAAAATCTATGATAAACAATACTGAATAGCTCTAGAGTTTATTGTCCGATCTCGATCGAAATTGGTATAAAAATGTGCATGGAAATCAAACTTTTCCTCATTATCTTTAAAAAATAATCTATGATAAAGTTTAGGGTATAAATTCATTCTTCTTCTTTTTAAAATCTATGAAAAACAATACTGAATAGCTCTAGAGTTTATTGTCCGATCTCGATCGAAATTGGTATAAAAATGTGCATGGAAATCAAAATTTTCCTCATTATCTTTAAAAAATAATCTATGATAAAGTTTAGGGTACAAATTGAAGTCTACAAATCCAATCAAGTATACGTCTAGACGAACACACGCTTAATATAAACCTTTTCTATATGCTATTTCAATCCTTTCGATACTATTTTTAGTATACGATCATTTAACATCAGCTTGAGTTAATTCTCATCGAGCTATCTTAATGCCATCATATATAATCCTTAGATCGCAATAGATCAGTGTCAAGATATTCAAATTCCACTCTATTATATATCAACAAATCATTCTGTAGATCTAATTGACTTTTCTTAATCTTCAGCTTTAATTTCCATTTAGATTGTTAATCGCAAACATGCGCTTACAAGCTCTTCGCCGCAAAACCGAGTTTTCCGCTTTTCACTTCCATTTAGTCGAACACACATTTTCCCCAGTGGCGAAGTTTGAACCAAATCGCAAATCACACTCGCATTAATCAACAGCAATTAAAATCAATTAAACCAGTTGCAACACAAACAATTCGGACTGTCTGGCAACCCCCCATTTAATGCCAAACTGCATTTGTGGATGCTCCCCTTCTTCTACTCCCTCCCTCACCCCGTTGGGGTTCAAGCCTGTCAAATCAGCGCCTCGCCCGTTGACATTTCTATTATGTCAATTGCCAGACTAAACAAACTGGAGATCTGCATAAGCTTTGCCATGGAATTAAGAATTCCAAACACACACACGCACACACACGCACACACATGCACGCATACACTGTCCGTCAAATGTTAATGACCAGCTCTTCGGGCAGGTCTAAAAATAAAGCAAAACCTTTCGCAAGCGCCACAACTTGGCCAACAGAGGCGTCTGCATGGCGAATCGGGCCCAGATTAGGAGCCAGGTGGCAGCTGGCAGCTGTAGGGTAGGGGAGGCGTGTGTATACCCTGGATGGCAGCATATCAAACGGTTGGCATCTGCAACTGAATTTGAGTGTAATGCGCGGTAATTATGAAAAGCAAACTTAAGGCCACGCCACAAAGGAAAAGGGGGAGAAAAGTGGAAAAAGGAAAAACGCTTCTGGTCTTCCAGTGCACATTTTGATTAGCTGCGGTTGCTGCAGCTACTAACTGAAGGTCGAATACGGAGTGGCTCAGTGGATCAGCTGGCGGCTCAGTGGTTAACTCTGGCCAGCTCTTTGTGTGGTTTTTCAATATGCTTGCTGTCTGGCAACCTTCCCCACCACCCGCACCCCCACCCCATGCGATCTGTTGTTCATATGCTACCCATATATAATTCAGTGCGTCACTTTGGCTGACAGCTTCATGCCACGGATTGGGGCAGCACGTTCGCAGCTCGGAGTGCGGTGTGACTTTTGGGTGTTTTGTGCCCGCAACGCGCTTTTCTGACAGTTCGACTCATAGAGATGATGAACGGGGCGGGGGCGGGGATTGTAGGTTCTCTTTTTGCATAAATGCATAAAAATTGTTGCCCATTGTTTGCAGTTGGCAGTTGCTTTATTTTTGTTTGTTTTTGTTTTTTTTTTAGGTTGCCTGCAGTCGAGCTGTCAAAATATTGAGCTGTCTGCGGATTTTGGTCAACATATTGCACTGACAGTTCCACACACACACACACAAACACATCTATATACATATATATTTTATATATATATTCATGCATGTGAGCGCAAATATTTTGGGACAGGACTTAAATTGAAAAATAAACTATATAGCGACCATTTTTTTGAACTGAAATAATAATGAATAGAATTTGTTTGCGTACAAACTTGGTTCAAGTCCCTGGAAGTATTAAAGAATTGACCCTATTACAATGCATATGACTGACTTTTATAAGGATTTTTTTTTCTTTTTTAAATTCGGTTTAAATTTCTTGCCTAAAATATCAAAGGTCTTCAATGGGTAGAGATTCTTACTCGAAACTTAAAGCATTTTAAAATTTTTTTGTAACTGTTTCCTAACTCTTTTGCTACACTAAATTAGAATATATTTTGAATAAGGGGAAAAGAGGAAGTAGATGACATAAGAAATTGTTCAAGTATCAGCTAATTCTGCTTTCACTCATTTTTGAGTATAATTAATTATTATTATAATAATTATAATGAGTATTATTAATTAATTGCAAAATTGAGACTCTGGGTATTAAATTTCTTTGTATACTTTTATAAAATATTTCATAAATAATTATAAAAAATAATTATAATATATTAAATTATAAATATATTATATTTAATCATTTTTATCTATAACTCTTATAAAATAAATTATATTCATTTAACAACTCATAATCTTGAATTGGAATCCTTTTATCTACTCTTATATCATTATAAATCAAATATTTTCAAATGAAACATTCTTATTCTTGCAAATATATATTTTTTATAATGATTTAGACTTTCGAACCGTTTACTAACTATTATATTTATTTGAAAAATTGGAACCTTTAAATTGAATTATTTTATCTACTCTTATATCATTATTAAAAAAAAATTCAAAAAGAAACTGTGATATTTTCCATATATTTTAACTTTTAACAAACTATTATATTTATTTGAAAAATTGGAACCTTAAAATTGAATTACTTTATATACTCTTATATCATTATTAAAAAAAAATGCAAAAATAAACTGTGATATTCTCCATATATTTGTATAATGCTTTAGACTTTCGAACCGTTTACTAACTATTATATTCATTTGAATAATTGGAACCTTAAAATTGAATTACTTTATCTACTCTTATATCATTATTAAGCAAAAACTGTATAAATAAACTGCGTTATTCTTGTCCATATTTGGCTAATGCATTAGACTTTTGAACCCTTTTCTAACTGCATCGAACACTTGGCTGCAACAATTATTTGTTTTTCTCACAACATTTCCAAACACTGCAAACAGCGAAGATGCAATCCCAAAAAGGTTTCAAAGTGCGCACAGCGCCGCACAACGAACTAGCAACAACAACAACAACAACAACAACAACAACAACAATAACAATAGCAACAACAACAAAATTCTCGATTCTAGCTGCATTGCGCAAACAACGTTTGAGGCAAGCCAACAAAGTCAGAGTCCAAACTCTATGCAAATATTTGTTAGGGTTCCGGATTTACAAAGTTGGACCATCGGCCAAATTTGGTCTATTGAAAAACGTTATCAGCCACGCTCTTAGCTCAGATATGCATATATGTACATATATATGCACATAGTATATAGATACATACATACGTACATACATTCATACATACATATATTTGTATGTATGTAGAGCTGCACAATCTGTGAAAATTTGATTTCGATTGCGTTTCTGAGCCACACTTCAAAGCGTTCGCCGTCGAGGCTCGGCGTTATCTTCCAACACTTTGTTCCATTTGTTGTCAGCCGCTTTATAGAGACGCATATATGTATGTATGATGAATTGCAGTTCCACCCCCATCCCCCGCGCTGCTTCACCCACACACCAGCGCAGTTCAGTTGGTTAGGAGGCACAACAACAACAACAACAATGGCAACAATAATTTTTATGACTTCCATCCGAATTGTACGCCACACTCTTTACGCTCTTTATTCGTACATATCTAGCGGCTCGTATCTGTGGCTTCATATCCGTTTTTATAGCCCATTTCCCACTCTTTTTACTTTTTCGGTCTTTTTTTTTCTTCTTCTCCTCTATTTCCTAGCAATGACATTTTAATTGTTTTATTGCATATTTTTGGGTAATTTCGTTGCTGTATTTGCTGTTGTTGTTGTTGTTGCTGTTGCTTTCTTTTGCGTTGATTGTCGTGTGCCGCCGCCTTACGTCGCGTGTTACGTCACTTGCGTAATTGCAGCTGTCTCTGTCCCACTCTCAATTTGTGGCTTTCGTTTGGTCTTCGCCCAATAACAAAATCTCTAACTCCAAATTAAACGAGGTCAACATTGTTATGGGCCATGTTTTGTCTCATTGTTGTTGTCAGTTTCGTTGTTGCAAGTCAATTTGAAATTATCGGTCAACTTTTTGTCTGCCGTCTGACAAAAATTAATCAGATAAATGTGTCCACACGACAATCTCGAAAATAACAAAAAAAAAAAAAAAAAAAAAACAATACAAAAATATACACCTACGCAGAAAAGGTCAAACTTGTGTACGAGTCTCCATATAAACAACAACAACAACAACAACAACAACAACGGCGACAACTTTAATTGAGTAATGGGAAATTTTTATAACTTACGTAGTTCGCAGTTCGCAGTTCGCAGTTGCCAAATAGAATTAAATTTTCATTATTATCCGAGCACAATTTGAGTTTAATGTTGCTTTTCCTTTCCTTTATTGTTGGATTGAAATTTTAGTTCTCGTTTGATTTTCGGACTGATTATGAAAATTCCACAAATAATTGTGGAGTAAATAAAATATCAATTAAAACATCCACAAAGGGCGGATGGGAATTAAAGGAATAGCGAATACGCAACGCGACGTAACGAATCGAAACGTAACGCAGGCTTTAAAGCAAATTCAGCAGCAGAGACGCTGACGTCGACGTCCGTTTGCCCGGAAATAAAAATGTGCACTGGACTATTTGGGCACGACTGGCGCAAGCGCAGCAGCAAAAGCATCACCAGCTCTGGCATGATCAACAAGAACAGCAACAACAAAAAGAGAGCTGCAAACAGCGACGGCAGCGGCGCTTGCCGAGGCGGGCTCAGCAGCAGGCCCGGCTGCAGCAGCGACATCAGCACTTACATTAAAGAGCTGGTGCCCACTTCCAATGGCACACCCCTTGCCTACGGCAGCAGCTCGGCACTTGAATACGCCAATGGCTCACCGCTCGCCTACTCCTGCACCACGCCCCTCGCCTACTCCACCGACAGCATTGACCAAATCGCATCTAAAGATCTTCGTATTGAGTTGTAGTTGCATTTGCAGGTAAACAGAGCAAATGGAAAGAAACACACACACAAAAGAGAGCAAGATGAGAGATGAGAGATGAGAGAGGGAGAGACAGTCGGTGAGAGAGACTGAGCGCGTGTGCAAGCCGGTGTTTAGTTGGCAACATGCTGAAAGAGCGCACGAGCCAAATGTTGCTGAGCAGCATGTTGGCAACTGAAATGTTGCTAACAGAATGTAAATTGTAGGATTTTAATGAATATTAAAAACTAAATTATTTGCTAGTTATTCAATTATGTTTAATTATTCTATTGCTTTTGTAATATCAAATAATTCATAATTATGACACGATACACAATATTTGAAAGTCTATTTAGTTAAGCTATGCAGCATGTTGCTGAGCAAAAAGTTGAATTTGTTGTTGAATTTGTATGATAATTAACTAGTTGCACTTTAAAGTGCCGTTAGCTTAGTTATGTGACTGCCAGGGCAGCATGATAATTTAACAAATTATTTTGCATTTGCTCAATAGATGCGCTGAGCTTCCGGCATTGCCAAAGCCAGCCAGCAGCCATTTTCCCACATTAAGAACCAGGCTAATAAACACAAAAATGAGCCAACTTTAATAATGATGTTGCCAACGCCTGCCCGCTGCACACGACGACTCTCGCTACTAATGAGAGCAGCACCAACAGCTCACAGCTCACACACACACACACGTGTATATATACACACCTTGAAAGCTGGTCCGGAAGCCTGAGAAACTTTTGAATTGTTTCATAAAATGCACAAAGTTGCAGTTAATTGTGTCAGGCCGAGTGACAGGCCCCGAGAATATGTGGAGCCCAAAATGAAGCCATTTTGTAGACAGTCTTCAGCAGCATTTCATTTCGTTTCCATTCCGATTGCGATTCCGACTCCGATTCCACTTGCACTGTCCGTCTCGCTCGCACTCTCTGACTACGCCTGGCCGGCAGCTGGCATCAGGCATCAGGTTATATGCTAATGCCAACAAGGATCTTGAATCTCATCGCATATAATTTATGCTTGCTTATTGGCAGCTGTTGCTGTTGCTGTTGCTGTTGCTGTTGCAGATTTGCATAAATTTCATATGCAACATGTGGCCGCCTGCCGCATACCGCACGCCGCTTGCCACATGCCCCATTGCCGCTTTTGCGAGTGGGCGATGTCTTTGACATTGGCATAAAGCATCGCTTCGAATGTTGAACTTCAAAAGCAGTTCGATTCGCGAAATAGACATCAATGTTCAGGAAGCCGGACAACAAACAAACCGAGAGACAAACAAAAACAACAACAACAACAACAACAACAACAAAGAAAAAAACATATCACGGTGAAATTTTACAGCACGACCTCGTTTCGTACATCAGCAAAGAATCGCAACCAAAAAAAAAAAAACGAAAAAAAAAAACGTGAAGAAAAATATGAAAAATATGTTTGGCAACGGGTCGAACGTCGTCGATCGGAGATCTCAGAGCTCGAATCTCAGAGCTGGAATCTCGGATCGGTGATCGGTGATTGGCGATCGATTATGATCAACGGCTCGATTTTTAATGAGTTCGCGCGCCAAAAGTCTCGGACGAGGGACGTTAAGCAGGTCACTTTTTTGTGGCATGAGAAAGGCAACAAATGAAAGTAAAAGACGGACAGCGATGCCCCCCTCCGCACCCCTTCACATTCCACTAAGCGAACAGGATGAGGAGTCGTGTCGCCGTCATCTTCTGACCCAATTTCGCTTTTTAATGGGGTGCCAAAGGCCGTTGCCAGTCGGTGTGTGCCAAAAAGATTGCCGATCGATCTTTTCATCTCTCTCGATCGTTTGCTTCTTGTCTTATTTTCATTATTATTTTTATTATGTGGTCTCCTTTTTTTTTCATTTTTTTTTTTTTTTTTTTTTTTTTGCAATCGATCTTTATTGCGATCTTTCGTTCTCTCGTCGATCGATCGATCGATCGATTTTCACGCTCAATTAATGTTTATGACAAGTGTTTGTGTCGCGGCGATAACTCAACTTGGACTTCGACTCATAGTTCAGCCCACAGCCCCTCCCCCTCCCCCTGCCCCTGCCCCTTACCCTGCTTGGCTGCTATCATCGAATTTGAATTTGCTGCCTGAGAATGTTGCAAGCTCGGGTGCCCGGTTGCACATAGAAAGCGGCCGATTTGCAACTGGATCCGATTTGAATTTATGTTGCCCGCTCTCCCTGTCTGACATGTGAAAATGAAAGCTTGATTGATGTTATGACTGCGCCAATGGAATACGGCACAAGGCATACGGCAAACGGCATACGGTATACGGAATACGGAATACGGAATACGGAAACCCATTCAAAATGATTCCGATAGACTATGGAAGGGGGCGCCGCGTCGAAGTCGCAACCAACTAGACATATTCTGTGTGGGTTTTGGAACCTAAACCTATTCACAATATAAATTTACTGGTATTACGCTTGAAGTACAATGCATGTGAGAAGCAGACGAAGGCGTGGCAGATTTCATAAACTTTTGGTATATATGTATGTATATTTAATCATTATCATTACCTAGAAAATTCCGACTGTCTATCATTATGCTCGTCCATCTGTCCGACTGTATGAATGCATCGATCTCAGAAACAAGAGCTTGAGACTTTATATTCTATATAATATATATGTACATGTGTGTATACTCTACAAGTATATATTTTTTTCTAGATCCCCAATATTATATCAATACTTAGAATTTAAATGTAAGTCCATCTGTCCGACTGTATTAATCGATCGATCTCAGAAACAAGAGCTTGAGAATTTATATACTATATAATATATATGTATATATATATACACTCTACAAGCATATATATGTTATGTTTTCTAGTTACCCAATACTTAGAATTTAAATGTAAGTCCATCTGTCCGACTGTATTAATGCATCTATCTCAGAAACTACAAAAGCGAGAGACTAAATATTCTAGATTTATATTTTCCCATACTTTATACACTACAAGACAATCTTTTTTTTCTAGCACCTCACATATAAATATTATATCAATCAAATATTATTTCAATACTTCGAATTTAAGATAGATTACGCATAAATATAACAAAGTCTTCAAATCTTCTGCTCTGCACTTCTTAAAATATATTACACATTGCATTTACAATAAGCCCTCTCACCTTTCACCTTCTCTTCAACCTTCTCTCCGCCACATTGTTTTCTTTCTTTTCCCTCTTACAGTCTCTTAACGCATATCAAATAAACATTTTCATCGGATACTTCAACGCTCGTCTCCAATTAAAAAGCGCTTTACAGCTGCTAATTTCGAATGCAGCTTCCCAATGCACACATGTCGCTCTCTCCATCTCTCTGTTCCACATGCTCTGTCCCTCTCCCTCTAATGCTACATGTGTTCTTTAATCCCCTATCAAAGCAAGCTGCACGCTTCAATTACAAATCCACCTTTTGAATGTCTTTGGAATGAAACCAATTTGGCAACGAATCGGATTCAGTCAGCTGCCGAGTGTTGGCTGCAAGCCCTAAATGGCCAACTTGACCAGCTTGGCCACATCAGCAGCAGCAGCAGCAGTAGCAGCTGGCCAAAATAAGCAACCATTCCACAAAGCTTGCCCCACCGTCGAATTTCGCACCACTTTCAGCTGCTTCCCATTTATTTTCACCGTTTGACCGCAGTTGCAGTTGCAGTTGCAAGCTTTTTGGAATTTGAATTGAGAGATTAAAACGCAGTGAGATACGCTGCCACATGCCACATGCCACACAGTCCCCTCCACCCACACTACCTTTGTTGCTGCCACTTAAGCAACCGCCCACCCACACACACGTTGCAAGCAGGAAATGCAGAAAATGTGGGTTAGGGTATGCGGTTGCAAGTCCAAAATTCATGGTCGTCTGTTCATTCTACAGCGTGTTGCATTTGCAACTGTTGCTGCCACAACAACAACAACAACAACAGCAACAACAACGGCGGCAAGTGAAAGCAGGTTAAATGCAAATAAATTGTAAACGAAATATACGAAATACCCAAAATACAAACAGATTAAATACATGTACGCACATACATACATATATACTTACATACATAAATATATAAATATATATATATATTTGTATATCGGTATATATATGCCGAGCAGCATTTGTGCCTTCCCCATTTGGGGTCTTTAATTTGATTACTCTCGATTATGTTGATTATAATGCGGGTAATTTGTTCATAACTATTGAACTTTTGTACTTTCCGTTCCGTTCGAATGGAAAGTGAAATTCGTATTCGACATCTGCCGAATCTTCCTTATATAAGTGATCGGTTTTAGGTAGAACATTAATCATATCAACACACATTTCACTAATGGCTTTAAATGTCGAAAATTAGGTTTATTTGGGTCAGAAATTTGAGAATGAATGGTTTTTGAACTGAAATAAGTTAAGAGATTTTTTAATCGGGAAATTTCGAAGGAACAGAATATACTTATATATGGTATATTACTCGAAACTATTGGTAAATATTTAATAAAATATGCTAGACATAGATTTAAGTAAATTAATTAATTAAGACTTAAAATTAATCTTTATAGCATGAAAACTAAAAGAGTGGAATATATATATATTCTTTTCTTTGTTATATAACATAAATAAATGTCGAAAATTAGGTTTATTTGGGTCACAAATTTGAGAATGTATTGTTTTTGAACTGAAATAAGTTAAGAGATTTTTTAATCGGGAAATTTCGAAGGAACAGAATATGCTTCTATATGGTATATTATTCGAAACTATTGGTAAATATTTAATAAAATATGCTAGACATAGATTTAAGTAAATTAAGTTCCTTTTTAAGATAAGACTTAAGATTAATCTTTATAGCATGAAAACTAAAAGAGTGGAATATATATATATTCTTTTCTTTGTTATATAACATAAATAAAAATATATAATATATAAATATATTTCTATTATATAAGAGCTAAGAACATTTCTATTTACTCGGAATATTCCATATAAGATAAACCTACATAAGATAAGACTATTTGAAGTGCATTTGCAAACATTTACGCATCCTATAAAGCAATTATATTATCGCAGCTCTTAACCGTTTTGTCCTTTATGGTAGGCGCTGGAAGTTTGGGTAAGTGTTACAAATTGAACTATGAATGAGAACCGCAGGTGTTTTGCGACTACCTGTGGAAGGAAGCTGGCGAAAACCGCGCCCGGATTTCGCGTCGTTTACCCTTGACACAAACCCCGGGAACCACTTAAAAGACGTCGCGACGTGCTAATGACTTTTTTTCCGCTTTTTTTTTTTTTTATTTTTATTTTTGTTTTTCATACCCTGTTTTTGGATGGGTTTACGAAAATCGGGCATGAATGAATGTGAAAGTGTTTGAAGATTTATGATATGAGGCAACAGGCAAGGCTGGGCTGCAATTAGCTCACGGGAAAGTGAAATGTTCTCAGCGAAGTGCGGACAAGCAGGTAGAGAGAGCGAGTGGGAGAGAGAGCGAGTGGGAGAGAGTGGGAGGCAGAGCTAAGATAAATGGCAAAGACAAAGGAAGCAAGCAAAAATAAAACACTAACGCTTGGGCCTCATAAATCACAATGGGACATCGTGTTCGGGCCCTGTGTAAATGTCAGCTGGCCAGTCGGCCAGTTGGCCAACTGTCAAAACAGCAGTGGCCAAAATGTGAGTAACGGCTAAATAATAATGTGGCCAAAAAAACGACGTCGAGCAACTGAAACTCTTCGTGGGTTAAGGTAAACGCCACATTTATCATAAGAACGAAAGAGGGAAAGACAGTAAGAGAGAGAGAGAGAGAGAGAGAGAGAGAGAGAGAGAGAGAGAGAGAGAGAGACAGAGAGAGGGGGAGTAGGGAGGCAAGAGATGGGCGATCAAGCCTTTGCAGCTGGCCAGCACAAAAATTGGGGTCAGGCACAGGCAAAGGAAGCCCGTCAAGTGTCGCCAAAGCCAAGCAACTCGCTTTCGGCCAAATGGCTCAATGAACTGTAATTTGAGCGCTTCGTAATTTGCCGAATGCGAATGCGATTGCGAATGCCTCAGGGCCCGAGGTGTTGGCCAATACTTAACAAAAAAACAAAAAAAAAAAAAGAGGCAAGGAGGCATATAAAAAGGGAAGACAGAACGTGAAACGCAACAACGCGTCCAAAATTTAATTCATTGACCAAATTGGCCAAAAGCAGTCGACGAAGGAAGAAGGTTTCCTGCCCAGGCTTTAATGTCCATGTGTGTGCGTGTGTGTGTGTGTGTGTGCGTGTGTGGGTGCGTATGTAATTTAAGACTTTCTCGCTTAGCCTCGCCGACCGTTTATGTCGTTTTGCAGCTTGCAAAGGCCAACAGCTGTTGGCCAGATGCAAGTTGGCTTAAACCACATTCTTAGTCGGCAGCTGGTTGAGTTTTTGGGTGTGTGTATGTGTGGCTCAAGTGAACAGGATTCTAACTGTAAAGAAATTATCGATAATTATATTCTAACTGTAAAGAAATTATCGATAATTATCGATAATTCAAGGATATCATTAATTCTATAGTAAGTCGATAATTTATAGGTAATTAAGAAAAACTATTATTAAATTGTTTAACACAATAGAAAATTAAACTTATCGATCATTAAATAGAAAGTAATCGATAACATGTCAGCTTTGGATAGCAGAAGCCATAAAAATTAATAACATGTATAATCGACAACTTTTTGAAACTCGATAACATTTCGATATGGCTTATCGACACATAATTCAGCTTAGATTTGACCAACTGCAACTCCAGATGAGATTCGTTCGGGCAAATCCTAATTTATGTACAATGACTTTCATCTAAATCGAACTTATTGGCTTTACAGCTATCATAAGATACAAAAAGTGACACGCCTGAAGCGATAAATCGATAAATTCTATGAATAACTGTTGCGCTTCCTCTTTCGCTCCATTTGGTCGACTCAAAAAGTCAATTTGCGGCAAAGCCAATGACAAAAGTCCATTAAAATTTGGCAGCCGGAATCGAATGAAAAACCAAAGAAAATAAAAACTGGGTAAATTATTGCATGTGTGTGTTTGTGTGTGGGAAAACCATTGGAAAAACACGTCGCTGCTGTCACTGCTCGTTGAAATGGAAAACACAATTAGATGACCTAATAAATAGTTGGACTCGCAGCGAGCAGCGAAAGCCCAACAACAACGGCAACAATTGCCAAAGAGGTAAAAAGAAGAAGAAGAAGAAATTTTTGGTAATGCAAAATTTGTATGGGAATTACCTTGACTCTGGATCGTGAACGTGTCACAGGCAATAGAGTGAAGACCAAAGAGGACAGTCGATTGGTTTCGGCCCGGCCAAAACCGCGCTCGACACTAGGTCTGAGCCTCCAGCTCATTGTGTGCCTTTATTGGTGCATTCACAGCGTGACTTGTTGGCCAAACTCTTCTTCTTCTTCTCCTTCTTCTTCATCTCGCTCTTCTAATGCTTTTGGTCATGGGAAAGTGTCGCCTCAAGGCTCAGCCTTATACCCCGATGATGTGTTAGAATAGTCGAGAAATTGCAAATATATTCACGATCTGCAGTGAAAGCCGGAGATCGTAGAAGGAATTGAGTATATGGAAGAGGGGATTAGCATTAGCCTAAGCTTTGTAGAGTTATACCAAATGGGTAAAAAAAAATAGGTATCAGAAGATTATCAAAAAGGCAATTTGGAATTAAAAAAGGAAGATTTGCATATTAAGGTAAGCGATTGGGTGGAATATATAGATAGGGATATAGGTGTAAATAAAGATATATATATATAATGTGAAAAAATATATACATTCATGATGAAAATAATAGATACAACCGTTTCAAGTTTCAGCTTTAACTTTGAACAACAATTTTTTCACCGCTTTAAATAATAAAATATAGATACACGTTTCTTTATTGAACACTTATTTATAAAAAAAACTGTATATACATAATATGCAAATCTATATATATATATATGTATAAGGTTATAGTAATTTAACAGTTATGAAAGATCATGCAACAGATCATTTTAGAAAGAGTAATACTCGTTCCTGACTAATGATCTTAAGATATTTAACTTTGTTTATCTTGACTTTCATGCTTAGACTTATTGACCTAACTAGGGATATGTCATAAGGTTTACTTGGGATAATCCGATAAGGATAATGATTATAATTGAAAACTGGCAAAAGATCAACAATCTAAAACATATAATCTTACAATAGAAAGTATATCATTAAAAGAAGTCTTACTGAATACTGACTTTATATATTTTTTTGTTTATATAAATTTGTAATTCGATCTTTAAGGATCTCTAAAGACCCGGCTGACGATCTTGATAATGGTCAAGATTGTTTTAATATAGCCTTAACTTTTCTACATTTTAAATAAATTTGGAACACGGTGACAAAGTATTACTGAGATAATTCAGAGTGATCAGCAATAATAAATAAAAGATCTCACAATAAAATAGATTTATATATCAAAGATCCAACTGCAATCTAATAAACCCCTTTCTTTCTTTTTCCATCCCTAGTAGATTATGTTATCTAGAATTTCTTGGAGCTTCGCAGTCGCCTGCATTCATTGGAGAACGGGAATGTCGCTCACCTGAACTTCCGTTGTGCCCTTAATTAGCTGACACTATTGGCCAAGACAAGTGACTCACTTTGCTTGAGTGGGCCAAAAGTGGAGGTTTATCAGCTGCCATTAAGTTAACATTTAACTCACATTACAATCTCTCTCCCTCTCTCCCTCTCTCTCTCTCTCTCTTTCTCTCTGTCTCTCTGTATCTCTCTCTCGCTCTCTCAACAGCAAGAGGAGACGAGGCTGCAACTCCTTTCGGTGGCTTTTTATCGTGGCATTCATCTCCTCCATTTATCATCATCGAAAATGTGAAGCGTGTTGAGTTTGGCTCGGATCGGTTAACTTGGCTTACTGACTGGCTTACTGGCTGGCTGGCTGGCTGGTTGCCTTGGCTGGGGGCTCATTGTTTGGACAGGCGCTCCAACAGAGATGCCGACCGCTTGCCTGACCCACATTGGGAGCCGGGAAAAGAGAGAGGGAGACAGAAGATGGCAAGAGGAGAAGATGCCTCCACTTCCTTGTCGCTCGTGTCTCGCTGTCGCTTTTCAGTGATAAATATATGTTACACTTTTTTACTGTTATTCGGCACCGCATGTGTTCGCATTTCTCCATGCCGAACATTTCGCTTGTATTTCTCTCTATTTGGGATTTGGGATTTGGATTTGGGATCTGTGCAACTCTTCCTTTCAAATGCATTTCCCCTTTAATCGTTGCGTCTCGTTTTCTAATTAAATTGCGGCCAGCTCCAGCTCCAGCTCCATGTGGGTGTCTTCTCCAACATCTAACATCTAGTTAATTATTCTACAGCCTCAGAATTCGGGGCTCGAATTGCTATTGAAAAATTAGACTTTTACTTTGCATACCCCGTCGACAATCATAACTCAACTCCAATCCTAAATGGGAAAGATTCTTCTGTGTATTGTGTGGGTGGTCGGAAACTGGGCTAAAAAGGTGGCAACCGAAGAAGTCGAAGAAGAAGAAGAAGAAGATATAGAAAACTCAGCGTGAGCTTCAAAAATACTTTTCCTCGGTCACATATGATTTCCATTCGGCCTTTCGATATTCATTAAGACTCTCTTTTTTTTTTTTGGACAAGGCAAATAAATTGCCGACTCGATTCTTAACAAAGGAAGCGTTGAGAATTTGGACCAGATTTCTTATCAGCAACGCTGAAATTCGCCAGAAAGAGTCGTCAGCCAAGTTAGAAGCGTTTCAGCCAACTCTTGGCTTCGCTGATTGTGTCAGCCAGATAATGCGAACGGAACTCCGCAAATTCACAAGTGTGAATCCCCCCCCCCCCCCCCCATTCCATCCAACTATTCACAGCACGCCCCCACTTTCTGCCACGCCCCCCTTTTGGCGTGTGAAAGCGCAAATTCTGATTATAAAGCCAAGTGAATAGCGACCGTTATTTATAGACCAGCCTGTCAGCCAGCCAGCCAGACAGACAGATCCCCTCCATCTCGGAGTCTCACTTGCTCTTTGGCTTCTCCTCCTCCAAAAGTTTTTCGTTTTCACTTCCTATCGAGCCACAAAACAAAAAAAAATCCCCTTCCCGAAACACATTATTGTTGTTGTTGTTGTTGTTTCTCATGATAAATTTTCGTGGTTTATTTATCCTGCGGCTAACAGCAAATTATGGTTCTTAAATTCTCTCTGTGCCAGTTTTTGGCGTTGCTGTTGATAATGTTAGCCAAACACGAATTCAAATGGCCATAAAACTGTTGTTGTTCGCATTTCGGACTTAACGGAAATAAATTGGCGAACCAATTGCACGCTCCTAAAATGTATTTTTTCAGCTCTTTGGGCCAACAAAATAAAAGCCACTCAATGGCTATAATATCATATACAAAAGACGCCCTAAAGCTAAGGCTGAAAATTGATATTGGAACAGAATTCGATAAACAGAACTAACTTAATATACTTTGTTACCCAACTGTTCTATATTTTGGATCATCATTTTGATCGATCTGAAATAAATAATCTAAAATAATAATTTGAATATAGAGTGAAATGAGTGATAGTTGACGGTAAGGGAAATTTTAGGTGGATAATATATATTAAATATTGAAAGAATCAATATATTTATTATCAGCTGCCTAGAATTTGTGTTCTAGTTCAAGTACATTTTTTCAGAGTTCTTCTTAGTTATCATATCTGTAAATATATCTCTCAAATATTAGAGATAAAAAATCAGTCAAACAGCTTTCTTTTAAATTATTTTGTGAAAATTTTTCCTAAACTATATTGTGAGATATTTCTTGTTATTAAAATTTCGAAAATAACAAGATAAATCTTATAATATAATTTATGACAAGAGCTGATAGCCCTGGCAGCTAGTGCTCATCGCCATGTAGGTTAATAATTCATTGTTAACTTTCAATAAATAAATAAATAAATAAATTTATGACAAACATATCTCTTAGTTCTAGAGCAAAATTCGCTCACAAATAAGTCCAGTTAGGGCCAATTTCTCCATTTTTTAAAACTTATGCTCTTTTATCATAGCATATATGAAAAACCATGAAACTATATCAAACAAATCCTATAATTAAAATCCTCTAACAATGAAATCGCACGTTTAAGTCCAAAATCTAAAAGATTACCAAAGAAAAACTTCCTTTCACTTTAATAATTAAATATTATATAAATCAACCAAACGGATAATAAGATATATCTTAACTATTTTAACTGCCTATGAAAGCAAATAAATATATTATAAATAAACTAGTCAAAAAATTAGATGAATATCTTAACTATTTCAACTAAACCTCCAGCTAAAAATCTTGTTAAAGCTGCAATTTAGATAATGATAATTTGTACATTCGTAACACTCATTTGGCTAAAGATCATTTAATTTGATGGTACTTTGACAATTGTTGTTTAATGACGGCTTCGGGCCTCGGCCACAGCTTCGACTTTTATTGAAGAGCTTTCGCAAATAGTCGGATCGACCCTGTTTCGAACCATCGGCGTTGTCATTAGCAGTTGATACCCCATTTGGTTAACAACCACTGTCAAAATATGCTTATTTATTGTAATAATAATTCATTTGATTAGCCCCAGTTGTGGTGTCCAACTCCAACTTCAGCTCCAACTCCGAGTCTAAACTAAACGCCCCATTAGCCTTTCTAAACCACCAGCCTGTAGCTGAGGTCCGGTTCGGGTTCGGGGTTCGGGGTTCGGGGTTTGGGTTAGGACATAGCTCCTAAATGCGATCACGTTTAAGTTGTCCAAAATACGACATGACTTGGAAGTGGACGTGGACGTGGACGTGGATGCTGACTACTGTGCAGGAAAGGAAAGGAAAGTTATCTATATATAAATATATATAAATATATATAAATATATGTATATATATCTATAAAGGCTGATCGTGGATGTTGCTTTGGTTTTTTATTGAGCCATTATTAAGTTATAAACACGTTGGCTATTGATACAAATGCAAATAAATATGGACTGGCCAATTGTTTAGAAAGAAAGAAGCCAAGCCAAGGCAAGTGAAAGGTGGCACATGGAGAAGGATCTGGACAGGGGACCTGGACCTGGACCTGAGACCTGGAACCTGGAACCTCGGACCTCGGACCTCGGACCTGCCTCACATCTCGACTAGACATTTTGTTTATGTTACGTTCGAGACGTGGAGTAAATGTTATAAATAAATATTGCCATGTTGATATTCTCTCTCTCTCTCATTCAACAAAAACTATATAGAAAAAAAGCACTTACAACAACAACAACAATTACTTGAGGCTCGACTCCGTGGGCGAGTCTTTGCGCTTTTTTTTGTCGGATTTGGGATTTGGGATTTGCGATGTGTTCGCTGTGCATTTGTTTTAATGGCCCATTTCAAATTGAGTTGTTGCCCAGTTTTACAGTGGGCGTCCATCCGGAACCGGGCGGAACCACCAAAACGGATCGCTCACAGTTCAATTTGTGCAGCATCATTTACTCGATTTTATTGTGGGCTAAAAGAAACAATTAAACGCGCCCAGCGACCGAAATGGAGAGCGGCGTGTCTTAGCTGCGGCTGTCTGTCACAGTGAGTGCTCACTGTACCGCCTTGAAAGTGATTGTGGCCCAAAGCTTTCACACACAGACAGACATACACGGACAAAGTAGCAGTTGAGTTGCTGCTAGAATTGTAAGCGAAAGCTTAAAGCTCACTAATACAAATGCAAGCAACTCTTAAGCAGCTGGAAGATGTGCTACTAAAGAAGCTCTGATATAAGCTTAAAGCTCACTTGTATATGTAAGCTGATCTTAAGGAGTTGTATAACTTTGAGTTTTGATAGATGATTCATTAGAAGCTTAAAGCTCACTTATAAAAATGCAATTCTATCTATTCATTAAATAGAAGATTTCCATACATATAGCTCAGGTATTGTTATGGAAGTAATTGAAGTACTATTTAGAAAAGCTTAAAGCTTTGCGAAAGAAATAAAAGCAAATGCAGATTTCTCAAGATCGAAAGTCTTTCATTCTTGTTAGAAGAACAACCATTGAAAGAAATGTTGTAATATGAAAGCAGTTGGCAAATGCTTAAAGCTCACTGGTATAAAGTCAAGCAAGCCTTAATAATCAAAGAGCTTTTCAAAGCGCTTTACAGATATGATCAAAGCCTTCCCATATACCAAATACAGAGATCGGAAAAAAGCATACTTAACTGTAATTGTAAGCTTAAAGCTCAAAAAAATAAAAATTAAGGATATGTAAGATAGTTATTAGCTGTGTGTTGTTTAGAGCTCTTGTATGGAGCTAAAAGCTCACAAATACAAATGCAAGTAGATTAGATTAAGCAAAAAGCTTTCTGAGATACTTTTCAACACAAAAAAAAAGTTGTTTATGGTCCAATTAATTAAAGCTGTCCACAATTTCCTATCTGCAGCATCCGTGACCTTTTCAAACTAGCTGCGAGTACAGAAAGATCTTAAGAAATAAGAAATAAGAAGAAGAGTAAGAAGTAAAACTAATATGGGGGCTGGCACATTAGATTTTAGCTGACGTTTGCAGCAATTAGCGGGATTAATTGCTTTCGTGTTGAGCAGCCAAGAAACAAGCTAAAACGGGTGGAGGAGGGAGGTAAGAAGAGCAGAAGAAGAAGAAGAAGTAGAAGTAGAAGTAGATGAGAAGTACCCGTAGACCTCACCTAGTAACCTCTCCGGTTAAAACAATTAGAATCCACATATTAAAAGCTGACATTTGAATTATATGAGAAAGAGGCGAAACGGCGAATGAGTCAAAGCCGCGAATGCCGTTGGCCCATTTGGTCTCCATTTGGTATCCATTTTTGGATACCTGCCAGTTCTCGAATGCAACGCACCGCCCAAGCCGCATAAAGTGCTCAACCCCCATCCCTTCCCCCTCCCTCTTCTACTATTTTCCTCTCTCTCTCACCCAACTTCCCCCTTTGCTGCTTTCTTCCACATTTAGAGCTGCTGTCAAATTGCAGTGGCGGCTGCTGTCTGGCTGCTGCTGCTGCTGCTGTTTCTAGTGGGCGTGACAGCCTCGACCAGCCCACACACTAATAAACGCACACACACACACACACATGCTGAGCCATGGAAACACCGGCAGCTCGTAAAGCCAATAAATGGCATTAACCAAATGTGGTAAAAACAATTTTGAAACTTGTTAATAAGTGATCGCTATAAACACACACACACACGCACACACACACACTCGCACTCGCACTAATACATGTTTTCATTTTGTACAAATTTCCCACAATTGTTTTTAGCGGCTTTTGGCGTAGGTGTGTTTGATTTCTTTCGACAATGCTTCACTGACCAGGCCAGAAAGCAAAACCCAAATCCAAACCCAAACCCAAACCCAAGACCAAGAGGAAGCCAAACCCAGAGCCAAAAGACTCCCATATGCAAATTTTGGACTCGCTTTTGGCCACGAAGATTAGTTTGACAGCTGAGCGACGATTTGTTGAAAAATTATGGACAGTAGTCGCTGCCAGAAACAATAACAGTAAATTGCAATACGGCCGGGGAAGCAGGAAGACTCCAAAGATCAGTGGGTGGGGTCCTCGCCTCCGTATAACGATGTGTAATATTTGGCCAAAGCCAAAGCCAAAGCTAGAGCCAGAGGTAGAGCCTAAGCCTAAGATCGGGTTTGTCTTTCGGGTGTGTACGATAAGGGGAGCAGCATTAGAAAGTCACAGATGGAGCCTAAGTTGGAGCTTAATGTATACGAAATGAAAGCTGGAAATGCGAGCTTTTCAGTTAATGTCGTTATAGATACGAGCACTTGACTCTACTAAATAATAATAATAATAATAATAGAGCTGGCCAGGATTCGGTGTGACCAGAGGCTCTGATAGCACCAAATGCCATTAACTATACTAATGCGATATTCAGTGAAAGCTTTTCCAGTGTCCCACACTCAGGGAAAGTTGGAGTTCTTTGCAACGGTAATCCATACAAAATATTATTAAAATGTGAGGCTTGAACTTAACCTCACTTTAAACGTAAATACGTTCAAATAGAACTAGGAATGCAATTCTATAATTCTAAATATAAATAAAAATAGATCCTATAATTATAGATATGTATATGATAATACCGAATCCAAAATTGCAAATTGTATAAAAATTGAGATCTTAAGCACTTGTATTTAGTATTTAAATTAGAGAGCTACAAATTGGACAAAAATTTAAGAAAAAAAATTTAAAATTTTAAATTTAAATTTTCAAAGTTATAATTTTTATGCTACATTTATTGATTAATATAGATAATAAAATGTTAAACAAAATATATGAAAAATGTTGTATAATTCCCAATTGAATGGATGCACATAAATTATAAATATTTATATAATTATTTCTTCTAAAGCAATTTTCCAATTAGAAAATTAGTGTAAATAGAGTTTTTTGCACCCACATAACTAACCAATTTTATTCAAAGAGTGAAACAGTTTGAATATGATTGCATTACATATATATATTTAATTTAATGGCTCTACCTATTTTACCTATTAATCCACTCTTAATATAAAGCAAGGTATATAAAAATCGGGTTTATTACTATACGAATTATTGAAGCTAATAAAGTAAACTCCCAATGAAAAAAACTTAAATCAATTAAAACAACTTACCCGAAACTAAAAGAAATCTTTCATAAAAACCACTTGGAATAAATTTTTAAAATCCGTTTAACATACCTAAAAAATAAGAGGAAGAAAAATACAAAAGACATTTAAAATATTTTGTCGTTAAAAGTGAATTTTGTGTTATTGTTATTTATTATTATTTGTTATTGTTTTTGTTTCGAATTTGATGAATTTTTTTGTGTGTTTTTAATTAAATGTGTTGGGGATAATTGCTAAATAAATAAATAAAAGACGCCAAAGGAAGCAAACATCAAAAGCAGAAAAAATCAAAAGTGATTTTTTTTCTTATTGTTGTTGTTGTTGCAGTTGAATCAATGTGTGAAGAAGCCGATGAAAGTCAGCAATAATAATAATTACAACAACAACAACAACAACAGCAACAGCAAGTGGCATTTTGACACTCGCTCGAGTGAGGGGGCGGGGGCGTGGCAATTGCGCAGGCAAAGACAAACACGAACTTGAAGGCAACCAAAATGGGCTTCAAATGCCTAAATTGCTGAGAGATGAATGAAGGTGCGGTGAGGGGAGGGAATGCAGGGTGCGGAGTGGGGAGTGCGGGTTGCGGGGTGTCTGGAGTGTGTTTACAATTCAATTGTAAAAGGTCGGGAGCCAAACGCGCGACGGTTGAAGGCGACAGGCGGCATGCCTCAGGGTTAAGCAAATTGCGCATCCAGCGAGCAAAAAAGTAAGAAAAAAAAAAAAATAATAAATATGCGGGTCAATAAATGAAATGAAATGCGATGGCGATGGCGATGGCAAATTATGCAACCATTATCGGAGTGGAGTGGCCTCCAATAGTGGCCCGAATGGGAGGCAGGCAGACAGGCAGTCGGAGCTGCTCATTAATTTCATAAACGCAGAAGAAATGCAACAATGAAACCGAAACCCATACTTAAAAATAGCTCCTCCTGCTGCCGCTGCCGCTGCCGCTGCCTCTGCCGCTGCCTGGGTGCTTAGCCATTACCGCATCGGCACACATCTTCCCCAGATACATAACCCTCCCACCCCCTTCTCCTACATCCCACTCTCATCTTCATCTCCATCTCGGTCGCCATCGCCATCGCCATCTCCATCTCCATCATAGACAAAAGCATTTGGCACACCTCTGATGCTGCCTTGGCTAAGGCGTGTGTGATGATGATTATGGCCTAATGGCGGGGCCTGTTGGCATGCCAGCGTAGATAACAACAACAACAACAACAACAACAACAGCAGCAGCAACAAATGCCGGCCAACAACTGCCTTAGTTGTTGTTGTTGTTGTTGCTGTTGCCGCGTTTGAAGCAGCGCGTAAAAAATGGCAAATAATTTTGCGCTCTGGCTGATTAGTTGATGCCAGCCGGCTAAGAGAGCGGTGGAGGGGGTGGAGGGGGCGGTGCTGCTGATGGGGTACACTATGCGGAGGTCGTTGCCTGGTTGCACTTCAACAAATGCAAACTGAATGCTAGATTAAGCGCCTAACAGCACAAAAATTCCTCAAGAACTTTGCAAAGAACATTTTTGCATTTTTTTGTTAAAAAAAAAACATATTTAGAAATACAAAAAGATTCAAAATTTGAATGCATTTAATGGGACAATTAAATACCAATTATTTTAGCAGAGGTCATAAGATAAGGTCTTAAGATATAATAGAGGTATACAGATAGAAACACAGTTATGATTGTAATTACTGGAGCTTAGTCAAAACATTCTGAAGAACAGAGAGTAAATTTTATAGAAATTTTAATTTTTTTTGTTTTTTTTGGAAAGTTTTATAATAGAGCTACAATTGTAAGCTTATCATTCCTATAGATCTACATAAAACGGAAAGTTTTAAAATAGATATGATAAGGTAACATTTATTTGTTTTTAATTTTATACACTTAAATTCAAAGTCTAAACAAAATATCATTAAAATAAAAAAGTTCTTCTCAGTAAACATTTTAATTGAAACTCGCAATTCTAAAAAGTCAATTATATACCATATATATCATATAGACATACATATCATTATATATTATTATTTTTTTTCGGGTATTTATTTCATCTATCCGCAGCAAATAACAGGTAAATTTGATAAGATAAAATATCTATAAGTGAATATACCATACTATAAGATTTGATAATCATACTATCATCAGATTTTAAGTTATTTCTTATATATTAAAAACAAAGTCAAAGTTTTGCAAAGAAATTTTGAATTGCAACAAAATTTTGTTTTATGTATAAATCTCCATTATGCTTTATTTAATATATATGTTCACAAATATATATAAAGTGAACTACTTTATAGCTATTCAAGCTTTAATGGCATTCACTTTTAGAATAAAATACTATTTTGCATAGCAATAGACGAAGATGGCGATAAAGACTCGCCTTTTAATACAGATCTAACTGCCATAAATCGCATGATAAAGAAAAACATGGCTCTTACGCGTGCAGCAGCTGCTAATGATCTATGGCCATCAAGATTGGCCTGTTCAGATGTCTGGCTTGGCTAAATCTCCCCCTCCCACCTTCCCTGTTCCTCCTTTCAGACACAATGCGAATCAGCAAAGAGAACAAAACAAAGCTTTTCCATATTTGTTTTGGGTCGAGGCAAAGCTTTGTAGGCGTTGCATTTGTCTGCTCCAGAGGCAGCTTCCAAAGAGCTCTGCTGCCGCTGCTGCTGCTGCTGCTGCTGCGTTTGTTATGACGCTGACAAATTGTTTACCATATCAGCTTTTTGTCCATGTGTAACAAATAACGCCCTGACCGCTGTGGCCGGGTCCGGAGCACACGCCCAAACACAAAAGATTCAAGCGATGCGTCCATATGTAACTGTCAGTGTGTGTGTGTTTGAGTATGTGTGTGTGCTGCACTCAAGGTCGTTTCATTACTCAGCGGCGTCCTTGGATAATTACACACACGCCAAGAGGCCAAGACGAAGAGCAAGAGCAAGAGCAATAGCAAGAGCAAGAGCCAGAGCAAGAGCCCAAGTCCAAGTCGGGCTCCAGCTCGGACTCGAACCGCGCCAAAAGAAAAAGCACATAATAATAGCCAGTCAGCCAGCGAGCGTGCGAACGAGTGAGCGAGAGAGGGAGAGCGCTACGCTGTTTCGTTTTTCTTTTCTTTTCTTTTTTTTTTACTTATTTTTCAATTTTAAGCATCATAAAAAATCGCCAACAGAATCCGAAGTCCGGTCCGTCCACGCAGAAATCTGATCTTTGCTCGTTCTCTTCTGCAGCTCACCTTCTCTCACTCTCTCTCTCTCTCTCTCTTTCCCTCTCGCTCTTTGCATTTTCTGCAACATTACTTCCTTTTAGGCTTCTAATCGCTTGCTGACTCAACCGTTCCCGCGTTCCCGCGCTCCACTCTCCCTTCCATCTTCCACGTTCCACCTTCCAGTTTCCAGCGTGCGCTGCGCATTCGTGCGAAAGTCCGTCGTCGTGGTCCGATGTCCACGTTCGATGCAATGTGTTCGCATTGTGTATTTGTATTTGTATTTGTATTTGTATTTGTATTGTGTATTTGTATCTGTGGCCATGTTTAGAACAGATACGAGTTCGTCGCTCGCTATCTCGCTCGCACTGCAGCACTGCTTCTAGTTTTGTGGCCTGCTCCGCTCTACTCTGCTCTGGCCTGGCCTGGCCTAAACAGTGGACCGTGTGCACCGTGGACCATGGCGACGGAGTTCAATGCCCCGCCGCCGCCGTTCGCAGCTCTACATGCATTTCGCTAGCCGCTGGCATTCTATGCAATTTTTTATTTGCTTTTATCTCGCAGTGAGAGAGTACACTGCCCTACCTATGAGTGTGCAGTCGGCTAGCTGGGGTCGCTTAGTTTCCACACAGCTCTGATTGCTTGCGATCGGCCATCGGGTAGCTGAGTTCCGATAGACTCTTGCATCTGGCATGCGGCATGCAGCATGGGGTGTTTCGTACATCCTACGTGTGTTTCCTGTATGGCATAACTTTAAACGAAATCTATTATGTTGCCTAAGAGTTGTGTATGGATAGGTGACTAATTATAGGGGTTCGATCATTTACAGCGTGCTTGTCCAGCTTTATCTTGAGACAATTAAACTTTATGCATATCCCAAAAGCTATGTTATGTATTAGGCCTATTATTACAAATATTTATATCTGGAGATCTTAACATTTCGAAACAGTTTCATATCTTATCTATGTACATATATTAACATTATGACATTACCGTTCTATGACAGTTTTCTGTAATATGTGACGATCTACTGATCGGGATAAATCTTCCCTTATTTATTTTAAGAGATCTTAACCTTTCGAAACAGCAATATACAGAGCTTTCATTAATTATCTTACGATCTAGTGGATCGGGGAAACTTTTCTCTCAACAAATATTAAGATGTTGGATTTCGTAACAGTTCTGTTTTATATCTAGTAAGATAAGGGATGTTCTTCTTTTTTTTATATCAGGAGCTCTTAACGTTTCCGAACATTTGTGTATGTTGCTCACATTATCCTACAATCTGGTAGATCGAGAAAACTTCTTTCTTATGTACATTTATAGATATTAATATATTGGATTTCGTAACAACTCGGTACATTATCTTACGATCTAGCAGATCGGGTAAACTCCTCACTTATGTAAAAGATCTGGCAAACTTCTTTCTTATGTATATCTATGGATATTAATATGTTGGATTTCGTAACAGCTCGGTACATTATCTTACGATCTAGCAGATCGGGGAAACTCTTCGAGATGTTGCACCGCACAAAGTTTGACCTCAAGTCGAAGCAGAACGAAAAGTTGCTGTTGCGCATCGACGAAAAGCAGCTGTGCTACGCTTTTGTGGCTGCTGCCATTGTTGCGATAACAATAAAATGTGGGTGGGTGGCTTGAACTTGGACCTCGCATTGTCCGTGTGCCCCACAATTATAGCGATGGGCAAAAGCCCCGATGAATTACTTTCAAAAAGAAGCAAAACGCCAACTCCTCGGCTCAGGCAACGGCAACATCTGCCGAATATCTTGAGCGCTTCCCGCTACCCGCTTCCATTTGCCCGCTACCCGCTACCCGCTTCCAGTTACCCGGTTTCCATTGCCCGTTGCCCGCTTCGATTGCTCAGAGACACAAAAGCGGCGCACACAAAACTTGAAACTGGCCAAAGCAAAAAGAAAAGAAACAACAATAGCAGCAGCCACAACAACAACAACAACAACAAAAGCAGCAGCAGCAAATAAATAAAAGAAACGCAATAACAACAAGAACGAAAAGAAAACAACGGCAAGAACCTTAACTGCAAGTCCAACTGCGTTTCCAACTGCAAGTCGAAGGCGCATTACTCAACCAATAGGCAGCTGCTTTTCGGTCAGCAGCAGTGCAGCAGCAAAAACAACAACAACAACAACAAAAAGAGCAGCAACAAACGGCAGTTTTATGTCGCCGGAAGCAAAGCTAAAACATTCGTTAGAGACGCGCATCCAGGCTTCGGGTTTGGTCTTCATCCAGGCTTCCAGCCGGCTAGTCGAGGGGGAATGGTGGGAAGTCAGCATTGTGGATGGGAGTAGGAGAGTGGGGAGGGGGGGTTTGTATATGCTTTGTGCTTTGTGTGGGTTTGTTTGTGGTACTTTTTGATGTAAGAAATGCATTTATTTATAGCACTTGCTCGTTCTTTGACTTCCTTTTCGCTCTCCTTTTCGCTCTCCTTCTTCCCTCTCTCTACCCCCCTCTCCCACTCGTTCTGTGTGCTGTGTAAACAGAACAATATTTTTGTGTTTATTTATTTATTTCCTCTCAAATGCGCACAAAAGGAAGGAAGTTTTGTAATGTGGCCATAAAGTGCCGGCCACTTGCTGTGGACTCCTTGAATTCGTAATGAACATTCCTAAGGTACAGGTGAGGCACTTGATGCAGGTCAAGCATCGGAAGCTGGCTGATCTATGCCATTTGGGATATGGGTCAATAAACGGAAACGAATCCATCAGCAGCAACATTAAATTGATTGCGACTGACAGCCATTAAACATTTAGTTAGAATTTGACATCTGCTTCAATTTAGATTGACACGAATTTCAGAATTCATCGCCTCATGCTAACAGTTAATGTCACCTTTTGGTTTTCCCTGAAGATTGGATTGGAGTTAAGATAATTGGCAACAATTACTTCTTACTTTTACAGCAAATGTGATTTCTGTAATAAATGTGATTGATTCGGGAAAACTTGAATTTAAACTTTTGGAAATATTATTTATTTTAAAGTTCTAACTGTTTATATCTTAGTGGGAAATATTTATAAAGCTAAGAATTTTTATACAATGAAAAATAAAATTTTATCTGTATTTGTATAGCTTTAATATTTCTTATTTTTGAAGTATATGAATTTACAATATTATATATATTGTATCTTTAAAAAATTTCTAATCATATATTCTTTAATCATATATATAAAATTTTTTTATATATATTTATATGTTAAATGAAAAAGAATCTATATGACAAATGGAGAAGAAAAAAATTAAATTAATTATTTATTGCATAGATGAAAAACTTAAGATTCTTGTACTTTTTATAATCAAGGTTAACAATATACATATATATATATATTTAATATATTCAATTACATTATATTCTAAAGATATGTTTGTCAAAGACGAATTGAATGCCAAGCTCTAATATGTATGAAAATATATTTATACATATATATATATATATATATATCGTGGCAGTCAAATCTTTTTATATACATAATCGATTTAGTTAAGAGCTTTCCTCTGAATATTCACACTTAATTTTAATCGAAACATTTTCGATTGCAATATTTCAAACGCAATTTTTAATGCATTTTGCGAATGCTCGCAATCAACTTGATTATTGAACAGCAATCGATGAACAATCTTTGTTGTTGATGTTGTTGTTGTTGTTGTTGTTGTTGTTGTTGTTGTCCTTAGTGCTTTCTGATTACAACAAATTTGTCTTGGTTACTGGGCGAGTATCCCACAGACATTTGATACTAGCCAAATGTTGACAAATGGCAGCAAGGTTCGCCTTTGCTGTTATTATTATTGTTGTTGTTGTTGTTGGCGCTGCTGCACCCCAACAGCAGCAACAAAAGTAACAATAACAACAACAACAACAACAGCAACAACAAGAGCAGCAGCAGCAGCAGCAGCAGCAGCTTTACAGAAATAGCAATCGGAATGTTTGACGCATTTGGCAAATAAAGTTGGCGATTTTCTACCTCTTCTTCTTATTTCTTTTTGCTTTTGCAAATTGAAAATGGGAGTTGCTGCCACAAGTTGAAGCCGCGGCTGTGGCTGTGGCTGTGGCTGTCGCTGTGGCTGCCACAGGCGACGGACTGGTCAACTTTTTGGCGTTGCTTGTGGCAACTTTTGTGCTGTGTTTGGCTTCGAGGGCGCGACGCGTTGCGTTGTCAACATGTTGCAAAGAAGCTGCTGCATGAAAATGATGAAAAGTGTTCAACTGCAGCAGCAGCAGCACTAGGAGTAGCAGTAGCAGCAGCTGCTTTTCACTGGTCTAACAAGTTGTTGTTGTTGTTGCCATAGCGGTTTTTCATTGCTGTTATGTAAACTTTAGCTGAACTTTTGCTCAATTAATTTGCAACGCACCAACTGAAAATTGAGACGCAACTGCAACATTTTGTTCTGGTTTATTGAAATTATGACAACAACAACAACAACAACAACAAAAATTGTGTGCATGTTAAGCGGAACATAAAACCGAATATTGGGAATGTCTGTTCAACACGTTGCAACGATTCAGTTTAAGATATTTTATCGTAGTATTCGTGATTTTAGAGCTGATCATATAACAAATGCTCATTAAAAAGTTAAACATAGAGGGTATGTTGATTTTATATGTAACTGGCTAAAAGAAAAATCTTTGTCTAACGATTTGAACTTTGTTTGTAATTTTAACATAATCTCATTTCTTTATTATTATAATGATAGATATCGATTAGAGCCAATAGAGTTAATAAGGCTAAAATAAATTAGAATTTTGTTTTTTTTACAAGGTACAGACTAATATGGATCTGACTTCTTAAATACCCTGAGAAAGATTAACATATTTTATACTTTTATTTCAAATGTATTATTTAAATGCTGATGCTGAACTACAGGGTATCGGCTAGTCGGTTACTACAGAACTGCTTTAATAAGTTATGATTATAGTAAGTATTTGCATAACGCAACTCGCAAGATTTCAAAATTAAAGGGTATCTGTGCGCACATAACACTTCGTGCTGATCACTATGGGCAACCAATCAGCGTTCTTCGCTATAAGCCAGATAGCAGACATACCCTATGCTGTTGCCTCTTAATGAGTTTCCTTGGGCGCAACGCGGGGCGCCCAAAGCGGCAGAAAAGGAGAGAGGGAGAGGGAGAGGGAGAGGGAGAGGAATAGACAGCTGGAGTGAAGGAGAGGGGAAACAGATGTAGAAGATAGCAAAAGAGTTGTTCGCACAGTAGCCGCAATCTCGGCACAATCTGTTACATCTTCAACTTGTAATTATTAACTTACGGCATATTAATTTATTATTTGCTATTTAATGTGGCCAGCCTCCAAGACACACCCCCCACCCCTCACAGACTCCCCCCCACCCCCTTGCTGAGTCTTGGCTGCTGGTCGGACTATCAAGCTGTGCTTTGCTCCGCGAGTCAAGTTCATTTTTTGACATCTGATGTATTTATGTGTTGGGTTCTGTTGCTCTTGTTGCTGTTGTTGTTGTTGCTGCTGCTGTTGCTGCTGCCGCTGCTGCTGCAGTTGTTGTTGCTGCGACTGTTGCTGTGAGCGATTGGTGGGAAACTATGCTGTCATGTGTAGCAAAATGCAGTCTCTAGCATTTTTGATTGAGTGATTTATTTGGAAAATGTTGTGTCTGCAAAAAGGTATAATTAAATGGCCATAATGATGCCAAAGGGAAAGGCCAGCAGAGGCCCAGCAAACGGGGCTATTGTGGCAAGGAGCTGCCCAAGGAACGGCCGCATTGATCGCGATTCTATTTGTTCTGCGATAAGATCAGAAGATTGCAATAGTGCAGGCCAATTGGCCAAACAAAGGCAAATCGAGCTAAGCGAAAGGCTTACGTATTTGTTTAGGATGGTAAAAGTTTCTTTATTTCTACTATTAATATTCATTTTATGGAATTACAATGTTAAGAATAACAAATTAGTTTAAGTCTGAGCTGAAAGCCTTTGTCAAGCTTATGAGAATCTCATAGAAGGGCGATATTGAAACACTTGCCATCTGTATTTTAGATAGATACACATTTGATATGTGAGAATAAATCCGTATATGTTTACATATGTATGTATATACAGACATGCATACAAATGCACATACATACATAAGTACATGTTACATTCACACAGTCTTCTCGTAGCCTAATTAAAACTGAGATAATGCTACGCCACATCCTCCGCAATATTTTCCTATTCGTTCATTCTGTAATCTTTCCACTCCTCATTCTATTTCTGAGTGCATGCAAACACCTACTTCGCATTTTCAATTACTTCTAATAAAGATATCAACTCTTCCAGATCAAACTTGATTTTATGAGAATCGCAAAGAAGGACAACATTCCCATAAAATATAAAAACATACTATAGCAAAACGTGAGGCAATCACATTTGAATTCTAAGTGAATATATTTAGATGATATCTAAAAGCTCTCGGTCTTATTATTTTAATGTGGCACTTTTATGACTCTAATGGATACTTGAGATCCGTCAGCCGTATATGATTCTTTTGAATATATCGTGCTGTCATAATAAAATGCGCTCGTTTCCTAGCACTAACCATAACGATATACATACGTACATAGCTAGCTGTGTGTATGTGTGAGTGACTGACTGAGTGTGTGCAGCACAGTAAGTCAGTCAGGTAACATAAAAGTCAATTAAGGCAGCAAATCAGCTGCAATGTCTCTATAAAATGTGTGATAAAGCCATCATCAAAACACGCACTGGCGGTGTCTGAAGAACGTCAGGAACGAATCGAATCACCGCATCACCGCATCACCGAATCAAATGAACTCAAAGCCAATGACTTAATCGCACTGCAGTCTGCGGACGGAGCGAGGCCGAACGAAGCCTAGCAAAGCAACTGTAAATTCCAGTCGTCGTCGAGTTCGGAGACACGCGAACCCGAACTCGTACCCGAACCTGAACCCACATAAAAATCTTAATCTAGATCAGGAAGGAAATCAAGAGTCGTTATAATTGATTAACTGCACACGCTCCAGAGGCTGGCGAAGAGGAAGACAAACACAAACACAAACACAAACACGAAGACGAAGACGAAGACGACCACGAAGACAGACAGGGACAGCGATTGTCTAAGGCTTAGCGAGTGGGAGCGGGACAGAGCGACTGGCAAAATGCAGATGAACAAGAAGCAGGAAGACTTTCCAGCAGAGAACAGCATTTGAAGAGAGCAGAAGGCAGAAGGAAGAGGGGGGCAGAGAGTTGGAATGGGAAGGGGGTGGGGGGACAGTCACGCATGCGCCCGTTGCTTCTGCTTGTGCTGTAGCTGTTGATGTTCTTCTTCTTCTTGCTGCTTGCTTTGTGGCTATTTTGGGCTTCGCACACACGAGCAACTCGACGACGAGGATGACCAGAAAGGGAAAACAACCGTTGCGCGCTCATCGTTAGAGAGCCAAAACATTACGGTAAATGCAATGGGACCCGTCTGTCCTGTACATCACTCTACTCTTTCCCACTCCCTCTCACTGTCTCTCTCTCTCTCACTCTCTCTCTCTGCCTCTCTCTCTCGCTTCGTCTCATGTGATTAGATTAGAATTGCTCGATACTTAGTTAGTTAGTTGCGTTAGATAAGTTTGGAGCGTCGCTGGTGTTGGCAGAGGTCATAAAAATAGCAGCGCGCCACTCGCTGCCGCCCGACGAGGGTGCCGGCCAGACTTGCTTGCTGTGTCTGACTGATGCGTGCAACTTGGTCATAAAAGAGTGACCAACAACAGCAACAACAACAACAACAACAGCAACAGCTTGGATATAATTTAGCCGACGTCGACGCCGTGTCCAGTCAAATGGCAGTTGCCAGTCGTCTTAAGGAAATGTATTAAATAAGACTCCAACTCCAGTTGCAGCTTAACAGTTAGACCCAACAACAGCAACAGCAACAACAACAGCAACAATAATGATAATAAAAGAAGAAGCAGCAGCATTCTGCATCGGAGCCAGCTTCTGGGCATGCCCGAGACCAATAAAAGGGGGCTATTAAATATATATGACTCCCCAGTCAATGAACAGACTTTAAGCAGCTGCCACTGGGTCAACGCAGTGTTGTAAAATCCTCATGGGAAAAGTACCGCAAAGGATTTAAGCGTTAATCGAAATGTCTTCCAAATTTAAATGAGCCCAAATTAATATAATGCACAATTTGATTAATTTGATGAAGCTTTAAGTAAAGAATAGACAATATAATTGTTATGTGGGTAAACATGATATATAAGGAAAAACTCTCAGATGTAGCCCTTAGTGATAAATAGTTATAGACCAAAAGCTAATAATTGAATATGAAAATGATCTTAAAGTTTGTTAATATGAGCTTTAGATACATAAAATATAAACCATACAAATATTTTAAACAAACTATTGTTGTTATATATGAATATAGAGAAATCATTTCTAATAAAAAAAAATATTTATATTTAATTCTTATTTTTTAAATCAATCTAATGAGCTTTAGTTTCTGTATATAAATTTTTAATTCACAATTAAACTGATTTATTTTTAAATTCAGGAAAATTTTAAGATGTGAGCTGTTCTAAAATATTTAAGCTTTACTAAGATTTATTTATAAAACAAAACCAAATGAAACATTTGATATTTAAATCAAAGAAAACACTTTAAATTGAATTTAAAGCTGATTAAATTAAATTTGTTAAATGATATGAAAGAAATTTGATTGAAGTTTAATTGTATTTATTTATTAATTGAGATTTCGTGCAGCTGTGCATTAAATTTCTTTAAAAGTTTCCATTTGAATGTTTGTTTAATTAATTTGGAAGGGCATCAAATTTTATAGCCATATTAAATATGATTTAAATGCAGCTTTAAATACAAATAGAAATACAAATTTATACAAAATGTAATTAAAAGTGATTTAAATGAAAAGTGAATAAAATTAGTTTGGGGGAAAATTTATGAATAATTGAATTGCCTGCACTTAAAGTTCCTCTTTAGAAAGTTGCAGAAGATATATGTATACATCTATATATATATATAATATATATATGTATAAGTAAATGCAGCGGATGCCAAAGCCATATTTTTATGCATTTCAATAATAAATCTTTTTGGCCAATTGGCCAAGTTGGGAAGAGACGATGGTGGGGGTAGAGTAGCGACCGGCTAGACGGAGTGCAGGCCGGTCTAAAAAGAAAACCTTAAATCCGTCCATGACCTTCTTTGGCCATGTGCAGAGTCGAGTTCTTTTTCTTTGGCTAATAGCGAAAGATTTGGCTGTGGCACGACTTTGAACTTGGTTTATTTTGGTTTTGGCCCAAGCTGTTAGCCCGAGCTGCCAGTGTGGACAAATTGTGGCCCAGCATTTGGCATGCAAAACAACAACCTGACTGACTGACTGACTGACTGCCTGATTGACTGACTGACTGACTGACTAAATGAAATTATGTGCCGGCCAGCACGAATCTTGAATTGACACGCTTGCAAAAAGCAAATCGAAAACGCGGCTCTAACTTCAATTGTTCAATTCCCAGAGTAGAAGTTGAAGTCTTCTTCTTTCACTGTTCTGTCCTTAACAATCCCTTTTGGCCAAATGAAATAGAAAGATGCTCTGGTCTTGGCTTAAAGCAGATGTTGCCGACTTTCTGGGTCGCCTTTTATCTAACGATTAGTTGTAAATAATTTTTTCGTTTATTTGTTTGTTGTTTACTTGCTTTTGTTTATAATCAACAGAGGGAGAGGGGGAGAGCGAGAAGAAGAAGAAAAGTAAAATGATTGCCACTTCGTGTTTGGGGTCTGTGTTTTGTTTGATGACCCAATTGCATGGTTTTTCATTCGCTCTTGATGGCTTTTTGTGGTAAAGAAAGTAAAGGAAGATCTTCAGAATCTCTTCTGAGCCATTTGCCATTTGCCATTTGCCATTTGCCATCGCTATTTGTTGACGGTTTCTATTAGGGCCTGGCCGTGGCTAAAGGAAGAGAAAGGAATTGCCCAAAGACTGGGCCAACAATTTACTTAGAAACTAACCTAAAAACTAAATTTGTGAAAGACAAACTGTAAACTCTTCTCTTTGACTTAATGATTGACCGACTGACTGATTGAAGCTTAGATCAAATCAGTGGATATAGAAAGATTTACCTTATGTAACGTAAGTTGAAAACAATTGTTGCAAATTGATCAAATACTTCATTTTCAAATTTCTTATTAGCTTAGAGCAGAATAAAAAGTTATTTCTAAAAGTTTGGAATACTCATAAAACAAAATGAAAATTCTAGTAAAAAGGTATTTCTGATAATTTCAAATATTTCTAAATTTTTGAAATTTTTTTGCAAAGCTTAAGTCTTAAAATAATAAACTAATGTTGACTCGGCTATTTTTGAAAACTAAAAGCAAAAAGAAAATCAAGTTAAAGCCAACTAATTAAAGACTATTTAAAATTCCAGATCTTTACAAAAATAAATCAACAATCAAGCTTCCGATTTTTAGCATATTGAATTGTTAAATTTCTTTTAATTGCACTTGAAACGGAATTTACACAATTCAATTAATTTAGAGCAGCTGTTTCTTCTTCTTCTTCTTCTTTTGCTTTGGCAGCACTTGCGCAGTTACCTCATCAAGATCAGTCATCCAAATGCAACACCTTATAGCTGACCACACCTCAATCCAGGTAAACCGCAAGCGTAGCTCAGATAATACTTAAATATATGACATACAATATTTACGTGTCTAACGCTGCGTATGAGTAATATCCGCGAATGCTTTAAAATGAGTCAAATTTTGGTTTTGCTTTCGATTTCGGTTTTGCTTTTGCGACAATATTTGCAATGTTAATGCATAACGGTAATTTGTAAAACTTATCTTTGCGGTTCGATGGGTGGGTTTTTCGATATGGGTTTCGTTTTGGCTTTTCATGAGTTTTTCGGGGGTTTTTCTTTACTTTTACCTTGTTTGGCTATCAGAGCGGCGCGTCTTTGCAAGCGATACATGTTGTTGTTGTTGTTGTTGTTGTCGTTTGTTTTGTTTGTATTTTTGTTTTTAAATATTTTCGAGTTACTTAAAATACGAATATGGAAGATCAAAATCTTGCTCGATTGAAGTAAATTCACTTTTCTCAGCACCTCAGAAGCCGTTCATTGTACATAATAAACCAAAAGTTTTTGTGGAACTAAGCACTATATTGTACGAGTGCATACACTGCGCGAAATAAACATTTTAGTGCAACGCGAACGCGATCGAGGCATAAAAAAATGCTTGCAGTACCTTTTGGAGTAAGTGGAGTCGAAGCTCGTCTCAAGTCTGAAATCGAGCAACGATTTAGGACCGCTTGAGATGACGTGCAAAATTGAACTGAACTGAAATTGAACTTCCTGCTGCTTGCTGCTTGCTGCCAGTGCAAAAAAAGAAGTAGAAAAGTAAAAAATAATAACAACAACAACAACATGCCGTGTAGGAGTCTGGTCCAGAACCAGCGAGTGCAACTTGTTTGGCCAGGCGGCGCTCTCTTTCGGTTCCACTCTCTGTTCGAAGAGAACGTTGTTCCAAGTCAAAGACGTTGCTGATCTTTAACGAGGCATAAGGTAAACAAAAGTCGCTTAAAACAACAGCAACAAAAACACTGCTTAATGCAACAGCAACACAAAAAAAAAAAACAGAAAACAAAGAATAAGCTAGCAACAACAACGAGAACTTGTTTTCACATTGTCCGTAGTTGGACTTGAACGGCATTACAAAGTGCGTGCGTGCGAGCGGCTAAGAATGCGCTCTTGCCTGCTAAGAGAGCGACAAAGAGCGCGGCGCGATCGAACATGTTGTATGTTCGAGCTGCAACTCTTTGACACTGAACTTGGACGACTTGGCTGCTGTTGTTGTTGCTGTTTATATTTTGGATTAATTAACTGTCATTTAGCTGCGTTTGACATGTGGGTGGAAAGGTATGGGGAAGAGGAAGGGACAGGGTGTTTCGCTTTAGGCTGACCTTGAAAATTGGTTTATCTTTCGATAATATCTTATATTAATATTTAATACGCACAGATTCGAAGATATGTTTAATGAAATTATAATAAATGGAAAATATTTCAAATGTTTTATGCGGGTTAATACAATTTTGATATACGCATGTTTGACAAATGAACCTACGCATGTTATATAATTAATCGACGATCTCCAGACAGTTCATATATATAATCATATAATCATAATTGGTTAGACTTCAAAAGAGGGAAAAGTAGGCCAAAAGACTTTTAGCTGTCCCAATCTTAGGCGTCGAATCTAACAACAGCTAACAAGTTGGCCAATTAAGAAACCTCCAAGAAAAGAAGCATAAACATTAAAAGGAATTATCAGATGTAAGCGTAGCACCCACCTAAAACACATTCCAAGTGCCGAAAATCAGGTTCAATAAACCCCGAAAACAAAAATTAGCTAGAAAAAAAAGATGATAAAAAAAACCTCCTACGAAATGCTGAATAAGTTGTTACAATCGAAGTCGGGTACTGACACTGACTTTGCATATATGCCTGGCCTCTAATCCCGATCTAAGTGGGTCAAAGTTTGCCGTCGAGCTAATTTATTTGAAGAAGAAACATAAATAAACAACAGTGCAAAAGCAGTTGCGTGGACAAGCCGAACTTTAAATACCCTTTTAGAGCAAATGGCTGAATATCAAGGTAAGGACGATAATAACTCCTATATTATTATATAATTCAATATAGCTTTGCAATTATTTAAGAATCAAGATGTCTTATATATATGAAAAACTTTTCTTGTATTAAAAATGTATTATCTGTTAAAATTTTAATGATTGCTTTCGATTTCTTCAAGAATATTATTAAAAATTAGTTGGCTTACTTAATAATCTATTTTGGATCGGTCTGTTTAAAAGTATAATTTGATTTAGAGGTTCGATGCTTATAAATATGCTAATAGAAGCATAATAAATCTTTTCAACAGTAAAATTTTGATTGCGGATTTAAGAATTTGCCAAGTTATTACCAAAAATCTTATTTTTCGACTAATTGTTTCTTATACAATATAGGTTAGAGTACTTCGATCTATTCTAAGTACAACCTCTAAGAATTAGATGCGACTGCGGCTCTCTTTAAGGTTTTATTAGATAGGATTAAGCAACACATCCTGATATATTTTTTTCGAGACATATATATATTTATATATATGTATATTATGTATTATAGTATTTTCTCTATGCGTCACATATCCCATTCGAAAACCGAAATACCCTGTGTTAATGCTTAAAAGGCAACGAGAAATTCGCAGATTACTTTTGGCCACAAAATTTTTGTGGCTAGCAAAAAAATTTACATGCCAAACTTGTTGCCAGCGAAGATTTGCTATAGAGTCGATAAAGATCGACCTCCATACACATGACTATATAATATATATAGTATATTTACATATATATCTGTGTTCTCACGGTTTATGGCAACGCGTTTGCTTGAGTTGTCAAAGCTGGAGTCTCGGCCAGGCCCCCAAATCGAGGCTCCAACTTTGTTGCCCATTTTGTGTCTCATTAAAAGGGCTGTAAAAAACAAACTCGAGTTGGAGTCATCAAATTTTATTGGCCAACGGCCATCAAATGGCCAACTGGATACGTTTTATGGATTATGGCACATTCTTGATGTCCGATCGGGTTTACGATCGAGAGGGCTCGAGATCCCTGTTTAGAGAATAGCTGGGCTAATTTTTATGCCTCGTTTACACGCTCTGCACTTTATCAATGCGCCTAACAATCCGATTATTGATTTCCAACTCATCTGCTTCTTCTTCTTGTTTTTTTTTATGTGTTAATTTTTACAGTCGAAGTCGAATAATTGGATAAAATTGTCATCGTTAAGAGAGAAGCAAAACCTGGTGGCCCGGCACTTAAACAGAAGTTGTTCCCCAGCCCGGCCCCAAAGGCAATTTGTTTATGGATCGTTTTATAGCCCCGATGATATCTCTTGTACACTCAAATTTATGATAAGAGCTCCAGTTCTGCTCAAGTTAGGTGTTAAGATCTTTAACTAACTCGGGTTATTCTTACGTACACCGCTTATGAAGTGGATCTCAAATTAAATTAAATTTAAAGCAGCAAGATTTTATTTCTATTATGTTAGAATCATATGATATAAGATAGGAATTTTGGAGATAAAAAATATATCAATAAAATATTCCAAAATAGGATTGAACATTTAGAGTAAAGCATGTATTATTATTTATTATATTGTTTTTAAGCAAATAAATATTTAATTTTAATAATATTTCCAATTGCTCTTAACTTAATAGAATATGATAATTATAATGATAATTCTAAACATTTGGCTTAACATAAAATGAAATTTGGATGAAAATTATTAATTAATAAATTATTTTTAATTTTAAAAACTACTTGGAATTTATTGAGCTCAAAAATATATTTTTTATAGTTTGCAATAGGATTTATATAGATACATATACGTATATGATACTGAGGTTTACGAACCGAATCACAGAGCTGAGAACTGGCACCCTTTCAAAGATTTTTAGAGAAAGGATTTTTAGCTCTAGGTAGAAGAATAGAATGGAATAGAAGAATAGATGAAAGCCAGCAAAGATTCTTAGATTCATGAAAGAAAAAACGTGAATTTGGCCTATAATTAAAATTTAAGCTTTGAGCCAATGCTGTGGACGTATTTGGCATTCGTTGCCAATTCATATTGCATAATAAGCCAAATATCTTGTGGAGCTTGAACTCATGAACAGCTCGAGTGGATAGACCCCAACCACAACAACAACAACAAAAACAATAACAAAAAGGCAACTCCTCCAACTCAACAGCTTTAAAAAAATAATATGGAAAAAAAAACCATTCAAGTGAACCACACGATTTGAACAAATAACAAAAGAAAGCTCCGCACGGGTCCAGACACACGATCCATATATACGTATGTCATTTATATATATAAATATATATCTACACCTACAACAAAAACTACAAATCTACTTATTTTCGCATACAAAAATCATTAAATGCGATCATTGAACTACGCTCCGGTAATGGATACGCCGTATATACAGAGACACAGAGGAAGAGAGAGCGGGAGATAGAGAGAATACCAGTCATGCAGTAATATAAACTATATATATATATAAACTATAGATCAGCCTTTATAAATAGCTTGAGATAAAAGCGAATCAATTGAAGTTGAGTATTAATCAAAATTTGTCGCACACAATTTATATAAATAAATTATTTAGGATTTCGAATTGGTTTACGAATATGATATAAAGAACCATTAATATCAATTTATGGGACCCGAAAATAACAGCGAGAAGCATCGAAATGCGAGTAAATTTCAATTGGCATTTAATTGCGATGACGACTCAAACCAATCGATACAAATTTCAATAAAGTTCCAGGGCTACGGGGAAGCAGTGGAGCGGTAGTGGGAGCGGGGTTACGGGTTTTGTTTGGGGGTACTCCATGGAACTCGAACTGGCAGTCGTTGATTTGGCGACTGTCTTCATATATTGATTAAGGCTTTAAGCATTCTGACCTTCAACATTCATTGAAATTCTTTTTTTATTCGTTTTTTTTTGACTTCACTTTACTTTATTATTATTTATTTATTGTGATTATTATTGAATTCGATTTCGATGATTTTTGTGGTTCCATTCGGGGCGCCTTTTCAAGTCTCGCAGTCGACACTTCAGTCGAGCTGAGCTTCGAGTGCGAATCTTGTTTCAATACCCTGCAAATATTTGAGGAGGGTCTTCTGATTGCCTGTACTAAGTAGAAGTTGGATTATGAAGTATATATTAATATGCAGGAACATTCCTATACATATTAGCTTAAGGTGTATCTGATGGTTCGTTGGGACAGCTGCATTAATGCTTCGATCTCGGGAACTATAAAAGCTAGAGACTTAAAATCTTAAATATGTACTCCTGTATATCAAATACATCATAAGATTATAACTTTTGTGCGATATCTTTATTAGTTTCCCTAATATCAAATCAAAATGACAATTTTTATTAATTTTTATATGTCAAATAGAAGAGCCTCAGGCTTTATTTAATCTACACAATGTTTATTTATATACTTAAAGAGTATCTTCCGGTCGAGCGCAGCCCAACTGGAGCACTCATACATGTTTTTTGTTTGGTCTTCGAGTTCAACAGTTTAATTACGGCTGATCTATACGAGACTGAGATTAATCGTGCAGACCAATTAGAATTCTTGCTATTTGCAGATTTGATTTTTGATGCAAATCTGTAAAAAGTCGATTATGGCTAAAAAATTATATATATATATAAGCAATCGCTTTACATCTAAGTCAAGGAATTGAAATCTAATTAATAAATCAAAATTTAATTATTTTTGAAAAAATAAACTTTTGTGGGTGAGTAGATCGATAGCTTTAAAAAAAACAATAGAGTTCAACCTAGATATTTATCAAAATACTTTTTGATATATCATTATTTATAATAAAAATCTTTTGAGATATATTTAACAATTGATTAACTGTTTCGTGGATTAAAAACAAAAGCTGTTTGAATCTATATAAAAAACAGAAGTTGTTTAAGACATCTATTTACAAATATTAACATTCCCACATATATTTTAATTAGCTGAAAGACTTAAGTTAACAGTTATAGAATTCCGTAATAGGCAAAACAAATTTCAGTTGATCGTGTGAAGTTGTGCTTGAACTGGAAATATATAGAGGCTATATCCTAACCGATTGCTATCACATTTCTAATCTTGACTGCCGCACTTAATAATACTCGATTCCATCCGATTCCATCTCTCCATTTCTCTAAGTCCGATTGGAAAATGAAAACAAATCTATTCGTACAGATCGCCTTAGGAAATTTAAGCTCCTGCTTACATTGCTCTCTCTCTCTCTGTCTCTCTCTTTTACAGGTTTGACTTCCTTCTTCCATCGAGCAGGCCGTCAATAGGGGTCTGAGCCATTCGAGCGATCTGGCAACATGACTTTTATCAGCTTATGTCTTCTCTCCAGTTACTAGAGTTGAGTTTTTGGCTGGTCATTAGGCAGATCGTTTGCTTATTATTATTATGGGCCATGATCGTGTCTAAATGAAATCTGTTTTCTTGTCCACTAATGCGATTACATTAGAGCCCCCAAGTATTACGACTAACGAAACAGCAACTAATAATAAAAGTGAAACAGAAACATCCGAGAACGAGAGACGAGCAAAAAAACAAAAACCCCAAATCAAAAGTTGGCCAAGAAATTTCCAAAGTCAATGAACGTTGCGTAATTTCAATTAGGTTAGGTTTTTTTTTTCGGAAATTATGAGAATGAAATTTCATTTTATATAAAAGAAATGCTCGAGCAAAGCAAAAGAGCCATAAAACTGGCTAATGATACCCCCAACAAACAGTTCAAAAAACTCACCCAAGCTTAAGTGACGAATGCGTAATATTTCACCTGTCTTATTAAGCTCACCTGCAAAAGAATTAGAAGAGATTGCGTTAATTAAATGTTATTTTATTGTAGCTTTATATATATCACATTTTTTTTCTAGTATTATAAATTAGCTCAATATTTAAGTTTATTCCAACTCAAATCAAAATTATTTTCTATATTTCATTTAAACTATTTTAAATTAAGTTTCTCATGTAGAATAATTTGTGTAAATTAAATTCGTTTTATTTTACGTTTATTGTAAATATTTAAAAAATTGTTGCTTAACATTTGTTTGTAAACTTTTCATTGGCTGCAGCTAAAAATCTAACTTTACTGCAATGCAAATTGAAATTGTTTTCCATTTTCTATTTTCCATTTTAGAGTTTCGAGTTTCCGCTATTTGCAGCTCAAATTTGGCTCCAGCCATGCAAATATTGCTCCCAAATAGAAAACACCCATCGGATCCATAAATCTTTGATGCGAGCAATGAACGTTTCACTAAACTAAAAATTGCATTCAACAATTTGCACGGCGCTGAGTCAACAATTTGCTCACAGCCAACCGTTCCTCCCACTCCACGCCCCCTCTTCCAGCCTTTCCAGTCTCTGATAACAAAAGGCTGCGATACACGTACCATTATACACCTAGCTGTGTGCACAATAAAGCTACAACACACAGTTAAGAGCTGCCCCCATCCCCTCCCCCTCCCCTCCCCTCCTCTCTTCCACCCACTGTTACACTCTTCTACTCCACTCATTGCTCTCCTCCCCCCCTCTATTTTGCTCTTTCAATTTACTCTTTCGTTTTGCAGTGCTTTTTTTTGGGTTTAGCTGCAAAATATTTGCGATTGCCTTTTGTTAAATGCTGCTTCACCCTTCACCCTTCAGCCCTCCTACTCCTATTCCTGTTTGCCCCTTGTCTGTATTTGTATCTCTATCTGTTGTTTATACTGTGGCAGACAAAGCACTGCGTCCATATACCCTGTAAGGCAAATGCTATACTTCCATGCATATTTACACAAATGCCGGACGAAATTAAAAAATTGAATAGACCCAGAGAATACCCTGTAAAGTAGAGTTTAACAGCTGTACGTCGAGCTTATTTAATAATAATTTATATTCTTATACAATATTATTATTGTTATTATTATTATTATTATTATTATTATTATTATTATTATTATTATTATTATTATTATTATTATTATTATTATTATTAGTATTAGTGTTTGGGTTGCGAATAATTACAATGATTGAAATATTATTATTATAAATAGCATATTTAAAAAAATGTTAAAATGTTGAATTATAGACTATAGAGTAACCCGTATTTGTTCTTTTTCTAGTTGTTCTTCATATAAATTGTTGCTTTCTACATAATACTATTAAACAAGCTATGAATAAGCTATGAATTTATGGCCATAAAATTTAATAGATAGAAGTACAAATGGATGAAAAAGTATTCAGCATTCGTTCAATTTTGAATTTCAAATATGTATAGTGTATATATGTAGATCTCTGATTTGAGTTGCACATGAGTTCAACGCATGCAAAAGTTATGAATATTTATTCTGATAAATTTTACAGATACTAAAAAGAACAACAAATGGATGACAGCATTCGAATATCGTTGCTATATTTGTATTATTCGAGTTCTACAAATGTAGAAGCAAGGAATTTATATTCCGGTAAGCCTTACGATATCTATCATATAGATTACAGGGTATTCAGCATTCGATCAGTGTTGCGTGGCTGGCTGTTGGACATGGCCAGCAATGATATAGAATGGAATCGGCGCCGCACTATGGCCGCTTATTATGAATTATGGCCACGTTGACAGTTTGGGCCCGGGCGAGGGCGTGGAAAAGTTGACAGATGCGCGCAGATCTCGCCGGGCCGTAGAATTCTTGTTCCTGGTATTTATTGTTGTTGTTGTTATTATTGTTGTTGCTGCTGCTGCTGCTGCTGCTGCTGCTGTCGGAGCTCTATTTCTTATTAATAATGTGATAAAACTGTCAGACGGCCAACTGTGAGAGCTCAACAGTTGCATTCGAAATGAAAAGCAAAAGTGCCTTTTAGCTGGTCTACTGCTTCTTCTTCCCCTTCTTGTGCTTCTTGGATTTGTTATTGCTTTTGTTTTTGAGGAACTCTCGCAATCCATTCCACTAAATTAAGCAATTAATTTCACATTTATATAAGCCGACAACAACGAGCACAACTCTTGCCAACAATAAATTATTGTAGTTTTTCTCTCTTGGCCATATACAAACATATTTCTGTAGATATGCATTGTATTTACATACACATATATGTATGTGTGTATGTATATCTGGTCAGGATTATAACTAATCCCCGAGCTATGCGCAACACTGTCACAATGCGTTATTTTCTTGGGCCATCAAATGAGCCAAGTTCATAAGCAAAACGTGGCCAGAAATTGGCCATAAAATTGAAATCAGCTACAAATCTTTATCTGCATCTTAAAGCCACTCAATTTGGCTGGCATATCGGCTAATTAGGCCTGACATCTGGCATACTTAAGATCGGAGACAAGAAACAGGAAATCCGCAACAAAGAAACGAAAACGAAAGTCAAAATTTGACTTACTTGAGAGACAATCAATTTGCATCTATGTATATATATTAAATCATGATTGATGGAATGAATGACTGATTGAGTAATTGCTGGGTAAAATATAGTTCAAACTGTATCACGAAAGGTAGCTAGTAGAATATCTGTATGGATATATATATAATGATACCTATAGAGATACCTAGAGAAGGAGACAGATAACTAGATATATAACTACATAGATATCATGATAGATTCCTAGAGAGATAGTAGAGTCGATAAGTAGACATATATAAAGATAGATATCTATATATACATATTTAGATTTCTTGATAAAAAGCTCAATAGATACATGCATAGACAACTATAAATAGGTTATTTATACACAGATAGATTTCCCAGGACCTATAAAAAGTAACTTTGCAATATTTAAAGGGGGTTAACGGGGTAAATGTAAAGAGCAGAAGTTTGATAATGCTGTTAGTCAGCCTGTTGGTATGTACGAACATTTATATCTCGGAACCCTTAAGAGCTATAGAATAAAAATATTAGATGAGGCTCTATGAGATCATTTGGTTTTATTTTACACTTCCTTAAACGAAACTCAAATCAGAAATACTTACATAATAAGCAATACTTTCAATCATGACTGTTTGAATAAAATATACAACAATCTATTCTATGTATAATCGAACCCACTTGAATATAATTATCCAAAATACAACTTACAACTTACAATATCAGATAAGGAAGAGTTCTACTCTTCCCACGGTTAAGAACTTGGCTAACGAATTTCTCGTATTTGAAACCATCTAGAATTGTAAGCAATTTATAATGCAACACTTAACTGCCTGCCAATTGTGCTTTGAGCCAAGCCCTTAATAAGCGCAAAATGTTGTGGCCTTTTATCATGCTTTTCCGGCCCTTGCGGAATCTCATTTAAAGGCCAGCTGAAAAAAAGCAAGAAGAAGAGGAAGAAAAATATGAAGGAAAAACATTTGCTACGCATTTGCTGGCGTCCGTTCAACGCTCTCCATTAGGAATAAACAAGAAACCGCTTGAGCCAATAATAAATTCAAATGCTGCAAACATTGTTGCTATCAATAGTCCCGTCTAACCAGCAACAACAATAATAGCAACAACAACAACAATAGCAACAACAACAACAATAGCAACAACAAATGCAATTACAAATAATATGCAACTCGGTCGTTTATCTTTATCTTATTTATGAAAACGACAACAAACCGACAAATGCAATTTATGTGTTTGTGCTGGTCAATGCAAAGGGCAAGGACTCTCTCTCTCCCTCCCTCCCTCTCTCCCTCCCTCTCTGCCTTTTTCCCTTCATCACCCACCCTCCCCTTTCTCTCTTTCTCACACTGTTTGGGATTCCGTATCAGCAGCTGGCAGCAAATAATGCTGCATAATGGACGTTGCAAGTTGGAAGCTGCAAGCTGAAGCCCAGCACTTGGGATGACGCTCCCCGAAATGCAAAAAAAAAAAAAAACAAACAAAAAACAACAACAACAACAAGAAAAGCAAAAACAATACAAAAAACTAAAACAAAGCAAAGCAAAAGCCAACTAGGAAGAAGAAGTGCCAACAATTGTCGGGCATTAGAGATAGAAGATGAAACAAAAAAAAAAAAAGAAACTACAACAAAAAAATGAAAAATAAATACAACAAAAGCACAAAAACCCAAACGAAACATTAAGCAAAAAAGAATGTGAGCCGATTTGTTGAAGTGTGGTAAAGCTGCACAGTGGTCGAATGTCTATGGAAAACTGAGTGAAAGTGTGGAGCATATAGAATAAAGTATTAAGACGTATATTGGAAGGATAAGTGGAGGCTAAAATAAAGCGAAGCTTCAGTTGAAATTACGTGAGAGTCAAAAATAAATTTCGTTTAAACATAATTCAAATAAAATTAATTTAATATATGAAAATCATCATTTCTTCTTTTAAAATATTTGTCCATATTTTTAACTAGTTTTTAAAATTATAATAAATTAAAATTACATGTTTAAGGTTTTCAATGATATTGTAAAAAAAAACTGTTACTTTTTGAGGGTTGAAAATTGTAGTGCTAAAAATGTTTTCCATTTATTTCTCACACTTGTGCATGATATTTAACAAAATAGTTTAGAGTTAATAAAACAATACTTAAAATGTGGACTGACTGACAGAGTTATGTAATTTTTGTAGATAATTTATATAATATATGTGAAATATATAATCTAGTTTGTACTCTTCCAGTTTTCTAAATATATATATATTTTAGATCGAAAGGGTTTTGAAAAGGTTGCCCTATTTATGACAGCTGGCAACCACTGTGGACCGTTTGCCACCAGAGGCAGTGGCAGGGTCAGAGTCAGAGCATTGCATCATCGAGTGGCATTGTGATTGGAGTGGGGGATCGCGCGCTGAGCAGTCGTAACAGAGTGCAAAAGTGTGACTACGGCAAGCGATGGCAAGTTGTTGCAACATGGGGCACTCCGCACTGTGGCACTCTGGCACTCTGGCACTGGGTAGTGGCCGGTGGCCGGTGGCCAGTGGCCAGTGGGATGCTGCCCCTTTAGCATTTTGCAATTGTTGCAACCTGGAAGTAGGAAGTGGCGCAGCGCAGCACAGAAAACCCTTTTGGGGCAGCAGCAGAAGGCAGCACGCAAAAAATCAACAAAAATAAATCGCACTTGATGGCCGATAGCTGCAGCAAGAGTTGCAGTCAAAGTCAGAGGCAGAGGCAGAGGCAGAGGCAGTTGCAGTTGCAGTTGCAACTTGCCACAAATATTGCGTTTAATAAGCGCACACTGGCAACTAACTGGGCCCAGTTGAAACAAAAGGCAGCAGCCAGCCAACAACCTGTTGCCAACTGCAGGGCCGCATCTTCTATTGATAGTCAATGACATTTGGACGTGGCTTGTGGTAGGGCCAGCCACGACTCTCACCAGCTGCTCCGGCCATAAAAAACGGCCAAAAGCTTCTTTGTTGCTGCCTCTGCTGCTGCTGCTGCTGCTGCCGCTGCCGCTGCTGCCGTGACTGCCATTGAAATCCTATAAAAATGTTATCTTAATGGCTTTTATGTTAGCGAAAGCCATTAAAACAACAAAGCCAAAGCCCAGGCGAGGCAACTGGCCAACTCCGCAAAGAGGCAACAGGCAACGGGCAACATGCAACAGGAGGCAGCAAAAAGCGTCGCCTGTTGCAAGTACTGCAAATAAAGTTGAGTTTTACTCAATTGTACGATTGATCAGCCAACAGGCAATCGGCCAATGGCCAATGGGCATTGGCCAATGAGCAATGGGCAATGGGCAATGGGCAATGGGCAATGCTCATAATGGGCTGCGCCCTGGCCAAAAGGGATTCGATTTGGGCCTTTGGTCTGTGCCTGATGAAGATTAGTGCCCAAAGTTTGCGAAGCCTCGACTAAGTATTGGCCAGATAAATGGCCGAATGCAAGCGAGCAATTGGCCATAAGGTGCAGGGATTATCGGCCATACATCGAAGGTACTTTGTAACAGAAAATGCACTTGAGATAATAAAGGAAACGATCTAAAGGTGGGAAGGGCTGCAGGTACGAGTGGGCCGAAACGTTTAAGACCAAACTAATTAATAAATAAAGCAATTACAATAACTCATTTTTATTTAAAGCCAAAGAAAAGAGTCTTTGCTTAAATGCAGGGTATCAATAAGCAAAATGCAGGGCCTAAGGGGTGTAGCACAGGGTATATTAATAACAAATATGGTAAGGGGATCCTTTTGAAAGCTTCGTTTGTCAGCAAAATTATTAAACGAAGCTACTTTGAAAGAGTACAGGGTATATAAATTACAAAAATAATCAGAGGGTCCTTAAAAATTGCTCAGCTAATCATAAAAAATGTAAAAATAAATAAAAATACAGGATATATAAATTTAAATAAAAATCGGTTAATCTTTTAAAAATGCTCTGCTTATCATAAGGGTACAGGGTATTTAAACAAACTTAACCATTGGAAAACTTGTTAAAAAGTTCAGTCTATCATATACATATGTATGTAATTCAATTATTCATTCCATTTGAGAGCAAATACTTCATATAAATAGTAAAGTTCCAAGTATAACAATAGAACTTCAGTATTTGCTTTTAACCTAACCAAACTTCTGTTTTTATTTCTTTCTGTCAGTTGCTTCTCATTCACACGCTGTCGCAAAATCCAACATAGCGGCTAACGGTTTCCCCTCTCACTCGATCTGCCTCTCTTGCACACTCGTCCTCTCAGCCTATCGACTAAAGCCACTTAAGCACGCTGCCTTTACCCAAAAATGAAAACAAAACAAAGACAAAGGAGAGAAAGAGAGAGGGACAGTCCAAATCAAACACAACCTACCGCAGTGTCAGCATCAGCAGCAGCAGTAAGGCAAAAACAACAGCAGCAGCAACAGCAACAACAACAACAATGGCAAAAAGACAATCAACCTGGGCCTGACTCTTGAGCACAGTTTGAGAGGCACTGTCAGCTTAAAAGCTGCCCTTCAGCTGCTGTTCAACCGACGCGTCCTTTGGCTATCGGTTTACATTTTGATTGTATGCCTCTCTCTCGCACCCTCTCTCTCTCTCTCTCCTGCTCCTGCTCATTCTTCTGCTTCTGCTTGTCAGTTTTCGCTTTTCGCATATTCGTAATTAAATAAAAACAAACTGTAAATATTTGCAAAAAGGCTATACGGAAGCTTTTTATAAGCATATGAAATACACGCTTTTTGTTTATTTGTTTTTTTTTTTTAACATATAAAAGAATTTTTGTGAGGCATTAAAAACATTCAGATTGCAAAGTGAAGTGAAGTGCGACAGCCGCCGGTTTCAAGTGGCTTCAGTACAGCAACAACAACAACAACAACAACAACAACAGCACAACAGGCCATCAACAGTCAGTCGACCAAACGATCTGTCAGGCCTCACGCTCTTCACATCAACGCAAAATATTTGTTAAGAAACAATCAACAATAACAAAGGCGAACGAACAAGTGACTCGCGTGTAATGGTTTGTGTATCGGCTAAGCGAGTGGCAATTTCTACGTGGGAAAGTTTCCAAAAGCAGTTTTATTCGATTACAAAGCGGAATGGAATGGAAGTAAATACAGAGTAATGCGAACACATTGTTGTTTCTTTTTATAAAATGCTAAAAATATGTTGCTGTTAAATAAGTAAAAGTATTTATGAGCTTAAGCACGGCTTGGCAACTATTTCCCTCCCTTTCCCTTTTCCTCAAACTCTCACTTTCTGCACCTTATACTCTCGCACTTTACTAAACGTAACTCAATTGTTTAGTTTACTTAAATGTAAGAAAGGTTAATGAAAATCACATAGAAGAGCGAATTGTAACTTTTCCCCTGACTCACGATAGAGAACGTTGGCTAGCATTTATCATAAATCACAATCCATAAGCAACTACTTCTTAATTTAGTTTCAGATTTGATAGATTTAAATGCCAACTGCTTCTTCTTCTGCCACCCTCCGAATTGCAATTACAAAAACTTGACTTTGACGCTGGTTAATTGCATTTGCCCTCAGACCCGAGCCCCAAGTGCAACAACAACAACAGCACGAATAATGAGCAAACGGCTGAGAGGAACAAACAATAATGAAACTAACAGCAACATGCGATATGATACGAAACGATAGGGAATGAAAAACAGCTTCATTCACAGTAGCATCAAAAGCTATTTAAAGTCTTTGACACTTCATTTAAAATGAAAATGAGAAGCCACATCGCAGACGGGCCTGCGGACTGGCCATGGCTTCGCCTCCAGATAACCATTTTGCACCCCCACCACACCCGCCCCTTGACCCCATCAACTCGATTGCATTTCGTGCTAAGCACAACAAAAGACGAAGGCGAAAAAAAATACATACACACATACATACATACATACATGTATATAAAGAAAAGCAATAAAGAGCGAACAAAAATTAAATAAGAACCGAGCGAAAAGTATTGCGGGCCATAAAAAACCTAAACCTGAAACTTGAGCACAGTATGCTGGTACACCGAAACTCCGAATGGGTTCACAAAAGTGTTGATCAGCAGCTGTACAGCGAGAAGGATGTTTTGGATGAAGGGGAGCAGGGTGGAGGGTGGAGGGTGGAGGGAGCCGAGTTGGAGGCGTCTTGGACTCGTTGGCCGACGGCGACAAAGTGTCGCACGTTGCCTTCGGTCTAGACCTCGATGCGGTTCGAAAGATTCTCGGAACTGGAACTGCAAATGTTGCATTCAGAACAAAAGCTGCACCAGTGACTGATTTGAGAGAGGCAACCCATAAACCTAACCCAAACGAGCCACATAGCCCAACATAATGGCCATAAATAATGTCCAAGAATCAGCGTATGGCCAAAAGCGTAACGCTTCAGACATTACGAATTCCGCTCTACAGGCCCATGGGAAGAAAAATATTTGGCGCTGCATTTTAGACGACTCACCGCTGCCAAATGGCATTAGTCATACTCCATACCTCACACACACACACACACACACACACACACTCACACACACACATACATATATATGTATATATATGTACATATATATTTATGTCTGAGTTTCTGCGTTTTATTGAAATTTCTCCCTTTTGCTGCCAAAAAGGTGTGAAATTCACGCACAAAAAACTCCAGAGCCAAAAAGAAGCTCAAGTTGGCGCCTTCCAAATTTATGAGTGACTGACAAACTGACTGACTGACAGACTGACAGACAAGCATTTCGGTCCGCTGCTCTACGTGTGTGGTCTACTTCCTTTTGTTTTGGCTAAGCTCTTACATTAACTACAGTAAACACTCAATAAATTCATTTAACATGGGCTTTACCCTTAATGTTAGTTATGATAAAGTCCACTCTGATACTAATAAATTTTGAACATAATAAATAGTTTTATATAGCAAATAAATTAATGAGACGAATTTGTTATACTTTTCATTAAAATATATATTGAACGATTATACTTTTATTATCAAGATATATAATAGTTCTATTAAGTTTATTAATAATGAGACAAATATAGTATATTTTTAACATTTAGTTTAACATCATTTTAATTCTCAAGATTTTTATTTAAATATCATGTTAAATAATGTCAATTATTAAGAGAACATATACATATGTATATAAAAATTATATTTATTATAGTTATAGCTCATGCACCCAATAATTTATTTATAACTATAAATAATAAATACAATAGGCAGTCAACACTGTATTAAGCTAAGGGATTAGCCAATTGAGATTCTTTTTTTACGCGTGACTCATTCACAAAAACAAATTCAACAAAAACAAGTCTAAGGGCGCCTTTTTTGCGGTTCTTGGCTACAGAAAAAAATAAAAAAAAAAAAACAACATATTTTGCAGCATTCTGGGATTCGGTTCTGGCTAAAATCTTAAGCATCTGCTCCCCTTTCCACATACAAAATAAAAAGACCACCGGGCGATATTTGTTGTTGTTGTTTTTGTTGTGTTTGCAATTTTGTTGAATGAAAATTGAATTTGAAGCACATAAATTATGGGTTTTGCCTTGGGTATTAGTTTGGTTTTTATGCGGAAAAGAGCATCAGAGGCCATCATCATTAGATGACGACGATGACGAAGAAGCTGATGATGATATAATGATGATGATGATGATGATGATGATGATGATGATGATGATGATAATCAGATAGGCCAGCAACAACGCAACGAATGCAACAAACTCGAGATGAGCCTCAGATAATGGACAGAGCTGACCTCTGGGATTGCGTGCGACGGGCGCTCAAAGTGTGGCAAATGTCCAGGCCAGAGTCTGTCTCCCTCTCTGTCTCTCTCTCTCTCTTTCTAACCCTGGACATTAATATTAATAAGCTGGAGGAGACAAGCGCCAACTTCCTTTGAAACATTTAGAATTCTAATTAAAACGACTTTATCGCTGATTGAATGCCAGTTTTTTTATTTTTATTTGTAATTTTATTTCTTTAGTTTTTGCTCTCCGCACTTGCATTAGAATCTGAAGCACGTGCCCAGGGACTGACGTCTGTAACTAGACCTACGACTGATTGTGCAGTATTAAAGGGTATTATAACTTTGTCAGAATGCTTGCAACGCTATAAATAAAAAGCATTTATGTATATTTTAAAGAATTCATAGTTATGTGCAATTGGTTAAACATATCACGATCAACAATTTTTTTCAGCTTTAATTAAATGTTAATTAAACATATTTTACAAAGCTTTGATCGGCTATCGTTGGTCGCCTGCTGTTAATGTTAATGTAATGTTAATGCGACAGCGGCTGTTAGGGCTGCTGTTATTGCTACAGTTGTTGTTGTTGTGCAGCAGCAGGTGCAGTGCAAGACACAAAAACTAAATAAGGCGCAAAACAAATAGTTTTTGCTATTTGAAAACAAAGTCAAACAACAGCTCATTGAGCAAAAGCAGAAGCCTGCAAGAGGGTGGGTAAGAAGTAACAGCACAGTAGCCAAAGAGAGCAAGAGAGAGAACGAGAGAGCGCGCGCAGAGGGCGCTGCCAGCAGAGCAGCAGAGCTTCGGCTGCTGTTTGCTGTTGTTGTGTTGTGTCTTTTATTTAAACAATTTACAAGAAAGCAACATTCCAGCTGCCTTAAAATGGACAAAAGTTGGCGCAAGAACTACGAATAGAACTACGATCGAGCTGAAGTAAGAGAAGGAAGGGGGAATGGTAAGGGGCGAGGCGCTGAGCAGACGCCAGCGACGACGTCGACGACGACGACAATGGCAAACGTTGGCGCGACAGCAACATTTTTCTTGGCACCAACACAGACAATGTACACAAGCCGAATGAGTGGAAGGAAGTGAAGTGAGTAACGTGCAAGGGGGCGGAGGCGGGGCCGCTAGTGTTGGTTAAGACAATAAACGCGTTTATTGACTTGGCTGCTCCTTGGCAGCAGCTGCTGTGTGGGCAGCAAACGGGCCTAGAGACTCGATGAGCAGAACGTCGTCCAGCGGCTTAACAGGCATGCGAGAGAGTGATGGAGAAGGAGAAGGAGATGAAGAAGGAGAGAGTGCGGCGACAACAGCGGTTAACAGTTAACAGATGCCAGCAGAAAATGTAAATTGAGTGTAATGTTAATTACGTTGTGGCATTCAAGCGGTTGGTTATGGGTGATTTGATGCAGAAGAGGGTGGGGGAATAGAGCATGGAATTGTGAGAAAAGTGTGAAATGCAGTGCAGCTCAAACTGTTATTGATCAAAGCTGCAGCTTGTATTAAAGTTGCACTGTAAACGCTTTCATGCGCTGTTGCTGTTAACAGTTAGTGTTTAGCAATCTGTAAAGTTCGTTTTGGCATGCGATTTATTATTTATTTAGATATCGCTGCTGTGCATTGGCTTAAAATAAAACTTAGCCTACAAAACCCAAAAACAAATTATAAATTATGAGGCACGCTTGGCAAGGGAAAGAGAAAAAGAGAAAAAGAGAAAAAGAGAGAGAGAGAGAGAGAGAGAGAGAGTGGGAGAAAGGGAAATAAATATTATTATCGCGATTTCGTTCATCAAGTTTTTGAAAAGGCTGAGGCCGTGGCATTTTGAAAGAGGCTTCTCTAATGCTTCCTTATTCTCTTAGGTCCAGGCACGCAATGAAGACAACATCTTGAAAAGTGTCAAAACATCAAGCAAAAGGTTTCAAGGGATTGCGCCGGATAGCGCGATTTGGGCCTCAGATTTGAATGCGAGAGGTTTCCCCCACCTCGTTTTTGACTCGGACCTCGGCTTGGCGATGCGCGCCACTTGATAGTCTCGACTCCAAAAGTTGGCGGCTGTCTTTACAGCTTTATAGCCACAATGGAAATGAAATGAAAGAATTGGTCAAAGAGATTCGCAGCACGCGAGATTTATGAGCTGGCACTCTGAGATGAATTCGTAATCACGTAGTTGCTGCCAGGGCCACAATATAAAATGGCCGCAAAGACAAAAAAAGAAAAAGATTTTAGTGCTTGATTTTTCAGCTGAAATCGAGCTGGCCGATGATTTAAGGCTTTTATGTATGTTAATGTTAAGTGTTTAAGCCAATATCTAGTTACCACTGAAATATTATTTTGTGAATGCTTGTCATTTATGATGGCTAACAGCCGCAGGCTGAAGTTGCAGTTGAACTCCATTATTGTTAATTAACAGCTGCAGTTTTATGAATGTTAAATCTGTGGCAAAAGATCATTACTGTTCACAGCATGAACATTAGCTAAGAGCAGCTTTATCTCTGTTATCTAACAGTTATAGCTTAACATTGTCTTTGCCAGCTAAGAACTTCAACAACATGTCTGACTGTTAACCAAGAACTGCTGCTTAACATATACTCTGTTAGTAAACAGCTGCAACTCAACATGATCTGTGTTAACTTGGCATATTCTCTGTTATCAAACAGCTGCAGCTCATTACCATCCCTGTTAAGTTAAAACAACAACAGCTGTAAAGGGAAAACAATGTAATTAACACCCAAATATAACTGATTTACGCTGCGGCAATTCACGCGTCCTGCTGGAGGCGTTTCGAAGGGGCAGAGGGGGCGTGTCACGCAATATGTTTAACGTAATTAGCAGCGAAGGCAGCCTGTAAAATATTTGCGTTGAATTAAGGCAGCAAACAAGCTCCCGACTCGCCGCGATTGCAACGATGGCAACTGCAGCCCGGCAGTTGCGACTCGGGAGCTGCGACTTGCAACTTGGGACTTAAGAGACGGGCAGCATGGTCGTCGTCGCCGCCAATGCCTTTTGTAGCAATAACAACAACAGTTAGAGAGGCAGCCAGCATGTCCAGCAGCCAAAGCCTGTGATTGGCGTCAACAGACGACGACGCGGGCGACGACGCGGACGACGACGTCGACGGCGACGGCGACACCCATTGGAGTCGAGAATATGGCGCCACTAATTAGAAATTCTTAGCGCACAAAAAGACGTTGCGAAAATATTTTTGTTGCCCGCTTGGCGACAGGAGACGCAACGCGGACTTTTAAGGAAGTGCCAAAGTGACATTAAATAGTTGTGCCTGCATTTCTATGATTCGTATTTTATTTATTTATCTTGTTGTTGCTGCTGCTGCTGTTGCTGTTGTTTCTGTTGTTTCTGTTGTTGCTGGTTTTTGTGTGTTCCCAGTTAAGTGTCAATTGCTGGCAATGTGTTCAATGCATGCCAAACTGCCGGTTTGAGAGCAAGCCAAGCGAGTGCTCGGAGCCTTTGATAACATGATATTTAATCTAGTCATTAGCTTAATAATCACAGTGCATTCCAAACGGGTATACAGTGGATGTCAAACTGTACATTGTACAAGCCACAGAAGTGTGCAGTCTATTTTCCTCGTCTTCTCATATGAGCTCAAATCAAAGCCTTTATATTAGTAGTTTGTTCAGTGCATGTCAAACTATCGGCTTATGATCTGGTTTTTCATTAATTGGAAGCTAAGCCCCAGTTTGTGCAGTGAATCAGTGAAAATGTGCAGTTCTCATAAGATATATTAAAGCTTCAGATTAAACATGATGTTCAATACTTGTCAAACTGAACGCTTTAGATGCATGTAAGTATAAAATATGTCAAAGCCAACGATAGATTTTTAAGTAGGACCTTCAATCTATGCCTAAATTTAGAGAATATATTGTATAGTACATGCCAAACTGTATGTGTAAATAGATTAGATGTTATAAAAGCAAATTGAGGCCTGGTAATATTGAATATGGAATTCAGTACATGTCAAACTGATAGATTGAGAAACCTGATAAGTGTAAGATATGCTAAAGGGAACTTTATGGGTTAAAAACAGAGTTTAAAGACGGAGTCCAGTACATGTCAAACTGGTAAACTGGTATGAAAAGCCAAGAAGGGACTTAGAACCGAAATTCTGTCATCTTAAATGGAATCAATTTGAAGAATGGGACTCAAACACTAGTTCAGTGCTTGCCACACTAACAGTTTGAGAGTCTAGGCAAGTACTTGCAGCTTATGAAACACTCTTTCCATTTGACCTCCAATCAAAGCATGAGATTAAAGAGCATGTTCAATGCTTCACAAACTGACAGTTTGAGAGGCCTAGCACTGCAACTGCAAGTGTTGGCTGCTGCGCTGAGATCGCGCATCTCATATGCGGCCAACGGAAGCTGCCCTCGAATCTAACCCTGACTTTTAAGAGCTTTACGAGGTTTAAGAGGTTGTTCTCCCTAAGAACCAGCAGCAGCACTTAAAATTCAAGTTCAATAGCAACGACAACATCAACAACAACAGCAACAACAATCATGATGATGACGACGATGATGATGATGTTGTTGTTGCTGATGATGATGAGGTTGGCAACAGCGGAACGTGGCGCAGCATGTGGCGCGTTCTAAGAACTTGCAACAGTTGCCGCCGCTGCTGCTGCTGCCACTTGGCACGAATGTCAACTGCACGAAAATGTTGTTGCTGTTGTTGTTGCTGCTGTTGCTGTTGTTGCTGCTGCATGCAATTGCCTCATCCTCTTAGCTGGCTTCTGTTCTATTGATCGTTAGGCTGCTGCTGCTGCTGCTGCTGTTGCCGCTGTTTGTGTTGTTGTTGTTGTTGTATTTTGGTCCCTGGTGATAGCGTTTGCTCCTTGGCTTGTCAAAGACGGGCAGCAGCTCCTTGTAGTTGTTGCTGCTGCTGTTGTTGCTACTGCAGAAAAGGTTAACAACATTCGCCTGGGCCGACGTTTCGGTTCGTGCGGCATCTTGATGTTGCAAGCTGCTTCCTGATGCTGCTGCTGTTGCAGCAGCTTGATGTTGCTGCCGCTGCTGCTGCTACTACTGCTGCTGCTGTTGCTGTTGTTTGCCTTTTTAATTAGCAACTTTTGGGACTCTTGGGGCAGCCCAAAAGGCAGAAGGCAGCTGCTTTTCATTAAGTATGCAGTTTCGACAATGTCTGCTTGTCTCGTTGTTCTTGCATTTAATTAAATGCTCATAAGCATGTGAGCAACAGTAGAACCGAAGCCCAAACCCGATGCGGAGGCATTGTTTTTTGGTCTCTTGGTCTCTTGGGCTATCTGGCCAACTGCTGCAGCGTTCGGGCCTCTTCTAATGTCCAAAAGGCTGCTTTCTAGGGCCTCTTTTGTTTGTCATTGCCTTCTCTGATATTTATCATTTGCTTTGGCTATCTAACAGGTAAATGAACCGAAAACATTTCCAAAACCAAGAGGCGAACAAAAAATTGCTGCCGGGTACCTTGGGGCGTATACTTAATGGCCTTTTGGTCCATTTAAAGTGCACTCCACTGATGGTTTTTTGCCCTGGCAAAGATTTACATAGTGCGCGACTTTCTAAACCTCACTTGAGATCTTTGTATGAGTGAATTAATTGTTTTATTGAATATAACTTAATAGTTATCGAGGCTGAAGGAGATATTCAAATAGTTTATCTATTCATTATATTATCCTTTTTTTTGTTTTATGGAATGTATAACTAAAGAAGATATTCAAATAGTTTATCATTTCATTAAAGAATCTATTCGCTAAAATATAAAAATCTATGAATTCTAATTAACTATTGGAATTCAGAGATTTTTATGATATTTTTAACAATTTTGAAATAGTTATCGATAACAAACACGATCTGTGATTTATAGAATGTTGAATAGCTTCTAAATATGTATGAGAAATAGAGAACGACCTAAAATTCTAGATTTAGGTAAATTCTAGCTAAAATAAAATCGAGACCTATTACTATATAAAGCTAACTTTAACACTAAGGAAGTTCAAACGAAAATAAGTCTGAATAAATCGCTTTATTTTTGCTTCATTTCTTATAGCATACTGAGCATTAGAATAATAATAGAAAAGAACGTTTCAATTGAAGTTGAGTGCATTGGAAAAGCGCTTCTTAGATTTTCTTCTAATGCAATTACCCCATTCGTTGACTGTAAGGAAAAAGGATACTTAAGTAGCATGAATAAAATTAAAATCCCTTAAGTTAGAAAAATGTCAAGAGCTGCCTCTTTGGCCATTGCCTGGCAGCTGACCTCCCACAGTTCCACCTCCTTCTACTCCCCCACCCCCTTTCCCATTTCTGTCAGCCGCTTTGGCAATCTGCTTTTCCGAATGTCCTTTTTGCATTTTAGTTGAGGCAATTTTGCCTTTTTCAATTTGTTCCATTTTGCTTTACCTTTTGCTGCAGGTCCTGTAATTCCTGCTTTCTGCTGCTTTTTGCTGCCGCTGCCTCTGCTGCCTCTGCTGCTGCTGCTGCTGTTGCTGTTGCTGCTGCTGTCCCTTCTGGGCCAAATGCGCATTTTGCATTCAAATTGCTGCCGCCTGTCAGTCAGCATATGCAATACCCCACGCCCACCCCCTCCCTCACCCCCTTCAATTGTTTGTCCTGAATATCGGTGTGTATGTGAAAGCTCAATGGCATCTACTTGCTGCTGCTACAGTTGCTGCTGCTGTTGCTGCGGCTGCTGCTGCTGCTGCTGCTACTGTTGCAAGCATTTTTGGCTGCCGTGTTATAGAAACTTTTATAATCAAATTAAATTTTATGGCTTATTGCAAAATGCGCGCGTGCAAATCCAATTTTCTCCACACATGCAAAATACGTTTCGCAAAATACGTTTTTCCCTACATTTTTTTTCTCAACTTTTTTTCTGTGGTTTATTTCAATTGTGAAGGCATTCGCCGTTACAAATTGCAAAGTGCAGCTTACTTTAATGTTATGGGGTTGATAAAGCTATCAAAGTTATTAAAATGAACCAATTTTTGAGATTAAACCAGTTGAAGAGTCAGCAATAAGTTGAATCTTCAATAATAGCTTTTTTAATAGCAAACTATATTTTAAGTATTATATTATATTATATAACCTTAGAGCATAAATAAATGTGAAGCTCAACTATTTTATCATATTGTCATCTATACAAATTTTGTGTAGATATCAGATTTATTTTGCTGGGAGTTTGAATATAATAATTGCAATATTTTCAGAATTTAAGTAATAACGGGGAACAAACTTAAACTATAGACTAAATAGATATGGAGGCAGAGATATTAAGACAGAGAAAATGTTGTTCTGATTAGTAGTTGATACAAACAGTAGTCTGTTAACGGGTTAAAAGCATACCGAAAGGAAACGCAGACTGCATTTTTTCTTTTTGTAATTCACAACTTGTTCAAGCAATTAAGTTAATAAAACCGACAGCGAAAATTAATTCGATATTGAAATCTGCTGAAGTTAAATTAAACAGATAATAAATCTTTTTATTATTTATTGCTTTTTCTGTTATAATAACCAATTACTTAGCCAACTATAATCCACTTTTAAGCCCAAACTTAAGCTATTGCCTGGTATTCAAAAGCATATCCTGCAGCATATTTTAGCATTAAGCATACTTTCTGCATTAACATATCAAATAAAATAAGAGTTTCTTATCTCTTGAGTCGTAATAAAAATGTTATTCAAAGCCTTTAAACGCCTTTAAGCCATCCAACGCTTGACTTCTCGTAGCAAAAAACTTGGTCAATGTAATTCTGGGCATGATAAAAAAAAAAACGATTTTCTTTTGTACTACATTTAAGACTTTGCTAGTTTTCCTTTTTTGTTTTTTTGCACTACGTTTGATCCAGTTTTTTGCACTGCATGGCCAAAAGGCTGTTGGCCATTTGACCAGATAGCCAGGGCCAGGGCCAGAGCCAGAGCCGGGCCAACAGCTCGAGGCAAAGCATCGCCTGTCCACCCACCCAACCAGTTAGAAGACTACTTTAGCCTCTCTTTTATTTATTTTTTTTCTTGCAGCTTTTTGCTCGCTGTATTTAAAGCAAATTAAACAAAATTGCGAGCAATAAAACTTAATGGCTAATTAAATGGGTTGGGTTGGACTTGGGGCTCCTCCCCGAGCAGCAGCTCCAATTGCGCATCCTTTCCGACAGACAGAAAAAAATGCAGTAGCTGGAGCAGCAGCTGGCAGCAATTTTGCGAAGCCTTTTGCATAATTTACAAGTAGCAAAGGAAGCAAAAACTGCAGCGAAAAAAAACAGAAATAATAATAATAAAAAGAAGAAGCAGAAGAAGCACAAGAGACAGCGGCTGCAGAACTAGAGACGTGGCCAAAAAGGGAAGTTCGCCGAGTGGGCGGCAAATGGAGTTAAATGTTTTGCTATATGCAATTCGCTTTAATGAAATTATTCAGTTATTGCTCTATATATACACATTCTATATACATAAACATATATATATATATATATATATATATATAGAAGGAATTGCTGAAAGTATTCACTTGTGTCTGTTGCAGCAGCTCCTCAAAGTTTAAACTATAAATATGCAAATTGCTTATGCATAATAAATGCCAGAGAGCATAAACAGAAATAAAATAACGAAAACTAAGAGTGTTCTCATCGGGCATGCCCGACTTGTAAGTACCCTGTCCGATGAAGTGAGCGATAGTCGCCAAATAATATTCTGAGCTTCTTTCTTTAGTACAAAATACATTTTCAATTACATTTCCGTAGGCAGTGCTCGACTTGAAGATACCCTGTGCAATGTAACAAGCGAGGTTTCCTCTGCATTGCTTTGTTTAGTCCAGATTTTTAAACAAATTATTTTTGTAAGTAAAATGCTTGAAAATGGTTATAAAAACAGGGTATATACTTATACCAGAAAGCTTCACTATTATTATTTATTCTATTTTTTAAGTTTATAGCTCAGATTCTTCAGACATATTATAGTTTCTATATAAAGGCAATACTGCATAGACTTATGCTTCAGTTTTTATTACCAATTAAGAATCTTAACTTTCTTAAGTCTTGCTTCCATTTGTTTTTAATATATTTTTGCAATTTTGATCCATAACCAATACACCCTTTCTCACTCACTAGTAATGGGTACTCCAAAGGTCGAAAATTTGCATTTGAGGCAAATGCATTTTGCTACCAAAAAAGTAACTGTAAAACACACGCGCTGCAGCTTCATCAAAATTTTAAATACCTTTTGCCGATTTCTTGGGATCCATTAAGCTACTTAAAAGCCAGAATCGATTTTAAATATTTCAGCAAATTTATTAAGACTAAGACAAAGATATTGAGACTCAATTTATGTAGCTTACGTGCGAGCTCTTAAATATTTTGCATGTGGGTGTATTATATCCAATCAAGTATTTGTATCTTACCTGAAATTATAGAAAAAATTCAAATAATTAGAAAGAGGAATAATGGAATGCAATATGGGTAAATAATGCAATATGATAAATAAGTTATGCAATATAATAAAAATTATTTAAGAAATAATTACTTAAGACTAAACTTGACCATTTAATTAAGTTCCAAATGCTAAATATATGAGATCATACGATATATCATATATATATATATATATATATACATATACTATATGATAATATTATGCTAGAAGCATTTGCACTTTTGTATTCAATTAGGAACTGAAAAGCCGCTGTAATCCGCTGCCGTTGCTCTGTGCTCCGTTCCGTTCCGTTCCGTTCCAATCTCTCAATCGCAGACACCGAGGATTGGCCTCGGAGCTCGAGGATTGGTCGGCTATCTGCTCAGTCATTATGTCTGGAGCACTTTGTCTACTTAACATTTTGTGCAACAATTTTGCAACTTTTGCTTGCAAAACTTTGCATAGTTTTTAATTTTAATTAGCCAGCTGTGAGCCGGACAATCCGGGTCCATAACACCCAACACCCAACATCCAACCCCCCTCTCCCCTCACCAACCCACTTTGTATGCGTCTTGGTAACTACTTCTTGGTTATCTGGCCTGTTACCAACTGTTGGCTGCCTGCCTTACGCTCAATTTCTTTCTCGCTCGCCTGTCCCCGTGCCTGTCCAGAGTTCTGTCCAATCCGGACTTGAGCGTCGTCTTGGCAGCCAGATAAGCGAGCAAATTTCCAAATGGACAGCCAAGTGTCGGCTATGGGCTGGAGGATTGGTTCTTGGTCATGTAATCTGCATAAAAAGATTTCATTCTGGGCCTCGGCAATGGGTAATTAGTGCATTTTAAACGTCTTTTAGTATTTGGCCAGTTTGGTCAGTTCGGCCAGTTGGCCCAGCGCAATTTTCCAGGCTATTTTAAGAGTTATGGGCATAGATAAATGGATTAGCTTCGACTCGGGCCTTACGTCCCAGTCAGGAGCCTTTGACGGGCAACAAAGTTGCGTTTTTTAGTGCCCAACAAGCAAAACATTCGGCAGCAGAAGAAGAAACAAATCTACCTTGGACACAGCTACCTCTCTCTTTCGTTCTCTTTCTCTCTCGCTCTGCCTGTCTCGCTCCTATTTGAGCTGAACTAAGCGCAAAACGTAGTTAAAGTCAAGATCTGACTGGTAAACGCAGTCAAACGTGCGATAAATTCAAAGCCATAGACCAAAAAACCCAACTGACATGGAAATAAAAGGCACAAATGTTAATTGGTTTGTGTCAATCTTCCAGCACATTGCCCAGCGGCCAGCGAAAGAGAAAGAGCAGTGAGAGAGTATGTGAGAGAGAGAGGGGAGATGCGACCAGAAGCTCTGCTTGCCTCTATATAGAAACACATTTAATGCTCCGGACAGATGAAGTTGTTTAGTTGGTAAATTGTCTTATGCTCCACTCGAGTCAAGTGTCGGTTCTGGACTTGGTTCCAGCCAGCTTTGGACCTGGTTCTGGACTGATGATTTTTTCGATTTCGCCTCTTGTTTCTATTTTTATTTTTTTACTTTCATGTTATTCATTTTTATTTTTTTTTGCAATTTTCATTTCAATTTCTGCTCCGTTCGCTGAAAGCGAAATGATGTTTAGCTTCGGTTTCGGACCATGCTCTATTAGAGTCCGCTCTGGGATCTTCACCTGCCGCCTGACACTCTCGACACTCTGGACACAACTTGTGGCTTCTAATACGACGGAAATACGCGCCGCATTTTGAGTTGCAATTTCCTGGTTAATCTCACAGAGTGAGAGTGTGTGAGAGAGAGAGAGAGTGAGTGAGAGGGGGCACTACGAAAGTACCCTCTGTTGATCTGCACTAAAATGACATCTGCATGAATTGCAAATGTTAATGCGAACGCACTCGAGCGGAAGAGTTGGCAGAACTTCAAAAGGAAGAAGAAGCAGCTTATCACAAGTTGGTTATAGAGTGTACATGTATAGGTAACTCTTGGTACTTCTCAGCTCAAATAATAATCTTATACAACAATTGGATAGAGGTTTAGTCTTAGATTACGTTTTACCCTTAATATTGTATTATATATATTTCTCTTAGAATTCCAAATTAGGAATATTATTATAGTATCATCCCCATAAATAACTTATTATCATGAGAGATATCATCACTTAAGTTCTTAAATACCATCATCATGACATTCCTCAACATATCTCCACATTTAACAAAAATCTTAAGCACTTCATGGATATTCGCTCGAACTATCAATTCCGCCTATTCAAATGCAAAGCCTATCTGTAATCTCTGTCGGACAGTTATAATCAGTGAAGTTCTTAAATGGGATACTTATAGAGTTTCAGCCTCGGCACTATCTATGGCATTTGGACTATTAGTTTTGCCGTTTTACACCATAAATTATCAGAGTCTCGCACACAATTTGTCATGGCGAGTGACTGCATCATTTGGCCCCCAACCAAATGCTCTTTTGACTACAGAGACCTACCTACTGCCATTCTCCTGGCTCTCCCCTGGCTCTTGCTACCTGTCGGAGTTTGGCCCAAACATTTGAAAAATGATCAAAAAGCGAAAATGCCGAAATGCAGAGTGAGACGAACCGAACCCAAACCCAAACCGAAAGTCAAACTTAAAACCGAAACACAATCCTCTCTCAAGCTCCTTCGCCCTGTTGCCTTTTTGCCCAGTTGCAAGTTGCCAGTTGCGAGTTGCGAGTTGCCAGTTGCCAGTTTTCATCCATTGCCATTTTGGGGCGCAAATCCCTTCAAGTTTTGTTTGATGTCCCTTAACTGCGCCGCTGCTTCGGCTGCTGCTTCTGCTGCTGCTGATGCTGCTTCTGCTGCACGCTTTGTCCATCAAGTTTGCCTTTGGAGGAAGCCGCCTTAACTTGTACAAATGTCCCAAACTGTCCAAAATGTCTGTTCAAATGTCCAGGGCGCAACTTTTATGGGCACCGGCAAAGTTGATTGCACTTTGCGAAGCATCTTCGTTTCGGTGACAAAAGTTGCTGTTGTTCAGCTGCCTCTGTTCTTCTTCTTCTTCTTCATCTTCTTTATCCTCTTTTTGTTAGTTTGTGATGCACAGCCCGGACACGAGTAATTAACACCCACGTGAAATGCAAGCATCAGGATTGTCACCACCTGCCTCCACTCTCCTCCACTCTCCACCACTCTCCTCCACTTCCAACTCTTCATCCTCCAGCCTTTGGACTGGGAGCAAGTGTGAAGAGCAGCTGGCCAGCAGTCATTTACATGTCACAATGTTGCTCAAGTTTTGAAAATGTTTGCTTGCCATTAGAGATGACAGCGTGACAGTCGCGCTTAACAGCGATCTGGCAGCACCGCAACGCATGTGCATTAAGTTGGCTGCGCTTGAATAATTTAATTCGCTTCCACTTCAGGTTTTTGCTTAGTTAATTAATTATGGGGCATATTTTATATCCTATATAATATAATTCTTTTATAATTTCAAGAATTCTCTCTCTCTCTCTCTCTCTCTCTCTCTCTCTCTCTCTCTCTCTCTCTCTCTCTCTCTCTCTCTCTCTCTCTCTCTCTCTCTCTCTATGATATCTAAACATTATTTAATTTGAATTACTGTGTTGAAAGTCTATGTAGATCAAATTGAACTAAATTTATCCAGCCAAATATTACTTTTATAATTTCAAGAATTCTTTCTCTCTCTCTCTCTCTCTCTCTCTCTCTCTCTCTCTCTCTCTCTTTCTCTCTATGATACCTAAACATTATTTCATTGGAATTACGACTATGTGATATAACTAATTGAAAGTCTATGTAGATCAAATTGAACTAAATTTATCCAGCCAAATATTCGCAGCACATTCTGAACATTCGTTTCACTCTCTTTTGGGCTCTGCTTTTGGCAGAAGGTCTCATCGCCAATTTAATCGTCAAGTGGCTGAAACGAAAAGCCAAGCCAGATCCTCAGCTCGGCCGCTTGAAGGCAGCTCCAGTGGGGTCCTTCAGTGGCACAAGTTGAAGTCCCAATCCGCGTCTCTGCGTCTCAGTTGCTGCTCTTGCGGTTGGAGTATGGAGTCTGGAGTCTGGAGTCTGGAGTCTTGGGGCTCAACTGCGTCAAGTGTGTGGTCTTTGGATGCACTGTGGAGCGACAGTCGCTGATACGCACACTTCACATTGAATTTCCATTTGTTGCCAGCCAACGGAGCTGAAAGTGGCCAAGTTGCAGCTGCTGCTGCTGCTGCTGCTGCTGCTGCTGCTGCTGCTGCTGCTGCTGGGCAGCCGGAGGAGTCGCAGTTGGAGATGCAGTTGCAGTTGCAGTTGGAGTTGCAGTTGGAGTTGGAGATGCGATGCATCGTTGGCTGCTCCCTTGATTTCCATCGATTTTCTAGACACTTTGATTGTTTTATTGTTGCATTAAGTGCCCGAGGTCCAGCTGCGGACCAGCCTCTGGCGACCAACCACAAAAATGCAATTGACACTTTGGTGTGAAGTGCTTAACCATGGTCTCGACTGCATCTTGGCTGTGGCTTTGGCTTAGGCGTAAGGCTTATGGCTTAAGGCTTAAGGCTGCGGGCTGCCCGCTTCTCGCTAAGAGCAGTTTCTGCCTGATTTCTGTTTAATAGATACATTTGCATCTACCACAGCCTGAAGATGCGTTCCACCCGTCGGCCATTTCGATGGGACGTGGCCACAAATGCTCACGGCCGCCTCTGCTGGCATTTTTCTAGCTGGTTGCCTGCGCCGCTTGAGTGGAAAATTGTTTTGGGTAATTTTGTGCGTGATAGAAGCCGAACAGGCGTAGCGAAGAGCAGCAAAGAAGAGGAAGAAGAGATGTCTCTGGTATGCTGTGGGTAAAAGGTTCGTGTAAATGGGGTAGTCATTGAAAACAAGCGACAGTAGACGAAAGCGTGAGGGGGAGGAGGATGGGGAGGGGGGAGGAGGGGCAGGGGTCCAAATGGATCGATTAGCATGTTGGCGAGGTGTGAAACATTAGGCCTTAAAACGTTTTCGGTTAGTAAAATGCTTTTAAATGCAATTGAGGTGGGCTGAATTCCTAAATACTCTAACAGGGAAATTGGCGCTATTAGGGAAATACTTGATCCATGAGTCCTTCAACATAGCTTTAATATACACTCAGATGTGTAACTATTTTTGTATCTCCATTACATACATTTCTGTATTTGTATCTGTATAAATAATTTCATATATGTGTATATACAGATATACAACTACAGATAGCTGTAATCCTATATATTTTATTATATTTATTATATATTATATATCTCTATATGAGTCCGTATCGATGACGGAATATGTATTTGTATATGTTACTCATATATACATGTGCATGCATATATATATGTATATATTTTTCTGAATCTGAGACCGTATCTCACTCTTTATTAATAATTGTATACGTATGTGCATTTGTATGCAGCTGCATTTGAATCTGTATTTGTCTCTATATATATGTATGTATGTGTAGTAATTGCATATAAATGTATCTCAATATGTAATAGTATTTGTGCCTGCATTGATATTTGTGTATTGATATATTTTTGTACAACTGTATCTATTTTATTTCTATCTGTATTCTTATCCGTACCTTTAACTGTAACTGTGTTCTATGTGTAATTCAATCTGTATCTGTTGCTATCTATCTATTAATATATATCTGTATCTGTATCTGTATCTGTATGTGTATCTCTATCTGTATCTGTATCTCTATTTGTATCTGTATCTCTATCTGTATCTGTATCTGTATATTAATCCGCAACTGCATAACTGTGCTTTCGCTTCGTTCGTATGTTTATTGTATATGGATCAATATTTTGCTACACTCGTTTGTATGTATGTATAACTATGTCTTTTGTGGCCATAAGCACACATTCGCTCAATAAAATCATAACGACACGAGGAACACCACTTCCCCCTCCCACCTCCCCCATCCCCCTACCCCACCCCTTTCACCTTTCCCGAACTGGTCTATTGAATCATCGCTGCCGTTGATTTCTGCTCCACATATTGCTAACTGTATGTGTGTATGTGTGTATGTGTGGCTGCTCGATATTAATGAATATGTATCTGTAGCTGTACGTGCTGTTGTGCAAATACACTCGCGGCCATAACTGTCAATGTCAACAGGGGGACTGTGCATCTGTGTCTGTGTGTGTGTTGTGTGTGCGTGTGTGTGTGCGTGTGTGTGTGTGTGTGTGTGTGAGTGTGTGTCGCTGCATGTGCCAAATGCTGATGATTGCCAATGCGGAGCGTCTGTCCTGGATGGACGCAACGATAGCCACTACACAAACAACGTGGCCAAGAGCCTGGGGGCCAGCTCCTTGCGCCTGGCAACAACTGCGTCCAATGCAAGCCGTGGCAAGTGGCAAGTGACCGGTGGCCGGTGGCCAGTGGCCAGTGATGCAAGCGCAGTCCTTTTAACGCTGCGGTTTAAACCTATTTGCAGCTTACAATCGCCGCCACCGCACAGCAACAACAGAGACAACAACAACAGAAACAACAACAACAGAAACAACAACAACAAAGAATAACATCTGCATCGGCAAAGTGGACAGATACTGTTTGCAACCTGGAGGCAAGCTACGTGCAGCAATAATTGCCACAAGATTTGCCTTGTGCAACATGAATAATTTCGCACGCAAATTATTTTTAATATTAACGCCAGTCGGCGCGACCGAGTTGCTCAGCTCCAGCGGTTGCGGTCAACCACACACACACATACACACACAGAGGAGTAGAAAAAGGAGCAGCAGCAGGCAGCAGGAGACACTGAGTAGGCAGCCACTAAAAGCGCTGAGCACGAATTTAATTTTTAACTTTACAGTTTGGCAACTGCATCTGCATCTGCATCATAATGTGGCCTAGGATGACAGTCAGCCATCTGTGTATGTCTGTATATGTGTGTGGGTGTGTGTATGTGTGGGTGGGGTAACTCGGCAGCGATATGTGAAGCTGAAATTGGCAGCTCTGGAGCCATCGGTTGGCCGAACAGAAAAGCGAAAAGGCAAAAAGAAACGAGGCAGCTTTTTGATGGCTTTTGCGGTCGTGTGCTGCCAATGATGAACCAGAGGTGCCAAAAGGTCAAGATGTGGGTCCACAAGTGGAGCCAAAGCACGTCCCAGTACAACTAGCAGTTACAGTTACAGTTACAGATATAAGTCAGAACGGCTTACGGCCAAATGAATAAATAAATAACTGCGAAAGGGTCGCTTTTTATGTGGCATGGCGGCACACATCATGGAAATGTGGCACGAAGGATAGATGAACTACGAAGTTTTTGTGTGTTTAACTTTTCTGATTACTATGTATATCATACTACTATAAACGAACATGGTAAATTATTGACGTGCTATAACTATATTTTATAAGTCGATCGATAACTTAAATTTTGTGAGCTTCGGTCTCTTGCTATTCAATATATCTTGAACGCTTTTTTCTATTAAATTATTTAAATATAACAATTTAATTAATTACTTAACTATTATCTAATAAGAAATATCTAATATGTTCTTCAGTTGTTGAGGAAAATCATTTCATACATGTAAGCCAGGTTTTTTTTTTTTTAGAATAGTTTGTTTTTTTTATTTAATATTTAAATATTTTTTCTAGTTGCATTTCTTGGTAAATTATCTAAAGTCAGGATTACGTAAATTAATCAATTAAATTGATTAATAAAAATAATCAATTTATAAAACTGAATTTAATACTCTGTAAATTAGTTTGTTTTTCAATGTAACACGTTTCTTATACTGGGCCTCAAAAAGTATTTAAATGAAGGTTCGATCAATATATATTTACACATATATAAGATACATACACGAGGATGTGAGCCATATACTTAATGTCATGTGCAATTCCAATTCCTGATCGTAGCTTTGCATTAGCATTAAGAACTTTATATATGGTTAAGTTAAGTTAAGTTAAGTTAAGTTATTTAAGGCAACCAGGAAAAGCGTTGCCAGCCGCTGGCCATATAAATAATTCACTCCTCGCAACTGGCTAATTCAATTTATTGGCAACGTCTATTGGCCACTTTAAATGCCAGTTTAGAGGCGATTGCATTTTGGGCCCACACACTGCAGCTGGCAGCAGGCAACAGGCAACAGGCAACGGGCAACAGGCGGCATGTGGCATGTGGCATGTGGCAAGGGCCAATAAAACTGCTGGCCGGCGTACTCATATAATCGTAAAACACAAAACTCAATTACAACATTTGATGCTCAAGGCCACAAATAACGTAAGTTACGATGCGTCAACATTTTGCACACGTCCGCGGAGACGCGATGAGAAGCAACGCGAGACACCTCCCCAACCCAACCCCTAGCCAGTGAGCCACCCAACCACCGAGCACCTGGCGTGGCATGATCCGGTGGAAGTGATGCATTGCTTTATTACCAAGAAAGTGAGGCGAGGCCTCAGCGCTGAAAACTGACTCTGACTCTGACTCTAACTCCAATACCGACTCTTGGTCGGGCTTTGGGTCTGGGTCTGGGTCTGGGTCTGGGTCTCGGCCTGGTTCTGCAGACTGCAGTATGCATAATTATGCGATGCAACGCCCTCTGTCAGCGACTGCCCAGTCAGCAGGGCTGCCAGATTGCCAACTCTGCCAAGTTGGCCAGGCTGGCATCCTTAGCGGCTCTTTTGGCCCATTCAGCTGGCTCGTTTTTAGTGCTAGGCTGTCTTGTCAGCAGGATTAAGCAATTTTCAGCTTGGTTTGCGCTTTTCGCTCTGCCTGTCCGCGCCTCATCGTCACCACAACGTCTCCTCTTACCCCCCCCCCTTCCTACTGTCTGGCCACGCCCCTCTCCCCACCCCTGCCGCTCCATTCTAAGCCACAGACGACCCACTGCCCACGTTGACAAAAAAATAAAAAGGAGATGCAGCAAAAAATCGCGTTACTGAAATTTTGCGATGCGTAAAATTTTTGTTAATTTAAGCGGATGTGCCGCAAAACCCCACTCCGAGGTGTTAATGTGCCACAAAGCTGCTGCAACGTGTTGCATCTTTATTAATTCGAGGCAATTTTTGTATATTCATGCAGCAAGAAAGACAAAAAAGCCGTTAATGTTTGTGGCAAGGCGAAAGATGCGAGTGGAGAGTTCTTAAATTGAAATTTGTGGCTGCCGTACATTGCCATACATATTCTTATGTGCATTGTCTGGAGTCATATGTAGACATTTATTATCATATACTTTTACATAACATAAAAACCATATCAAACATTGCCATACTTGTACATATATGGACATACCGAAGTAATCATATATTGTCATATATATACTTTATATTTGTATATATATGGGCATACCGAAGTAATCATATATTGTCATATATATACTTTATATGTTATCAATCAATCAACATACATATGTGTATATATAAGCATGTCATACATAGGCATATATAGTCATATATTGTCATACATATGTCATCATGTATTCCTAAATATCGTCATATATTGGTGCACATTTGTTATCATTATTGTCATTTATAATCATATTGTCAGATATATTATTATATACTCTTATATATAAGCATATAGAGCCATATATTGGCATACATTCATTATATATTATCATTATATGTTGCTAAATATCGTCATATTATACATCAAACATATGCTTATATATAGTCACACATAAGTGATCATATAGTCCGATAAATACCACATCAAGCATAACCATATATACTTATAGGCATACATACATATGTCATCATACATACATATGTATGTCATCAACATTCTCACAGCAAACCCTATATACCCATGAAACCCATATATCCAGGTAATCATTGGCTAATGGTATCTTTTCTCTGAACTCTTGAACTCACATTTGGCCTAATGCAGAGCTTAAGCTATCGACGATTTTCATTTGTACACTTTGCTAATCAAATATCCAAAGCTCACGAATGAATCTCTGGAGAAAGAGAGAGAGTAGCTGCACCTTCTCTTCAATGCATTATCATTAAGTGCAACCGAAGTGCACCCATTAACGGGCTGAGGAAAAGCTGCTCGGAATGGTTTAACCCCATTCACAGGCTGGCCAAAAAACAAACAAGCCCAAATAGCCAGGCTAACTAATCAGCTGTCATGTCAGCGACAACTTCTAAACTGCGCTGAAGGAAAAGGAGAAAGAGAAGGAGAAGGAGAAGGAAAAGAAGAAGATGGGGTTGGAGAGGAGCTCAAGTTAGAGGATTGGCCAGGTGTCAACTGCTGCCTCCGACTGCACTTTCAAATCCAATTAAGAGTGTGAACTTGCGTGGCGTTGGAAATTAACAGTGAGATAAGCGACAGAAGCAACAGCAACAACAACAGCAACAACAGCAACAACAAACAAAATGACATTGTCACATTAAATGCGAAACAAAGCGAAAATGTGCAACAGTAGCAGCAGAAAGAGATAGAGAGGGAGAGAGAGAGAGGGTGAGAGCGAGGGAGCGAGGGAGAGCCAAGCCCAACTGCGCTTTGGTGGCAAACGCAACTAACCTGAACCAGAACCAGAACCAGAACCTGAATTCGAACCCAAACCCAAGCATGAACCTGAACCTGAACCAGACTAAAAACCAACTACAATTCACGGCTCTGCCTCATTACAAGAGCTGCTTCTGGATTCTGGCAGCTGCTGCAATTATCACACATTGCCAAATGGTCACGTACCACGAAATCTCGATTTCCAGATAGAACCCAACATGGAGCTGGAAGCCCGAAAGCCAACCGAAGCATTGCACTCTATGACTTCATAAGACAACTTCCACTCGAGAGTGAGACAGTTCCAGACTCTCCTCGCCGCCTTCTCTGTTCTCCCTACTTTTTATGCATACCACGGGGTATTCTAATTTTGTCACGAAATGCGCAACTCTTAGAAATAGAAATATATATTTTTTGATCAGAAGGAAATTTATATAGTTATGTTTGTTTATGAAAATATATAGCTGGATATTTTGTATATTTGAGCAAGTTAAGAACTCTGTATGATATATATATATATATAAGATAATTGCAATTCGATAAGATATATTTCAAATGATCTTCACATGATCCAAATTTTAAATATAGTGTGCACAAAAAAATCAAGTTAAAATTAATTAATTTGTATGAAAATATATTTTTTTTTTTTAATATATTAACCAAAAGTAGCATTTATTAGTTTCTATATGAAAATGAAAATCTAAGTCTAATGAAAATCTTACTATAATATCTATAGTATGCATAGAGGAATACCTATTGAAAAAGTAAGTTATATATCTGCAAACCCATTAAAAAAAAAATAACTTTTAGAGAAATTGTTATAAAAAGCACTTCTCAGGCAATCCTCTGGAAGGGTGTTCACTGTACGGCATGCCTCATTTAGCTGCTATTCTTACTTTTTTCCACCTTTTGTGCCATAATTCTCGCCCAGTTGACATTTATGATGTGTGCGCATGTGATTTTCAACGTTCGCGATTTTAGCGCGATAAAACAATGAAAATGAAGTCATGCCTTGATTTTCCAATGGTTTCTTTGCTTGGCTACTCCCGGCCAAGTGTTAAATAATTAGCGAAACTTTTTATTTTCCTCAGTCAGTTAATTGAAGCGTGGACTTTGCGTTGGTGCTGCCTAAGCAAATGCGATTTTATGGACTCGACTGCGCAACTTTCTAAAAAAGTCTCTCAGAACGCAGTTTGTTTGGCTTCTGGTAAGTGTTAGTTATACAAATGATCTGTACGAAAGTTGGTAAAGGAGTTGCTGGCCTAAAATACTTTTAGGAAATGTAATTGGCTGAAAGACAGATCCAGAGAAAGGACTTGCCACCAGAAAGAATATTACAATATAGCTCTAAGAATTATAATCTAGCTGTGCGCTATAACTATTGCTGTTTATTTATTTACCAATTTTGAAGATTTTTTAGCTCTGGAGTATATCAGATTAGAAATTAATTCTTATATGTTTGAAATTCTTCAAAACTATTTATAATCTATCGATAAGCATAAAGTTCTTCAGAATATCTTACTATATCTAGATTATCTGTTTATAGTTTTTTTTTTGAAGGATTTGTATCAGTCGCATTTTTTTTGATGTATTAGTTTAATAGAGTTTATGCTACAATACACAAATACAACAATTGAACGTTATTTCTGGCAAATTCGACGCTCATTTGGCCCTTGTATTAATTTCAAGCCAAGCAATTCGTCACGCTTAAACACATTTAAATATGATGACAATATTGACCCAAGTCTGGGTGCTGAGTGCTCCATGAATGTGTGGAGCCTCACGTGTGGAGACTGTTTGTGCTGGAGTCTGGAGACCGACATATAAATCACAAAGGGCAGAAGCCGACAGAAGTTGGACATAAAGGAACTCAATTCATATTTCACAAGCGAATCGACTCTGTGAAAAGTAAATGAATGCAGGTTGTGGTGGAAGGTAGCGGAAGGTGGGAGAAGGTAGCAGAAGGGAGCAGCAGGGAGCAGAAGGTAGCAAAAGGGAGCTAAGATGGGCAGGAGGTGGCAGAATGAAGCAGAAGGGAACAAAATGGGAAATTGGGTAGTAGAAGGCAGTAAAAGAGAACAAAAGGGAACAGAAGGTAGCAAAAGGGAGCAGGAGGTAGCACTCGACGGAGCATTCATTATCATTCCCCTCTACTCCGAATGGGCATCTCTTTAAGGTTTTAAAGTGTTTGATTTGTGGGGTGAAGTGTTTTATGACAAGTGCAGCAAATCAAATAAAATAAATCAAATGAAAGCAAATCAGTCAATCAGCTTGCCCTTTGACCCGATGCTCGAACGCCTCTCTCGAAAATGTTTCGGCTCAGCATTTTCTGCCTCATCGATTGTCAAATTAAATGCCATTTAAAATCAATCAAATCAACTGTGAATTTGACAGCATTTTGTGGTTCTCTGAAGTCCAATTGCAACTGCAATCCCAATTGGAATTACCTCCAAAACCGTTGCTTTGCGGTATCGATGTGGCATAGCTAACGGTTCACATCGATTTGTTTGCTGTTAACCTATAAAACTGATGAAGCATGTTAAAAACTAAATAAGCACCGTTATATTGGTTTTATGTATGCTTTAATATGAACTTTTAAATGCTTAAATACGTTGCGTATACTTGATTTAAATTATAGTCTTAGCATTAAGTTAAGCTCAAAGATTTCATATATATATATTTTAGTCCTCCACTATCCGCTTATCTTGGTTCTTATGTATAAATGACTCAATCTCTGAATATTTAATATCTAGATCCAAGGAACTCGTATATTTTGTACTTGTAGATCCCTCTCTTCTTTATCTCAATATATTAACATATTTTATCCAAGGCCTCACTTTGGATATTTAAATTTTACGTTAGGCAAATTTCTTAAAAAAAATGTTTTAATGTATATTATTTATCTTTCCAACTGCATTTTCTATCTTATTATCTTATTATCTTATTTTAAAGTACTGCATTCCCAATTATAGATTGTTCTTTATCATGAAAAAAAAACAAACACATTTTTCAAATATTTAATTGCAGCACCACAACCGCAACCACCCGAACCACTGGAAAGGAACCACGAGACAAAGTCAACAGTCGATAGTTTTAGTTAGAAAACAATTAAAAATGACAAAACCGCAAACAACAAAATTAGCTACAAAATATAATCAAAAGACCCCGAGGCGCCAACAACAGCAACAACAGCAACAACAACTGCAGCGACATGTAATTACATGGAGCCAACTGCGAAAGCAACAACAACAACAACAACAAACAGACGAACAAACGAACAAACATACAAAAAAGCGACAACAACAACTACAACACACATCAGCCGAGAAGTTGGCACCGAAAATCGAATTGAAAATTAATTTCAAATTAATTTTAAATGCACAAAAGCGATAAATTTTGCGCAATGCTCGTGACACACACACACACATACACACATACATAGATAAGGAGTTACGAGTAAGGGGTGGGGGAGGGGCTAGGGGCTGACCTGCAAATGTCTACAACACTTGTAATCAAATAGACTGACAGACAACGCTGTCAATTGAAAATTGTAAACGAACGCGCTGCAAAAATGACAACAACAAAACAAGCAAGAACAATACCGAATTTTATATACCCTGTAAATTAAGGAAACTACAGAGTAGTCTAATTTAATATGATTGAACATATTATTGAGATCAGATATGATCTATATAGACTATAAAAACTAATTTTTGGATTTATAGATTTTTTAATTCTTAGATTGCTAAATGATACACTAGAGCAATTTTAATAGAATATGATGATGTGGCAGATTATGTTATTTATACATAGACCTACTGCTGAAACTTTTTGTCTCAAGCATTCGATATTTCGTAATTAAATTGTAATACCCTAAGCTTAGATATAAGTACGTGACTTAAAAACAGATTCGAAATGATACGATATGTGTTTACCTTTAAAGTTTGTTTATGCGAGGTGTGTATTTGTTATAACTAATATTCGTATATATTTATTAGAATTTTTAATCGGTCTTATAAAGCAACAGCCCTTCCTTAACAGTGACATTCTTAATTAAATATAATATAATAAGCTTTATAAGGGGTGAAATGGAAAACTCTCTTAGTTATAAATTTAAAACTTATTAATTTGAATTAAATGTTAATGAATTACATATCAAATGTTCATCCCCAACTAGTTGAACTGAATAAACTTTGTGTATAACATAGTTTTAGGAACCAAGCTGGAACAGAGGTAAACAGGACTCGAATGCACTTCTGTGCAGGGTTTCGCCCAAATGCATTTTCATTAGCCCAGTGGTTGGGAGCAAATGCTCCTTTTCCAGGCTGGCGCCTCGGTGGATGCCATGTCCCCGAAAGCAATTATGCCAAATGCTTTCTGCAGGTTCAGTCATCCAGTCAGTCAGTCAGCCAGTCACTCAGTCAGTCAGTCAGTCAGTCAGTCTGCTGGTCATTATGGCTTCAAATCCAATTTCCAAGTGTTGAGCGCCGCTGAGCCCCGAACATTGGGGCTGGCGATGACGTTGACAGTGCTCTAAATGTGCAGTGCGTTGAGGGTTGCGAGGGCGTGGGTTGGGGAGGAGCAGCATCGAACGGCATTTAGTTCAGCTCGTTGAGCCCCAACTGTTGCCAGATTAGCGCTGCGTTTGGGCCCAGTTTCCAATAACAACAACACGAATAACTTTAATCATATTTTGATAACAGCTTATCGAAATATAAAAATTTGTTGTCTGTCATATATAAAAGTTGATATGACAAAAAAAAAAAAACACTGACTATCAATGCAACTCGCTCATAAAAGTAATTACCAGTAAGGAAATAAAAAGAGAGAGAGAGAGAGAGGGAGAGGAAATACTAGCAGACACAAAGGTTTGTAATTATGAAATTCTCTGCGGCGTAAAAATATTTCTTTTTATGACAGGAGAAATTCCATAATGTAATAAATACAACTGGAATTCAATATTTAATGATTGTTATCGTAAATGAAAAAAGGGAAAATCAATTAAATACATTTAAAGGTATCCAAATGCGCAGACTTTAAGTAAAAGCTGTGCTAATAAATACAAATTATATTAAATGTAATCATCATAAAATCTATTTGTCCCATATAGTAATTTATATAAAATTTCATCATTCAAATATATATTTATTCATCTATGTATATAAGTGAAAAAACGTGACGCTGTAAAAACTTTGCAAATAGTCAATTTGGAGTAAAATTGAAGTTGATAACCTATATTTATATAATATATTTATATCATATATATATAGCTTACCCCAAATTGATTATTTGTAAGGTTTTTAACAGTCAGCGTTACGAAATCGAAATATTTAACACTAAAAGCAATGCACCATAAATACTTTAAAAAACGGTAAACCTAACAAAACAGTGGTACGAAATTTCTTTTATCTGAGTCATCGGAGTATTTTATGAGTGTCAGAAAAACAATTAGTAGTTTATGAATCAATTGATTAGATAATAAAAATGTTTAACAATTTCATATGTTTACGATATAGCTACTCGATTTTTAAATGTATTTGCCCCACTGTAAAATGACATAATCGAAAGTTAATTTATTGATAAGATCATACTTATATATAATAATAATAATTAACAATAAACTCGTGTATTTACGATATTGTTTTGATTGTACCTGCCCCACTGTAAAGTGAACCAAGCGAAATTTTAGTTTAAATTAAGATAATAATAATAATTATATACAATTTCGATACTGCCACTCAATTTTTGGACAGTACTTGCCTCACTGTACAATATGCAAATTCAATTCGGTTGCCTGCAAAATTTTTGATTAATATTTTGGCCAAAGGATATGGCCAAGCCCCGTATAACTGAACCACAGCAGAAAGCAATCTGCATTTCGAGGTATGCAAATTATTTGTTGCATGCCCCGCTCGCACCTGCACAAATGTAATACAGGTGCCAATATTTGTCAGTTTTTGTTTAATTAAAACATTTTGGCAATATTTTATGCGTCCGTTTCGACCCGCTCATCGACTGTGCATTGGATGCCAATTCAGTTTTTCTTTGATTTAAGCCAGATGTAAATGTGGCTTGTTTCCAATGCACATCCAATATTAAAGGCAAACAATTATGCTAGAGCGAGATACCAATAGATATTTGGCTGCTGCTTTGGTCTATTTTACAATTTGCATTTTGGGCCAATTACATTTTATTCTACCTTCCGTTTTTATATTGTTCAGTTTTTGTACCTGCGCTCAGTTAAATGAAAATAATTTGTTGTATATGTTTTTGTTGGCATATTTAATATTTCATATTTGTATTTTACAGAATTGCATTTCGCATTTTGGCCACTTTTTTGGTTTTGCATACAAAATGTAAAATTCGTAAAACAATTTTAAATTATATGCACTTAAAAGCCACAGATATCCCTTATAAGTCAAGGAGGAAATATAAACTGGCAAATAGTTTTGATATATAATTATTATTAAAATTTGGAATAGGATATAGTTGAAAGATATCAACCCATAGTTTTAAAGTATAGTATTTTGTATTATTAATCTTATATGGAATAGAATAATTTTATTTCATACATTCGCCTTCGTCTACACTATAGATTGCAATTGCATATCATATTTAAACTCATACCAATGAATAAATTTGTATAGTTTTCACATTTGATTTAAAGTAGCTTCCAAACTGTTTTTGACTTTTTCGCTTCAGGTTCGATTTGAGCCCAAAGTCCGTAAAGTCCATTAGTGCATTTCGCATTTATGCTTTGGGCAAGTAATGTAGATGAACTACAGTGGAGCAATATTGCGAACCACACAGCATCGAGCTCCGAATTGTGGTTCAATGCAACAGGCCGGAAGAGGAAAATGCAGCAACACACACACACACACACACACATGCTATTTGGTGACCAATAATTGGATGCGTTCTACTAACGGACTGTCGAGAGTTGGCAATACAAATGAGCGTCTGACCACAGCTAAATGCTCATTAGGTGCCCCAAGGCAAACAGTAAACCCCTCCACCTTGTCCTCTAACAAAGCATTTGGACATGGCAAAATTTCTGTAAGGGACTGCAAGAGGAAGAGGGGGCAGGGCTGAAGGTGGGTTTAATAATTGTCCAGCTTTTAAAAATCACAATTATGTGAAACTTTTCTCTGTAACTAAGATAATTCTGTGTAAAAGGCTTCCAACTTATGTCTAGTTGAGAAGGGTTTCTTACTTAGGAATATCGGCGAAGAGTAGCAGATTATAAGCTGAATTCAGACATATGTATAGGTTTTATACAACTTTCATGGCAGCTTTCGAATTAAGAGACTAGATAAACTTGGCTATATAAATATGTTTATAATATGAGTCAAGAATGTATATATGCTATGGGTTGAGGTCTGGTCTGTCTGGTCTATATTGGCACGACAGTCGAGTAAATATGCTCTTTATCAATATAAACAATCTATAGGTATACTCAAGTTTGTCTATTAGCAACAATACTATCTATAAAATACATATTCTTAATGCTTTCAAAGACGTCATCGTCTGTGCGTCATGAATTTCGTGACACACTTGTGATGCCTTCCACAAAGTTTGCTTTAGTTACAGTTGGGGAAATGGAAAACCATTCTAAGCAAATAGTGCTCCAAAAGTCAAACAATGTTGTTCCAGCGCACATTTTCCGACAATGGCTTCTGCACTTGATTAGGAATAATCCCGTAATACCTGCATTTGACACTCACTCACCTGTTTCGTGTTCTCTATCTAGAGGCAACGTTGTTGACACATTCTCCACATGCTGCTCGTCGGCGCCATTTGGGCAATGGTCGTTGTTGCCGCTGCCCTCGGCTCTGTCGCTGATGACCTCGATGACGCTTTTGACAGAGTCCAACGATGACGTCGCCGACACCAAAATTGGCGTAGTTATGGGCGTGACCATCGTCGATGAGGACGACCCTGTGGATGTCATCGATGAGCTGGCACTAAGCACAATGCCATTCACTTCCTGCTCGAGAGGCTCACGACCCACTGCATCCACTTCACCCTCGACCTCGCGTTGCTTCTCGACATTTGGGAGCTGATGGCTTTCAAAGTGGAGCTCATCCTGCAGCAGGTCAACAGCTTGTGCGACACCATTTTCATTGGCAGCGGGAGGCACCACATTTGGCAGATCAACGCTGGCCAAGTTAATAATTGGGCTGCTTTCCACCTGCTCCACTCCCACAATGATGCGTTCCAGCGGCTTAGGTGGACTCAGCTCCAGGCTGCTGCGTCGCTGTGTGGGCTTCGGCTTCGTTCCCAATCCCAACTCGCTTCTCTTGCTGGGAACGGGCGGTGGCGCCAACTTTGGCTTCACCACGGCTGGCGACACTTTGGGCTTGGTGCTTGGCACCGGGGGCTTCGGCTTGGGCGATGGCTTCGGCACTGCTGCCTTGTTGATCACCTTCGACTTTGGTGGATCTATGATGTTCTTGTGCAGCACATAGCCCAGATCGTCCTCCAAAGGTAAAGTAACTTCCAACTCTTCTCTCACAGCTTGCTTCTCGGTTTTGATTACCTCCACTTGCTTTTCTGGCTGCTCCACTTGCGCATCTGGCTGTGGCTTCATAGGGGCTTCAACAAGCTGCTCGACTAGCACTTCGGTCGCTTGCTTAAGAACTTGTGGTTCCACCTTTGGCTCCACTGTGGGTTTAGTGGGCTGCTGCTCAGGCTGTTGCTCCACAAGAACTTGCGTTTCCTTTTGCTGCTCTACACAAATTTGTGATTCGACCTGTTGATTCACTAGAGTCTCAGCTTGATTCTCGACCAGAAGCTCGGTCGGTAGCTCCACAAGACTTTGCTCTTGCTCTTTGACCTGCTGCTTCATTACATCCTCAGTGTGATTCTCCAATAGAGACTCGGATGGCTGCTTCACAAGAACTTCCGCTTTTGCCTCCTCGGTCGGGTGATTCACCAGAATTTTTTCCCGCTTGTCTGTTTCCGACTCCACCTGCTGCTCGGACTGAGGTTCGACCTGCTCAAACGCACTCAGATCGAAGCCCTGTTCATCATCAGCCAGCTCCAGATTGTACAGTTTCTCGGTCTCCTTCTTGACTTTCTGATAGCTCTCGATAATCTTCTGTGCTTCCTGCTCCAGGCGGCGTTCCTCGTCCGTCTTTTTCAGCAGCTTGGCCCCCTTCTTGCAGGGCGTCTCTTTGCTCTGCTCCAGCCGCTTGGTCACCTGCCTCTCGCCATCCTTGCTCACAGTTAAAGTCTCGCTGAACTCTCGTTCGAGCGTCGGTTGTGCGCTGATGTCGACGGGTAACTCGTTGAGGATCTGCTGACCCTCCAAATAGGTTTGTTGTTCGGTCTGCTCGCATTCGGTGTAGCAGCTGATGCCGCCGTTCTCGGACAGCTGCAGCTGCTTGCCACATTCGGATAATGTCAAAATACCCGTTTCAATACTCTGTTTATCCTGTGGATTCTCCAAGCGCTCCGTAAGACGCGTCTCCGCCGAGACGGTGGCAGTCAACGGCTGCAGCTGCTCGACATCGGCCAAGTCGAGCAGATTGTCGTTGCTGCTGATCTTCTTAAAGCGTGCGCTGCTTGACTTCGACTCGGCGCTGGTCAGCAGCTGCTCCTCCCCGGTCAGCGCATCCTTTGTCCTCAGCTCGCTGAGCGTCTGCTGCTCGCTGACAACGCGGCGCTCTTCGTGGATGGTCATCGTTGTCGTTGGCTGCGACTCCTCTCGCTCCTCATAGGGTTGTAGCTTGAACGAAATGTCAGCCGATGGACTCATAAAGCTCGAGCTGCTGCTGCTGCTGCTGCTACTGCTGCTACTGCTGCTGCTGGTGCTAGTGGTGCTACTTGTTTTGGTGGTTACCACCTTGGTGGTTACCGTGCGTTGACTCTTGCTGGAGCTCTTCTGGCTGCTGGTCTCGCTGGTTTCCTCCGTGCTGCTGGTTGTGGTGCTAGCGATGGAGCTTTCTACAAACTGATCGGACTTTTGGTCAACCTTATCGGCCACTGCTGTGTCATGGGCAACAATCTTATCGTCGCTCTGGACTTGAATCTCCGCTTCCGTCTTTTCCGCCGGGGCTTCCATTTTGGCCGCTGTTGCTGCTGTCACCTTCGCAGGTTGCACGTAATGCGGCAACTTTTTTTGCTCCTCCACAATCGCACTCGGGTGGCTGTCGGTTAGATGGGTGGATATCACATTGAGTAATTAGTATGATTGTCTGTTATCAAACTGTGCATGTGTATGTATGTTAATTGAACCACCTCTCACCTGTCGCTACAGCAAACGGAAATTTGCCCGTCACCTGCCTAGTTTCAATATCTGCGCAAAATATATATGTACATATACATATATACACATATATGTAGAGAAGAACAACCCGAAAACCTTTGCCTTCAGCCTTTCGAAATAGAACTAATTGGCCCGAACGTTCGTCGAATGCTATTTGCCATTAACTGTTATCTGGTTGCGTATACGAATTTCCAGGCCGTTATCAGCGCGCTTTACTGTGCTGGTAAACACACCGGCGTTTCTTCTTATCACACCGTAAACGGGCCGTAGGGCTGCATGTGTGAAAGTTTCTACTATTATTTTTATGTGCTGCAAATATTTACACATTTCCGAACTTTTCGCGAATAATTTTGGCAACTGGAAAACCTTATCTAGCCAAGAATATGACTAGACTATCTGACAGATTGCGCAAGTCTACAGTCGGTCGGTATACCGACTACTGAATACCCTAGCAGACATACAAAAATCAGAATAGTTCAGGTCCAGGCTTTTCCCAACTTCATTCATGGCGTCTGTCCCATCCTATCTAGGCACTCACCCATTTGTCAGCGATTGCGGCTCCAGCGAGGAGAACTCTTCCTCAACCTCTCCAATGGTGGGCAGCATATTCGAGTGCCAATACATATTGAAGTAAGCCTCGGAGGGTCCTGGGCCGTTGATTAGTTCCGGTGGACCCAGCTTCTCGCCATCTTCGCAGATGTATTCGCGCTCAGCGGAGTCCGCGTCATCCTGATCGCCGTCATCGTCATCGCTGCTGGAGCTCGAGTAGCAGGTTGTGCTCTGATTCTCATCCAGAATCTTTGTGCACTTGCCCACGACTAGCGGAGGTGGCGACTCTCTGGCCAGATCGGCGGCCTCCGCTGCTGCGGCCGCCAGCAGTGCCGTTATGTCTCGTTGTGGCTTGGGCGAGGACTCCTGTCTCTCGCCCGAGTTCTGCTTGTGCACCAGGTCGAACAGACTGGGCAGCTTGTCCTCATCCTGTGCCTTGCTCTCGTACGTCTGGATCTTAAAGCGTATCTCCCGGTTGCTGGTGGGCGAGGGCGTGTTCATAGGTGTCGCAGGGGGTGTTCCACTAGAGGTCTGCCTAAAGGTCTGCATGCTCAGCTTCGGCTGCTGTTGCGGCGGAGTCGTTGGCAGCGTCTGCAGCTTCGGTATTTGTGTCTTCTGCAGTGACTGAACACGCTCCGGAGGCTTCGGCTTGGGTCCCTTTGGGGAACGTCCGTTGCTGCCGTTGCTGCAAATGGAGCTCAGCGACTCGTTCGAATTGGAGCTGCTCCTGGAGCCGCTGGTCAGCAGCACAGGTATGAAGGTTCGCTCTGGAGTTGTGCGTGCGGGAGCCTCCGCGGAGTTGGCGCGCTGCAGCGGAGCTCTCAGCTGTCCATGACTGGGACTGAACTCCTTGGACTTGCTGCGATAGAGGCCCAGCTTCAGATCCGTTTCCGACTTCTGCTTCTGCAGCAGGCGAGGAATGTTGGAGTTCGCAGGCGGCGAGGACGATGCTATCATTGACTTATTAGCTGGAGGCGATTTCTGGACAGGGGTTGTGACAATGGGAATTCGGGACTTTAGCTGCGGTGACTGTTGCTTGACGGGCTGAAGGTGAAGCTTAATCTCGCCTTCGGTTTTGGCCCGCGAGAAGCCCGGACTGACTATGGAGCCCAAGAGCTTGGCCTTGGGTATTTTGGTGGTGAACTCCTTGCCCTCCTTGACCTCCTTGACCTCCTTGACCTCCTTGGTACTGACTTCCTTGACCTCCTTGACCTCCTTGACACACTCATTGGTGGGCGTCTTGGCCGACTCGTTGGTAGGCGTTGTGGGTGAGTCCATGGGTACCCGCGGTGGCGCCACTTCGATGGGCAGCTTGCTGGGAGTCGCAATCTTCCTGGGCATGGGTATAATCGAACGCTTCTTGGGCTCAATGGTTGCGAGCAGGACGCGTGGCTTGGGCGTTGGAGTACCCAGCGGACTCTTCAACTCCACATTTTCATAGACGTTGACTTTCTCCGTCTTGAACTCCACATTCTCGTAGTTGTTGCCCGGTATTATAAGCTTTGGCTGACTCAACTGCTGCTCCACTTGAAATTCCTGCTCCAGCAGAGTGAAGGGCTGCACCAGCTTGGCCAGTTCGGGTCCGTTCAAGCTGCTGGCTAGCTCCGTGTCGGATGAGTAGTTGGAACCCATGGACAGCTTGTCAATGACGGTGGAAATGGTGCTCGCTGTGTCGTCCGACTCGGAACCCGCCTTCAGAGATTCGGCAAACAGATTGATGTAGTACTCGGCATCTGGCGGTGGCGTCAGTGGCTTCTCGACCACGACTTGAACTGTGGCGGGACCCTCCCTCGAATTTTGTCGCTTCACCAGCTTGCGTGGTGGCACCGGAGGCGGTGGCGGAGGCTGTGCATTTAGTGAAATGGACACCTCCGACTGCTGCTCCTCCTCGGTGGGTGGCTTTTGGCCGTGACCATTGCACACGATCAGCTGAATGGCCAGGTTATCCTTGAGGCAGCGCACGCAGTCAATCCGCGTCATCTGCGACACTTCACGGCCATCGATGCTCTGGATTTCATCGCCTTCGCGCAGATGTCCCCAACTGGTGGCCACCTTGGAGGCGGGACTGTCAGCGGCGCACGATTGTATGTACAGCTTTTGCACCAGCTCCGTATTCCGTGTGCCGCCCTGAAACTTTAGGCCAAAGCCCAGACGCTCACCCGGAAGGCGAAAGATGGTCACGTGCTCCGGTACGTCCGGCTCTGTTTGCGCTTTGTGCTGATCCTCTTGTTGTTGTTGTTGTTGGAGCAGCTGCTGCTGCTCGTTAATGGTCAGCACGGTGATAAATGAGGAGTCTTCGGCCACGGAACTTTGCCGTTTGACTAGCTTCTTCAAATGGTTTGTGTCTTTGGTTGACGATGTCGGATCGTCGACTTCAACAACGGTTATGTAGTCATCGTCCGTTGTTGCTGTTGGGTTTGTGTCTATACTTTGCGACATTGTCGTTGTTGTTGTAGTTGTGGAGGCCATGCTGTGCAGCTTTGTTGTGCTGGTAAAGCTTTAAGCATGTGTTGCTGTTGATCGTTTTGGTTTGTGCATGTGCTAGATGATATGTTGGTGTATTGGTGGTTGCATGCGCTAAAACGTTGGTGATTTACGTGTTCGGTTCTTGACTGAGCTGAGCTTTGTGATCTAGTGTTGTGCGGTTGATGTCCCAGCTTTGAAATTTGTGCTGGAAAAGAGAAAAGTAAAATATTAACATTAGCAAAAAATTAATGGAATTTAATAATATTAAATTAAATACTAAAAAAGTAACTTATTTAAATTATAAATTTGTATTGATACCTAGATTTCATATTTCTTGCTTCAAGTTTTGTATAAAGCTAATAGAAGTTAATAGACTAATGTCTATATATTAGAAAGGCTCATTTGTAGGAGTTTTCTGTATATTAATTTATTAATGAATTGTTAAATCGTATAACGGTCTTTATTCAATCGTCACATTGTATTCGACTGCCCATAAACTAAGAGACTTTCAGACGATTAACTTGTTTCACGAACTTTCAAATGCATTTCGTTTCAACACCGAAACAATCACACAATAACTTGCCAAAAACTATCCACAGTTCACAACTCTTTTTGTGCAGCCTTCAGCCAAGTTATTTCCTTCCTGCGCACGACACAAGACAACAACAACAACAACAACAATAAATGGCAACTGGCAACTTTTGTTGCTACCGCAACTTTAACTGCGCGCAAAAAAAAGACACACACACACACACACACACAGACGCAGACTTAGAGTTTGGGCTTACAATTTATGTCAACTTTCTTTTTTATCAAACAAAAAGAAAGAATTAAGGAAAAATATAAATAAAAAAAAAAAACAAAACAAAATAAACTAAATTCCAAAGATTTTTCAAAGTAACCGCAAAATGTGGCAAGCGACTCCCACACGAAAATTTGCCTCGTCAGGTGGGTTGGGCCGAAGATGCGCGATTCAACAGATGATTTTTGTAGCAACGGGTTTTTCTTAACCCCCCTATTTTTCCCCTTCTCTACATATTGGCAGGTTGTTGCATGCCATAAGAAAGTTGCCAAGTTGCCAAATCATGTTGCGGTTCTTCTTCTTGTGCCGTGGCACAAATACAATTCGAAGGAGCCATCGAAATAAAACGCATCCCAACGAGCCGGCCAAACAGGTGACCAGTCGGTGCAGTTCTTAAACTTGTTTCAATCTTTTGCTCACTTGCAGATACCCTAGATATCAGGGTATTGTCAAAAGAACAATTGAGAGGACATCAGGAAAACATTACAGTAAATTTATTTCATTTATTTAACTTATTATCTGATAAATATTATATTATAAAAGAATGAAATTTAAACAAAATATTCTAAAATTGTATTTAAATGAAATTACTATTAAGAAAAACTTAATATACTCTTAATGCCTTAAGGAAACACTTACAAGAACGAAAGAGAAGAAGAGTATGTATTCAAATATTTCGCTTACTAGCAGATGGAATAGTTAAGATCTAGCTTATGCGATAATTTTAAAATATATATATGTACATATATAAAAAGTTGCCATGCAAGACACTCCTTATAAACAATTGAATTGATTATATAATTTTTTTTTATATTAAATTAATTAAACAATTATTGCGTAAGCCAATGAAATGCATTTGAAAAAGCGTATTTGGAATTCGTGATGAAGCTGTCTGCCCCATTGGGGCAAGTTGTCTTTTATGTTTTTGGACTTTTCTGGACGCCTCTTTTATAACTGTTGTTTTGGCCGGGTTTGGGGCTGCGGCCGGTAATTACGAAGCTCGGTTCGCGCTTGCGGCCCGTACATCACAAATTTGAAATCAGTTTCATTATATAAATTGTTACCTTTAGTTACCTTTAGACGATGTGGCAGACTCGGCTGCAACCTGGGATTAAGGAGAAAGATGCGAGAGAGCGTTAAAAAAAAAACGGATCTCTGATTCGCTTCAATGGGGCTGAGATTGGGGCTGGAGCTGGAGCTGGAGCTGAAGCTGGCACATTTCTGGAGCTGTGAAATATTTGCTGTTGCAGCGACTTAAATTGCCTTTAAATTGCCACAATTTGTGGCGCATAATGTCAAAGTTAGTTGCAGTTGCTGCCAGCGCGAAGCGTAAAGAAAGAAAAAAATAGCTGCAAGCTATGCAATCGACTTCAATTAGAGTGGCAAGCAAAAGGCTTCCGATATACATTTCCCCCTCCTGCCGTGCTCCAGGAAAGAGGTTGTGTGCGGGGTGAGGAAGATGGGTAGGGGAGGGGGAAAGGGGGTGGCACAAAGTGTGTCAGCCAGGAAGCCGCATCTTTGAGTGGCGTTCCCCAGTTTACAGTTTGTTTGCTTTCCATCACAGCAAGCGGCCTGCGCCAGCTGTCCGTCCGTCCGTCCGTCCGTCTGACTGTCTGTCTGTCCGCATCCCAGCTCGTCTATCCGCCGGGTCTGCCTGACTATCTAGCCGTGTTGACTGACGGCAGCCGTCGAGAATTTTGGCGCTACAAAAGCGCATAAATAAAAACTGTTCAGCACTGTTGACAGTGCTGCATGACGAGACAGCCAGCCAGCTAGTACAAGCCAGAAAGAGAGGGAGATAGAGATGGAGATGGAGAAAGAAAACCGTTGCAGCATGTCAACCCTGGCATGGGACGCCATTAGCTAGATGAGCTACCAAAAGGAACAAAAAAGAGCCAAAAAAGGGAAACGTGCAAATTTCGACTGACTTGCAACGTATTTCGAATTTCGAATTCCAGTTCGCTTTTTTTTTTTGTTTGCACTTTTGCAATGCTGCAATGTTGCAACAATATTTACGAAATCAATTGAAGTCGAAGAGAAATGTTGCTTTTCCAATTAAATGAAATACAAAGTTAAGATACACGAAAAGGAATACAAATGTAACTAATATTTTATCCAGCTAATAGCAAAGTATGCATAAGACTTGTTTATAATAATAAATAATAGAACATATATTCTATGATTGAATAGAAAGTTGTAGAGGTAAAAACTTTTAAATAAACATATCTTTAATATGTGTTCTATAAATTTAGTGAATGTCGTACAGAATTGAAGAAAAAAAATTGACTTTAGGCAATCTATAAATCTTACTTTATTATAAATAGTTACTAATTATAAATCAATATATATAAAAAAGATGTATATATCAAGTCCATTAAGTCATTGGTTTAAGAAATGTATTAATAGTAAATGTTGTATTTTTTTTTTTAAATTCCGTTAACCAAAATCGATTTTAGCCAAGAGTCTAAAAACGATTTTTGAAGAATTAAATTAAAAAATAATAAAGTCAATTAAACACAAAATATGCATAAAATGAACATTAAACAAAATAGTCAAAGGAAGTGAACAACAAATCCAATAAATCAAAAGTCCAATTGGAAATTCTGGCAAAATTCTGCATTTAAATATGCAATAAACTGCTTGCCGTGCACACATATGCCTGTGTATGGTGGTGTGCATGTGTGTGAATATGCTTGAATGTGTATATTTTACACTCATGTGCATTTCACTTCCTTTTCAATTTCATTAGCAACTTGAATGCTCACCCTGCAAAAAGCCACTTAACGAAATGTGCTTTAAATGCCTTAATTAAAAACATTTATGCAAATTTCATCTACAGCAATAATAACAAAAACTAAGTGCGGTTGCGAACAATGCAGCAGCCTTCGCTCTGCTTCCCTTCTTCTTGCTCGCGCACTGCTTGACACTGCTTTGTCGACACTTTGCAACAAATTTCACACCATTTGGAGTGCGAGTGACCGCAGCACTCGCTCCCTACACCTGCCTCTCTCCTCTCTCTCTCTCACACATACACACACACACTCATACACACTTCCCCTTTTACTCACGCTCTCTCCTCCTCTTCGTCGCCTTTGAGCTCATTATGTGCGCAGAACTACGCAAATTATGGGAAACTATCTCGCGGCTTTTTGCTCTCCTTTTGGCCCGCAACGCTTTGTCTCCTTCACTCGAGTCGATGCTAATGCTAATTTGTTTTGCTTCAAACTTCCGCACCCCCTCCTCCCCTCCTCACCTCCTTATCCAGCTGCTCGAATGCATTTTAATTGCACTTTTTCCTGCTGCCGACAACTAATAACTGGCAATTTATTAAAATGTTTGCGGTTTGCAGCAGCAGCAACAGTAGCCAAAGCAAGAGAGAGTGAGATAGAGAGAGAGAGAGCGGGAGAAAGAGAGGGACTGCATTAAGCACTATTTGGCATAAGTTTTGTACACAGTTTCGATTAAAGATCAGGCCTCCGCCTCAGCGTCTTGGCCAATGGTCAGCAAGGCGTGAAAATTTCTCTACCCAAGTCGCCAGCGATTTATGTGAGAAATATGCTAAAATGCGAAACGAAGCGTGGCCCGAAGACGCCTTCCAAAAAAAAAAAAAAAATGAAAAACAAAAAAGCAACAACAAGCCACAAATCTGCCAGAGATGAGGGTCACTTAAACAAAAGAACCATTTTAGCATGAAATGCTTTGAATTTTAGCATTTCGGGTGATCTACAAGAAGTGAGATTAATGGATAAAGCTGAGCCGAAGACTGCTAATAATATAGAATATATTTACAGATCTTTAAAATATATTTGGGAGAAAACAGAAGAAAACACAAAGCTTAAATTATTGGGATACAGTACTCCCAACTAAATATTAAGTAGAACAGAATAAAATTCGTACCAGGGCAATTTTTGTAAGTATATTAACATAATATAAAACAATAGATGTTAATTATAAATTCCTACAAAATTAACCAAACTTTGTTTATCGCTCAGTCGCATTGATTTTATTTTATATTCTTATGAATAGAGACACCCTACTAGCATATAGTATAATATTCACCAACATCCAATTTATTTCAGCATAAGTTTAACATATTTGAGAGATATCTTATTGTTATTCTTTTATTTTTGAATACATTTTTCAAAACCTTGAGACTTAAGTCAAGATCTTAATTAAAATGTGAACTGCTTTTGCTTCAACTTTCGTCGAATTAAGGGATTTTAGCAAGTTACTAGGATGAGCATAGAGAACAGTTTAATGGAGAAAGAGTACAGTACAGTGGACACATTGACAACGACTGGCGCCGAGGAGACGAACTGCATAGTCAACAAAGTGAGAAAAATCAACGGAATGAGCAGAACACACGACCAAGCGAAATGTGAAGCCAGCGCAGAGTGTGAGGAGACGAGGACGACCGACGAGGAGGCTGGCTGCTTGATGGATGTCCTGCACCTGCATATGCTGCAACTGATTGAGGATCAAATAAGCCATCAGCTGGCGGTAGAGACGCAAACGGCGAGGGCACGTCTCCTGCTGGCCAAAGCCCGCCTGCAGCAAGGACTCCCGCATAGTGTATCCGTATCTCGATTGCCCGTCTCCAAGCCCTACAGATCGCTCTACCGTCTGCTGGAGCAGGGCGCCAAGTGGGGCAGCTCCTTCAAGCTGTTGCGCCACGATGTGGACCAAGCTCGAGGGTATCTGCTGCCAGTCACTCGCATCTTTGGCTCCTTGGTGCCCTTTAGCCTGCGACTGGTGTCCCAAAAGTGGGAGCGCTGCGTGGAGCAGATCGTGGAGAGCGTCAACATTCAACGGGAGCTGCAATCGGTAGTCGAGTCCATTGAACGACTGAATTGGGCGCTGCGCAGAAGACGCAATTTATGAGGGGCTGTGCTACTAAGTTCAAAGTTGAGAATAAAGTCACTTAGTGCGAATTCTCATAACACGTGCATCCCCTTTGTAGATGAGTTCGTCGAGCCAGAGACATGGCCGGAGCGTCGCCTTCTCCGAGCAAGAAGGAGCTATAAATAGCCAATGTCTGGTATCTCTCTGTATCTGTTAGCCTGTCTGTAATTGCTTTCACAAATAATTTATATAAGTTTCAAAAGTGGTACGTGAGCTAACTGATTAACTCCATTGGGATGATATCTATGGGATATAGAATAAACCAATCAAGCAGCATGTATTTAAAAAAAAAAAACACTCCATATCCCAGCGGATGTGCCTTACATACCTCTGACAACAGAGGCCTGTAAAAGTTTACAATAAATGTTGTGCACTTATGTTAGTATAGCAGAACGAACAATAGCAATATGTTAACGTCTGCATACGATATTACGTAGCTAAGACCTGTTATTAGAAGCTGACTGTAGTATGTATGTTAGTATTAACAGAAGAAATAATAATGTTAGTATTAACAGAAGAAATAATAATGTTAGTATTAACAGAAGAAAAAAATAACATAGACCATTGTATCTAACAGCGGGCAAACTGGTTAACATTGTTGCGTGCTTTGCTAGCAGTAGCATAAATCTAGATCATATCAGACGAAAAAAAGTATGTTTTAATTAACAGGTCTAACGATCATTTACACACATATTCTTAAGCGATGTTATCAGCTATTAACTTCACTTAAGATATAAGAAATAGTTGCAAATATCTTTAGCCACATTTCTTAAAAGTCTTAAATTTTAATTTAAAAAAATGTAACGCAGCTTTCCATAATTTTCTACACGCTCCACAGAGTTCCAGATAAAAATGTTAATTGCAGCGCTTAATCTGTAGAGTGCCTTTTTACAATGCGGTGCCTCATTTGCAGTCTAGTTAAAAATAAAATCAAATGCCAAAGCGACTGCATTGACAACATTGTCGATTTTGTCGGGCCCTCCCCTCGGCAACCCATCGGCTGCAACTCGACTACCCCTCGGCTATTGCTTCGCCTTCCCTCCGCGTTGCGATTCGTCGACAATTATGCGGCATTTTCTTTGGCCCGCGGCAAGAAACGAGTTTGCGAGATATCTTTGTTTGCGCCGCAGTTGTTGCCGCAGTCGCCGACGCAGTCGCCGCAGTTGCGAATTGTGAGCCGCGGCGAACTACAACAAAATACCAGAAATAACTTGAAAATCCATTAAATCGAGTGGCATGGCATGGCTTGAATTGGATTCGATTCGATTGTCCGCCACATAGGGATAAAGATAAACTTTTGTCAACTGGCCCCGATCGGGCAGAAACCTGCGCTGACAACTGATAACAATGTGTCAGCGATTCCGCCTCGAGGCGTTGTCCTTGGCCACGATTCCAAACAGAGATGACATGGCCAAAAAAACAATGTAAAGAAAAAACTGAACCCTGACGGGTTAACAGATTTTTTTATTATTTTTTTTTTTTACATGTGCCGAAAAGTTTTTTCTGTTTTTTAGTTTTCAGCATATGTACGAAAAAGTGAAAGGCCAATAGTGCTGTTTTTTCCCCCTCTTTGACAATAACCTGTTTCTTCAAATATCTGCACAGAAATTACTTTATGAAAGTATTTTGCAGTCAACCAGGTTGGGGGAGTTGTTTTCTAGTACAATTTTGCATTGCCGAGTGGCAATTGTTAAGCGAGAGCGCAGGTGCTGGGGATTAAGGTGAAGGTTGTTGTTCAGAGGTCTGAAATAAACATTTTATTATAGTGTTGAGGTTCTGGGACAAAACAAGAGAGAAATGCGACTATTAAATAAACCTGTTTGCATTTATTTCAAGACCTATTTGCGACCCACTGCTTTTATAGCTGTCACACAATATGAGAGTCCGAAACAAAATTATTTTTCGGTGTATATTTTGGTATATATTTATATTTTATTTATTTTTTTTTTGGTATCTATTTAAAATAGAGAGGTTTAATGAGAATATCTAAAGATTAATATATCTATAGATTAAAACAAATGCTTTTAAAAAATCCTATGGAATTCATCAAATTTCTGAACTAAAATATATTTTTAATTAATTATTTTTTTTTAGATATGTATATTTAAATTAGCATTGCTCTAAGTGAAGAAAAGACTTTGGCAAGTGTAAATTGAGACCCATTCCCTTTTTAACTGTCACACAATATGAGAGTCCGAAACAATAAGATTTTAGTGGTATATATTAAAAAAAATATTATCCAAAAAGTAAAACAAATGCACGATCTAAATGGTAGAAATATATGAACAACAATTTATTTTCAATCGATTCTTGTATGACAATAGAGTTTTTTTTAGAGATATTTAAATCGGCATTGCTCTGAGTGGATAAAAGACTTGGGTATTAACCAACTAACGAGCTACTAACAAAAGAATATGTGATAAAGAGAAGAATAATAATCTTAAAATAAATTCTAAATCAGCGGATGTAAAAAAATAAATCATTTACTACGCAGCGGAAGAAAAATAAATAAGGAAAAAATAAATAAATGCCAATAAGAAATCGAATATGGGCAACAAGAAGTTGGACATTTTTCCCATTCCAGTATTTTCTTAAGCCTAAAGACCCTAATCCACAGATTCGATTTGGCTTATTTGTTGCAATAGCAGGAATCCCGAGTGTTGGCCGCAATCCAGTTGAGGTACCTGCTGACCCTTGTATAGACTCCGGGAGCATTCGGCTTGGCGCAGCCGTAGCCAAAGGAAACGACGCCGGCCAGACGGAAGATGCGATCCGCCACAATGAGCGGACCTCCGCTGTCGCCCTGCGATGAGAGAAAGAGAGGCTAGAGATAAGCCGGAAGTCAGATGAAACGTTCAGATGCCCACCTGACAGGCATCCTGGCCACCAGTCTGCACGTAGCCGGCGCAGAGCATCGTGTCCACGATCATGGACTTGTAGGAAGTGGCCCGGCACTGAGCATTGGTGATGATGGGCACCGTTGTCTCCTGGAGCACGCTCGAGGTGGAGCCGCCTTCGCTGCTCAGTCCCCAGCCGGCAACAATGGCCTTCTGGAAGTCGAACTGCTGGTTCCGACCGCTGGGCAGGCACACCGGCCTCATCGACTGCACCAGGGGCACGGGCTGATCCAGACGCAGCAGAGCAATGTCATGGACCAGGCTAACGGGATCGTAGCCCGCATGGGCATGGGCAAAGGCCACGTTGCGGGTGATACCCTGATGCGTGGAGCTGCGATCCAGCTGGAGCAGACGCACCGCTACACCCGACATGTCCATATCATGGACACAATGGGCGGCGGTCAGCACGTAACGATCATTGATCAAAGTGCCGCCGCAGAAGAGGAAGGTGCCGCGGATCATCTGGGCGATCCACGGGTACTTGTTGGAGCGCACCTGAGTGCCGCCCACAATCCGATTGGCGTTCGGCACACCGCAGGCTGAAAGGATCCGAATTGACTAGAGAGATCCAAGGTACAATCTCTTGCAGAGATACTTACTGCAGCTGGCACAACGATTCACTCGAAAGGCCTTCGCATCGCTCTCGAACGGTGAATCGCCAGGTGAGGCAGAAGAGGAAGCAGAGGCTGCACCTGAGGAGCCGCTGCCGAGCACATTTGACAAGATTTGTTGCTTCTGCTCCTCGATTAGATCATCGATGTAATCCGCCTGCACGCCGGCCGGCGGGCCTGGAGAGGAGGAGCCGTTGGCCGGCAGTGGAGGCAGTCGAGCGGGTTTGTTATAAATGTAACCACGAAATGGAGGATTATAGCCGTAACCGAGAGCCAGGCCACAAGGCAAGAGCAGGCAGAGTAAGATATAGGGTTTAGATTTCATCTCGAGAACCGCACGAATCGCGAGGTAAAAGTCAACTGTCTGCAAACGGGCCAACTCTAACGGTTCTTATAGGCCAGCCTCATAGCTGACGAACTTTATACCCATATATTTATATATAAGCCATTCAAACGATGCTCTTAAGTTGCCAATCAAAATTTTTATCAGCCAAATTTTAGCATAATTTGCAAACATTACTTGACCCAAATGGCAATGCATAAAACCTTAAACCCATTTGTCAATTAAGCCGTTTACGATAGAAACGCCGCCTCGGATCCCCAACAAGCGATGACAGCTCCAAGTGGCTCCACTTTGTTCGATTCGGTTTATATCAAAATTTATGTTAATTGTTTTCTGCGGCTTTCTATTTTAAAAACATTTTTATAAAAGAAATATGTTTGTTCCGCAAGATTTATAACTTTATTGCCAATTTGGCTGAAAGTCGTCTGACCCACTAAATTATCTTCATAATGACCCTAAATCATTTCGATTACGTTGACCCCAAAATTCTTCGAGATAAAAAACAAAAGCTGAAGTTCATGTGAAAAGAACATTCGGTACCTACAATAATCGTGTGCTACACCTAACAGAAAAGTTAAGGGTTTCGTTTTAATAATTGAACTTGGGAGCAGCAAAGACTAATCGAACTCTGCCACAGCATCAATCAATCAATCGAAATCAATCAACTGACACCTAAGAACTTGTTTTCTGACAAATTTGTGTGGCTATTCGAATAACGAACCATTGTACTCAATTAATATTCGAGTCTACGCACAAATTCAATAGAATTATTTTGTGTCGATATCTACATTTGGTGAGCTATACATAACATGTTAATAAGATCGAGTAACCATGATCTTAATAAGGAGTATCTAAACGAAAATATTCATTTTATTTATTTTAATTTCCGTAATTTCCAAACAAACCTTAAATTTATACTATATTCCAAGTATAAATTAAATTCAAAAAAGTAGTAGTTAATATATCAAAAATTGTATAATATATAAAAACTTCTCAGTTTAAAACATGTATAGAGTATAGTTAGATAATACTAATAATAATTCCATTTGCCTTACTCAAGGCTTATTCGTACATCGAAACCTAATCATAAATCTACGAAAAATTGCAAAATGTGTCATCAATGAATTAGAATATCAAATTTTTTGAATTTTATTTGAGTGGCAATAAAAACTTAATACCTTATATAGTAACTAAGTATATTTAAATCCCTTATTAGTCCACTTATATCTCAAGCCTTTCTCTTTGTGCGATTCAATAAAAAAAAAACAGTTCTCAAGCCAGTTTTATAAAACGCAATTCGAACTCAACTGAGAAACTGAGAAAACGGAAGCTTCGGAGCCAACGCCCCAGCAAATCAAATCAAAGAAAATCAAACTTAATTCCCATGCGGAAACAATAAAAAGTTCAACAAAAATCTTCGACTGGAAGACAAATGAAAGTAAATTAACAAAAAACGCCTCTTAAAAATAAAAATTAAAAAAACAAAAAAAAAATCAAAATGCTAACAAGATGGCTATCAAGAATTCTAGAGATCGTTAAGAGAAAATAGAAAGTAAAAAGAACGCAGCAGCCAAACAAAATTCGAAATTGGGTCAAATTAATGAAGGCACAAATCGAAATGAAAAAGAAGCAGAAGAAGAAGAATATATATATGTAAGATCGAGTGCGGGGAAGCCCTGCACGACACGCATGTAAATTGCTTGAGCTCAGAGCAGCAGCAGCAGCAGCTGCTGATAATCTCATGTCTTGTTTGGCCAACAACAAGGGTTTAGGCCACAACAGCCGAAGACGAATGACACAAGGTGCACACGCGTCCAGCCCAGGTGAAAGAGCGTAGCTGTGTGTATTTGGGTTAGGAGTGTGGCGAGAGCTGTCGGCCTTCTAAATAAATAAGAAACAATTCACTCGATGATGAGACAAAACCACGAACCACGAACCACGGCCATCCCGTACACTTTATACTCTAGAGATGGGTTTTGGGTCGGGGTATGCTTGCGTTTGCAGAAAGAAAGTCTTAATTTGTTATTTATATGCGTTCCGCTAGAATCAATGGAAGAAAGTTCTGCAGCATCCCAAAAACCAAAGCCAGCCAAAGGCAACAACAACAACAGCAACAAACACTAAAACTTGTTTCGCTGGGAGAGTCGCTCGATGCTGGGATTTCTCTTTCAGAACGAAAGACTTAGGCAACAAACTTGAGTTGCCCATTGAGAAAGACTTAAGCACGAAACCTGTAACTTGAGTCTTCATTGAGTGTGGAGTCTGGTCTCTAGAAATCATCGCCCGGCTATTTACGGCCACCTTGCTGCTGTTGTTGTTGTTGCTGTTGTTGAGTGTTCCACTTGCTTTTAACTGGGTCAGCGCACAGAGATGCAGCCTAAGAACAAGTGGACGAATGCGATTGTGTCTGCACTTGGCTCATCGTTGCCTCAAATGGATGGTGGACAGATAGACAGACACATATTAAGGCCGTCGCCACAGACATGTTATTCTTGTTGCAGTTGTTGCAGTTGTTGCACTTGTTGCATGCTTGGCATGCGTTGTCCGGCAAATTTGTAAGCAATTATCGCATTGGTGTTACTGCTTGCAATTTAGTTGCTACTGTGTTGCATTTCATTTTTAATGTTTTAAGTCAAATTTTGATTGTCACTTTAACTGGGCTCAAACACCACTTGCAACTTTCTCAGGCTTCATTAAGTTTCACTTCACTTCACTTCACTTCACTTCACTTCACTTCATTTGTTGTTGTTCGTTTTTTGTTAAGCAACTATTTTGTGTATGGCACGATTTTGTTTATGACACGAAATTGTTTATGGAGTTGTTTGCCATTTCTTAATGAGTTTTGCACATCGTGCATTGCATTCAATTAAATTCAATTGAATTGAATTTCTGCCATCTGCAGCGACTCATGCGTGCGTTTAACATATTAGAGTAAAACAATTAAAAAAATAAAAAATATAATATTTTAACTATGCAAGACTTAATTAGACCTGCTTTGATATGCGTGAATGCATTTAAGGTTGCAGCAAATTATGATTTGAATAAAAATAAAAAATTATTTACTACTTGTTATATATTTATATATAAGCTTTACTTATAATATATAATACAATATTTTTTTAAAATTTATTTTCTATAAATTTTATGTAGATTGATTATTTAATTTTCAATTTAAGTGTTCCATTCTTTGCCCTTGCAAAATATCAATTAAATAATATAAATAAATATAAAGATAAATCATATATGTATATAATAATATATTTTTAAAACATTAAAAAAAAAACATAATTATTTTATTCAAACATTATTTATTTAATTTTTTAAATGTACAATTAACTTATAAATATAATTTGCTACAAAATTTATAATAGAATTTCTTTTCAAAGTGTTAAATATAAATAAAACAGAAATATATTGTATATAAAATTATTTATGTATTTTTCATACGTATATTAGGTAGCTTTTAGAGCATTATATAGATAATTTATAGTATAGTTGAGCAACTGGTTTAACACAACATAATTAATTCCCACACAAAGTTAAATTGAATACGCAAAGTCCGGCTAACAAAACTGGCCAAGTCAAGTTCGTTGCTCAAGTCATTCGTTTGGCAGCATCAAAAAAAAAATAACATGACTCAATATAAATCATATAAAAATATCTGCTGTCTATATATGTAGGTATGCCTGCAGACCGGGCCACCTTCAACTCCGTTTGACATTTGAAAGTAAGCAGCAGCAGCAGCAACAACAACAACAACAACAACAATAACGAATGACACTTGAAGAAAAATATGCAAAACGAAACGTAGAAATAGCAACAGCAACAACAATAACAATAACAACAACAAAAAATTGTAATAAAACGAAAACTAGTTTCCAATTGTGAAACAGCAAAAGCAACAACAAAAATCACTCTCATTTTTTGTTTGCTCTTCATTTGTTTATTCTCGCAAAACTGCACAGAAAGCAACTGTAAATAGCAAGAAATACCAATAACACCACCAGCAACAACAACAACAACAACAATAATAATAAAAGTATATAAATTGTAACAGTTTTGGCTTTGGATCGACTGCAAAGCAAAGCGCATTGACATCTACGCCGCTCCATTTACGGGCTCTCGTATTACCCGACCCGACGCCTTTTGTGGGTTCTATTTGGCCCGCTTCGGTGGGGTGGTGGGGGGAGGCAACATTTTATCCGGCGTTGTTGTCTTTGTCTGCCGTTGGGCGCCTTTTGTATGCACCACACGCAATTGTGCGGTGAGGTAATTAATAAGCCACCAAACCAATTGAAACTGAGCGTTCGGCTCTCGCACCGGGCATACCAAGTGGTTCTCTATAGGCCCCCCTTTTCAGTTACGAGCCCCCCTTTCAACAATATACGTTTACGATTACCACTGCGAATGTGAATGCGACTGCGAGTGCGAGTGCGAGTGTGAGTGAGTTACTGACCATACACAAGACGAGTTTCGGTTGGGCTTTGTAGGGCTTCTCGTCTCTTATTTTGTCGGCCTAAAGCAAATTTTCGAGAATGTGGAAAATTTTGGCATTTAATTTTGAATGATTGTATATGCGAAAGTTCATTTGTATATCGATTTATAATATGTATTCTTTATAATCTTTAATTGCTTTGGTTAAAGTTAATTATTAAAAGCTTAACTAAGCCCCATTCCGGGTTCGTGTCCTTGCTAAGCGAAGACTGCCCAAGGGCAGCAACAATTTATAATAACACTTTAATTATAGTTGTCCTCTACTCCGCTTTGCGGGCCATTAAGTCTATTTCGATATTATTATATGTTATGCTATTAAAATGTTTTCTTCTTATTCCCTTTTCTCTTTGTACTATAAACCATAATTATATATTTCATTCTCTGACTTAACAAATTTGGGCCTTAAGTTAAGAATAATTGATAGAACAGTAGATTGTAAATTATATAAAGCTAGTTGTACAGTTGTTGTAAAGCACTTGTAATAATGAAAATTACAGATAGAGGAAATAATCGTTGGGTCTATTCTAATGTTTTCTAATTACAAGAATAATACAGCAGGAAAGGAAATGCACATTAGATGTACTTGTAGTCATAAGAATCAGAGAGAAGAGTGCCCCCAATTACAATGAAGAAAAACTGAAATCATATTTAAGCCTCTCCTAATCATGAGAATCACAAAGAAGGGTACACGCCTGCAAGGAAATGCATATGGAAGTACAGTTATTAGCTGGCGTATTTCCCTCGTCATTGTGCTTAGAACAAACTGCTCCCGATGTCGGAGCCAAATTAGTTGCAAGTGAACACAATGGACTCACTGGCCACAGCTGATGATTGCCATAACTGTTACCGGCTTTAGACTGTGCCTCATTGTTGTTCCCATTCGCCGTTCGCATTCGCCATTCGCCATTCGGTATTCGCTATTCGCCATTCCCATTGTTAGCCGCTGACCCACTCAATGCGTCCATTCATGCCACATATTGGCCGATAGAGGGGAGTGGAAGGGAGTGGAGGGGGGACTAATCGGTTGGCGCTCTCATTAACAGGCAGCGCATTTCCGTAGATACTTGGAGAGTACGCAACGGTCACACGCCTAACCGTAAATCCCTATTGACAAGCAATGAATGAACGCGCTTACTCCAGTTAACAAGAGCAAAAGGGTTAACAATACGATTAAGCTGGTAGTTAGCAATACGTACGTATGTTAAGGTATATACTGAATGACATATATTCCATTTATCAAATAGCACTAGCAGTTGCCTTAGTTAAGGCCTACAGAATTAGAAACATTGAACATCCTGGAATTCGAGCTCGGGTTGCCCTTGTTCAAATGTCTGACTGACTGGGCAAAGCCAATTAGACGATTGAGTGCGTATGTATATAAGAATGTTGAGAAAGGCTATTAGTGCAAATATATATACTCTTGTTCAAGGTGGTCAACTGACTTGATTTAGTCTGGGTATGTGGGCAAGGCTGAATGTCAGAGCTGCAGCCTTGAAGTTTGTAACTATTTGCATTTACTTTTATTTCTCACTTTTATATTCTAATTCTTTTATATTCGTTTACATAGATTAACTCTGAATGGATTACAGGGTATCATGTAGTCGTGCACTTATTTCTAAAGCACTCTTACTTATGTTTTTGGTTTTATTTGATTTTTTTCGTGGCTTTTCTGCTTGTTGCGCACTTGCAATTGGCCTTTTCTTTAGCTGCAATTTCAATTTGCACACATTTTGTTTGCAGTTCTTGTTGTTGTTGTTGCTGCCTTTTGCTAACTTACTGCCAGCAGTAAGAAATATTGTTGTTGTTGTTGTTGTTATTGTTTTTGCTTGACTGAAACTTGTTTATGGTTTGCGCTCCTACAAGAATGTGGCCATAGCACAAAACTGGGTTAAAATAGTTAGACAAGCGGCTAACAGGCGGTCGCCTTGTGTTGTTGTTGTTGTTGTTGTTGTTATTGCTTTTGCCGGTTGCCGACTGAAGTTGCAGTTGTTGCCGTTTAAACTGATTGCACAGCCCGCTGCTGCTGGTCCCCATGCCACAAAATGCTGCATACGTTAAAAACGCAACTGTTTTTGCGTTATTAACACCGTTTCTTAACCAATTGCAGCCAGTTGTGCTTTAGGCCCAAATCGAAGGCGGCTCCAAGCAAAAACAAAACAAAAATAAACACATTTTTGCATACGGTCTAAAGCAAATGTTTGGCGTTTGTCTGTCTTACATGGATAGTAGTTAAATCGATTACAAAATCCGTTTGCTAAATACTGCACGTCTATTAAAAGAAGAAGAGGAAGAGTAGGAGTAGATTTGCTAATTGATTGAAGATAAACAGAATGAGGAAGATCTTCAGTTTCAGCATTGGCTTAGTTAACTTAGTATAGTATTCAAGCTTTTCTCTAAACATGAGAATATGGATATACGGCATATTTGTTTTATATGAGAGCTTAGAAAATACCGATCCCCAACACAAGTTTCTACAACAAAATTGTATTATAGAAAACTTTGTCTAAAGAGCCAACTATATAGCAATACTAAATATATCCGATAAAATATATGTAATATAAAAAAGAGCAAGCCAAAGAAAGATAGATGATTATCTATCAATTCAATTAGTGGAGTATATAGTTGGCTTGTACTAAATATAAAGTTCTACAAAGTAGAACACACTTTATTGCTTTTATAAATTGTAATCTAAATCAAACATTTTAACCCGAACATATTTACAAGACGTAACTTTGTGTAAACAAACATTATATAAAATACTTAAGTTTTTATTAGCAGACTTTAATGACAAAAAAAACACACACTTGTATGTAAATAAAAGCCTAAGTAGATTACTTTGCTGGTCACATAGTTCATTAATACAATTAAAACTTTAGTGACAATTTTTATGATAATATTTATGAATGTGTTAAACAGGTAAATTAGTAATATAAACAGCTAAAATAAAGTTGTGCCAATCTCTGGCTGTATTTGTGCCATACACTGGCTAAAGAAATATGACATCAATCTGTGGCATTGTTTATGTGCCTGGGTCTGGGAGTCACGGCGGGTTCATTGACCCCGCCGGACAGTAGTCCGGGCTTTTCTTTTGTGGCCAGCTGATGGTTCCACACTTGTTCTCCAGTAGTTCGCGGTTCGGTTTGCTTTGGTTTGGTTTCTTCCAACACCCCTTTGGCTATTATTTACACGCTGTCATCCGCGCGTTTCTCTATGTCATGATCCGAAACACTACCTGTACCTGTACTACACGTACTACTAACTACTTGTTCCAAAGACCTAGCCACTCAATTGCCGTACACGATATGTTGTGCGGCTCGGGGCCGTTTATAATTACGTATTATATTAACTTTATACCTTTTTACCTTTTTACCTCTGTGCGTCTGCTTTCCTCCTGCTCATTTACACTTTGCCGCCTAACTGCATCTAATGTCTTATTTCTGTACACTAACATAGGGTATAAACATTTTCTACTGGCAATTGTATGACTTTTAAAACTACAAACTTTGAGGATCTTGAAATAAAGCATACATATGTATATTAAACACAGATATCTATATATATTGTGGAATACATATTGTGCCATACTGTTGAAAGGTCTATAAATCATATAAGTATGTATGCATGACTGTACTTAAGTCTACTAGCAGAAAAGTTAAGAGTCAAACAGGGCTAGTCAGAAACTTAACTGCTTTCAATCAGACTCAATTACACTTCCTATTTATTCCTAAAGACCTCTCTTGAAGTTCACACGTCTTCAAATATATTTGAAAGAGTATTCAATTGTCGGCTCCCCCTTTTTAGCCATTGTTTCATGTAATTCCGTGCCCTTTTGGCTGTTTGCTTTAGCTGCGCTCTCTTTTGTGCTTTCTGCTTCATTTTCACACATAAAAAACGCATAAAAAAAATGTTTCTCTGTCATTAAAAAGTCAAATTTATGATAGTTTCCAGAACGAGAATCGGGTTTGGCTCGCTTTTGCGCTCTAGGTGAAATTTTTAACGGTTCTTTTAGCATTCAGCTGCAAGGCTCTCAAGAACATTTCGAACGGTATTGAATAACAAAAAAAAAAAAACAACAACAACAACAACAACATGCGCGGCCTGCGGCTAAAAAACTTCGGATGCTTTTTGCCCTAATGAGTTATTAATTAACATTAGCTCAATAATGCGTCAAAAGCTGATGAGGTGATGAATGCGTTTTTCATCAACAGTCGACACAATTATCAACGGCTAATAAAAGCCATGAAAAAGCGCGCTAATTGTTAATGATAGTTCAGATTTCAGGCAAAGCTCTGGGCCATATTGAATAGATGACATAGAAGTATAAAGCCTAGCAACATATTGCCTTGAATAATACTAAAAGTTTAGTCAGAATAATATAAAATAAATTATTAACAGTATCATCTATCTATAATAGTAAATACATAATTATAATACACCTAATTAGCATTTGATAAACTAATTTAAAGTTAATATTTTTAGGAAATACTTTCCCGCTAACAACTAAGAAATATTCTAGATTTAGCAATTTTAAAAATATTTCAATAAATTTTACACTTTTAATAAATGTAAATTTTTTTATGATGAAGTAAATATAATTTAATAGAATCAATATCTTATATTAATGGCATGTTATAACAGCTCCAATGATATCATTAAATAGTCGAACTACTCAGGTTATACTATAGATGTACTTTAAGATGAGATCAGTCCCTATAGCTCAGTTCTTATAGATGTATGTCGAACCTACAGATGAGAATTTGTTGAATAAGTTACGATTAATGAACTGACGGTAAAGCAAACTTTAATATATGTAAAAATCCATTTTCATTAGTCTGTTTCATTTGCTGAAACAACTTAAAAGATAAAATAAATGTCATGTTTTCTTTCTTTACTTTCCATATTTAACCGCCGCAATCTTTGGATAATTATCAAATTTACATTCACATGATGTCCGGCTAATGCCCCATACGAGCGCGCATCGCCCATTATCGCGATCTGGTTAGGTTTTGGCATTAAGGCGTGAGCTCCAATTAATTGGCCCCAACACTAAACAAAATGAAGCAATTACAAAATGCCAAAACAAAGTCGAGGCGTTCCACTCGAGAAGTGTTGAGCCGCAATTAGCGGCCGCAGTAATAAGCCAGTTCGCCAGACAGACGGGTCTACTCGCAAAAGCCGGGACATATGTATGTACGTATATATTTTTATTTATATGTATATATGTGTGTCTGTCTGCTTATAAACAAATATTTAAAACGCGACTACAACCTTGACATTGAGCGCTGACAAGTTGCGTAAAAGATGTGCAGCGAAGTGGAAAGTAAGGTAAATAAATTGAAAGTGCTGCACGTGGAGTTACCCTGTAAGCAGTGCTCAAAGCATTCCAATAATAAACATTCCAAATTGCGTAAAGCAAGCAAAAAAGATCCTAAAATTAATTAAAGGCTAGTCATGCCCAACAAACAGCATTGCAGGGTATGTATAGTGCATGTTTTTGTATGATTTGATTAGCGACCGACAAACGTGTCTTTTAATGGCAACTCGCAGCTGACCAAAAAACTGCACACACACAAAAAAAAAAAAAAAATAACAATAAACATAAATAAACGGGTAAACAAAAATGTTAAGAACGTTAGAAACAGTTAACGCAACAATGCCAAAACGGTCGAAATGAGTCACTTAGCCAACCAAAACGGGTTTATTTCTGATCTTACAAATCAAGATGAGCTCAGTGCCAATCGATGTGGGCATAGAAATCCAGTTGAATATCTCGAACCTAGGGATCAGAATCTGCTGAATGGCTGCTGAATGGCTGCTGAATAGCTGCTGAATAGCTTAGGACCAACGAAGTGTCGCTAAATTGAAGCTTTCGCTTGTCTTATATATGTATGTAAATGCTATATATATGTAAGTATATATGTACAGATCTGTTATTTATATTTTGTGTGATTTGCTTTACCTTTATCTTTCCTCTCGCTATTTCTGGCTTTTGCTTCGTCGTGCGTCTTCTAATTGAAAATTCAATCGTGATTTTTCACCACTTTCACATTCACAATGAAAATAAAATGATAAGCATAAAATTGATGCGAATGCAGCATTTGATTATTTATAAACAATTTGTTGTTTATTGTTTTGATGGTGTTTTTTATTTTTTACACTTTGTTTTTATATGTTAAATTTTGTTTATGTTTGTGATTTCTTTATTATAACACACTGAGGAAATTTGATATTTCAGATCTAGTTTGTTAGGAATGCAAATTAAAAGATTGGACTCGTGATTCGCAGTAGTTAATCAATATTTTTTAAATATATACCTATTCCTAACTGCATATTAAGTTTCACTTTAATTTACAACACACGTACTTTACATGCAACTGTCTTTGGCTATTTTTGTGGCTGGAAAACTTATTTTCCACACACACACACACTCTCTCTCACACTCTTACACACTTACACACTTAAAGCCCGAGTCATAAGTCAAGACTTTCAATTAAGCGGCTTAAAGACGACAAACTTCGGTGGTAATAGTGAAAAGATGCTTACGAAAGTATCCGTGTATCTTAGTATCTTTGTATCTGTGCAGTTACATATGTGTCTGTAGGTATGTGAGTGCGGTAAAAGTGTAAAAATTACACTGCTACAACAAAAACAACAACAACAACAACAGCAGCAGCAGCAGCAGCAGCAGCGGCAGTGGCAGAAACTTGCGCTTTCACAAAAAGATTGCAGTTTGTACTAATCCATGATTTGCCATATGCATTTTTCTCCTAAACATCGAGCGACAAATCGAGATGAATCTTTAGCATTAAGCGCTGGCACACGGTTCCGGGTTGAATGACAGAGACGCATTACCCGGACCACACGATACATACACACGTACATATTTATCTGTGTGTGTGTGTGCAGCATTGATTTGTATTGGCGATCGATTTAAAATAAATTAAAATACACGCACAGCTGCCCAAATACAATGGAAGTTGCTTCATGTGTGTGTGTATATGTGTGTGTGTGTGTGAAAGTACGCAACGAAAAACAAATCAAAGTGGAAAACCGTTGCCAGCCCATTTCGAAATGGAAAATTGTCAACGCACATTGAACTTGACGACAAAAGAAATGCAGCGCACGAGCTACTGAAAGAGACAGAGGCAGGGACAGAGAGTGAGAGGGAACATGCCTCAATTTACAGTTAAGCGACGCAGACGCAGACGCAAACGCAAAGATGCAAAACTCGAATAAGACTTTCGGCCAGAGGAATGCGAAATGCGAATGCGAAATGCGAAATGCACTTGCCGCGCCAACTTTTTTGCTCAGCGAAAAAAAATAAAAAATAAGGAAAAAAAAGTGAAGGGGCCGCAGCAGCCGGGATCAGCGAGACCTGTGCCCAGTATAGCCCCCACCCTACTCCTTTCCGTCCTCCCTCCATGTGTCTCTGAACATTTGTCTGTGTCTAAAGATATACAGATACACAGACTAGCCGGCGCATAGCGGTACTTTGAGTGGGCATGACGAGGAGCTAATGACTCGGCGCCTCGTTCGACAGACACACGATTTACAGGAAGTTGGCAATTTCGGTTAGCCAGGCAGCCAGTTGAAGAAGGAGAAGAAGAAGAAGAAGAAACTAATGTTGATTGGAGCTGCTGTGGGCTATTTAGAGAGGCGTATATGATGGGCGGCTGGCAGGCAGCGTTAAGCATGTGCACGAATAACAATTGCAACGGGGCGGGGTTAATGATCAATTCACAGTCAAATCTTTCACAAGTCTCTGCTATATATTATCTAATTTTTCAGTTACTCTTTTCATTTACTTCATATTTGAATTCATTATTTTCAATCAAATGCCACAGGTTAATTTTCCTACAGTTTTATCTCACAGTCTTACGAATATTTTATGCTCTCTGTATACAATTTATTCCAATTCCATAAAATTATTCATAATTTTCACCAATTTAAAAAAACCGTTATCACTTCTCTTACATATGCTCGAAATACTAATTATTTCGCTTAGCTTTAGTTTTGCTCATTTTTCACTTGGTTTAATTTGATAATTAGCCGCAAAGTACGCGGCAACACGTCGTCAAAAAGATACGCGAAGAAACTCTACGGAAGAAACTGAGTACAAGCAGACGGCAATCGGGCCGATAATCAAAAAACGCGCGCGTTACGAACGCGCTGCGTTTCAAACTCAGACTGTGGCAAAAGCGAGCGAGCGGCCAGGCAGGCGCGCCAGCAGCGAGCTAAAAAAAACCTGACTCAGTGCGAAAGCAGCGCAGCTGCTGCTTAAGCGGCTTAGAAAAAAGGCCAAAAGCGCAGAGCGGCACACAGCGGAAGAGAGAGAGAGTGTGAGAGAGAGAGAGAGAGAGAGAGAGAAAAAGCGGCAACGAGTGCGAGCTGCCGAAAGTTGAGAGTAAAGGCCAAGCGGTTGCAGCAGCTTTAACGCTCAGCTGTTGCAACTTGACCAGCTATGGCGGTAAACATACAGGGTGTCAAATGTGCAACAGGTGATTAAAAAATTGATATTTAGGCAAAAGATTTTATTTTCACTTATAATAGTTACATTCATTTTTAAATATTATCTTAAACTACTGATTTATTGGCATTCTTCTTCTAATTGCACAATGAATGCAAGCGATACTTTCTCTGATCCGTTAATTTTATAACCAATTTAAATGATTGCAAGCGGGAACTGTGAGTGTTGCAAAGTACTCATTGAGCAGGCGAGATATCAATGAGTACAACTATTATTTGATTGTGAAGTATCGGCAACAAGTTCAAATGCTTGAGTAGTACTCAGTGAGCAGCCCAGGTATCGATAAATAAAACTCTCTTTAATTCAATTGTAAAATATTGGTCAATTTAAAACTGATTGCCAACCATGTTATCGAAAAATATACCGATTGTTTTACAGCTGATTTCAGTTTTGTTGTTTATGAAATTTGCTTGGGCAACCGACATGGCCTCTCAAAATTGCTTGTTCTGTGATATTTCAAATGGGAAAACTGATACAATTTTGGAAGTAGATACACATGAATTTGCAATATTTAAAGATATTCGACCGGCATCGCAATATCATTATCTGATCGTGCCAAAGCAGCATTATGATAGTCTAAAGGTCCTCGATCAATCGCACGAGAAAATGGGTTCGTAGATAAGGCATTTACCTTAATCTATACCTATTAACTGACATACAAATTTATAATTTCAAGTGTTGCGCATGGAAGAAGCCCTCAAGAACTTTTTTACATTAAAGGGAATACCCACTTCGGATGCTCTGTTTGGCTTCCATTTTCCGCCTTTCATCTCCGTGAAGCATCTGCACATGCATGGAATTGCACCAAGATCCAGAATGGGATTTTTTTCTCGTATGGTTTTTAAACCTTCGACGGCTTGGTTTAAAACTGTATGTACTGTATATTCAATATATTCCATATATTTGGTAAATGTCTCCCTCGCTCTCCTTTTTAGGTTCAGGAAGCACAAATTTACCTAAAGCAAAAAATTTAGTCCTTTAACGAGTTTCAAGCACTGCCCAAAGAGTCTTCTCCAGCCAATTGGTTTAATTACAATTAAATAAAGAATTCCATATTTTATTTTTGTTTTATGACATACTAAGAAGAGAAAACTAAATTATTAGGTAGATTATATTTTTATAAAACGGGGACCCATTGCCTACACATAATTAATAAATATTAAGCTACTAGTCGGTACATATTTGGATTTGTTTACGATTATATAAATCTATTTTAATACCACTCCACTCTTTTCATCCTTCGTGCCTCGGGCTTTCCAGGAATGTCAATTCAGATCATCTATTTAACAAATATTTTAACCTTGTTCAGTTTCATGGCTATGCATGTGCCTCTTCAGATAGGAGCTCCTGAGGAATGGCATCAGACAGATGCCGCACTTGAACGGCCGTTCGTCGGTGAGGTGCACCCGCATGTGCCTCTGAAGGGAGGTCCGCTGGATATATGCCGCCTGGCACTGGTCACACTTGTACGGTCGAGTGCCGGTGTGGATTCGTTTGTGGATCGTGAGATTCGCAGCATTAGTAAAGCTTTTCAAGCAGATGACGCACTTGAAGGGACGTTCTCCGGTGTGGATGCGAATGTGCTCATTGAGTCGCCCGCGCTGGGTGAAAGCCTTCACACAGTGAGGACACTTGAACGGCCGCTCGCCTGTGTGAGCACGGATGTGATCTGCAAGATTTCCCGTATTGAGGAACTTCTTTGAGCATATTTTGCATTTGTGCTGCCGCTTGCGGGTGTGGAATCGTTCGTGTATGATGAGCTTCTTCTTACTGGAGAACTCCTTGCCACAGGTTGGGCATAAATGTGAGTTCTTATTGCTAGTGGAGCAGGGATCAGAATCCTCTTCAAGAAAGCTCTTGCTGCTCGTTTCGCAAGAAACGTTGCATTCAATTATTGTCTCGGTTTTGACCTGGCTGGGTGAAAGGGCATCCGGGATCAAAGTCTCCGATGCATTCGATTGCGTTTCTGCGAATTCGCCGTCGTCTATCTGTGAGGTAGAAAACTCTTCGCTTTGCTCCTGCTCGATCTTGACAGAACTCACATTAGTTTCTGGGCATTCGGAGCCATCTACAATTGCACTGAGAGCCTCTTCGGCTTGCTCCTGCTCGACCTTGACAGAACTCATATTATTATCTAGGAATTCGCGGTCGTCCATATTTGAAGTGAGATCCTCTTCGTTTTGCTCCTGTTTGATTTTTACAGAAAACATATTTTCTGCCCATTCTGGCAGGTTCAAATCCTCTGAATTGTCGACCATATCCCGGTAACCCAGTTGCTCCACAAAATACTGATGACTCTCCAGGTACATGCGCTTAAATCTGAAGCAGTCCCGAACAGTGAGAATGCAAGACACACATATATTCTGAGGCAGAGCATCTTTATAGAATATTTCACAGTTCGTACACTCCATAAGCATCTCTGCCAGCGTTGGGTCGCCTGGTGGGTTCGTTGCGTCAAGGAATATATCCACTAGATCAACATCGGTGTCTCTGCAAACGCGGCAGATCTTCACCATGGCTGAACTTTACTTATTTCTTAATGTAAACAATTTAATTTTCTCAATCCAAGTATCTTGTGCTAATTCTGTATACCTTTTGTGTATTTGTCTAATTACTTTCTGGTATTTTAGGGCTATTATGGTTTGGTTACACTGCAATAATCGCTGCTTACAAACAGAAAACAGAACAACTACCTCATTATTTAAAATATGCATATAAACTACAGTGTAGGGGATATTCTCTTTTAATATTAATTGATAGAAGACTGTTGCCTGCATTGGAGTTTAGCATAAATGAGTTTTTTAAATAAAATTTACCGATTAGATAGAAACGATACCTGTGGACGATGAATATTAAGTATCGCCAAAGCTTCGAGATGAGCAAGATACAGTAGTGCACAATCGATAAGATAAATATGATATTTTATTTAAATAATATTATTTATATTATCTTTGGTGGGCAAATATATTAAGATCTTACTTTGCAGCCACTTCGCTTTACATCTATGTGTTGCCTTGAATTTGTCTAAGAATGTAATCAAAACATATAAAGTAAAACTACACATTTTTAAGAATATGTATATGTATATATGTATATTGTTGCTAATCAGAAATTGCGCTTAGCTTACAATAGCAAAAATATTGTAAACAGCCAATAGCTGAAAAAAACTGGTTGGTAGATGAAACGGTTATTAGCTGAACTCTTCCTCAAAGCAGTATGTGCCAACCTACCTAGCTTTAACTATTATTTTAAAACTTAACTTTTATTATTACGGTCTATTATGTTTAACAGACAAGATCCAAAATCTGCCCAACATTATTGAGTGGAATCATTCACGACAGTTGCAATTTTTAATTTATTTTGTTCTTTATGAGAAATTATTATTATGAGATATTATTGTTATTAAACTTAACAAATTACATAACAATTGTATACTACACATATACTATCTTAATAAAGATCAAAGGTTGGATACTTGAATTTTTATATGAATAATCATGCATTTATGGAAAGTTGATAACGGATTAAAGGAGTGCCTAGAACATACTATGAGAAATACCCATAAGTACCTCTTGAGATCCCTCTTGCGAACCTTCATCCGAGTCAAACAATTTTAATATGGATTTTCAAAATATTGCTTTATTTATAATGCGTGGCGTAAGCCTGGAACACTTTTTCCCATGGCTCCCATATAAATGCTAACCACAGCAAGTTTTTGGCGTATCCTTTCCAGGGTTATTTTCATCTGGAATGTTGGCTATGTTGCGGACGAACCTTTGATGATGTCCGCCATGTCCTACTGGTGGGTCATCTCGAAATTCCTGGGAATGTGCTGCAATTGTATTGTAAACATGTTTAAAATTATAAACTAATTTTATATTTTGTCATCTTGCCTGCTGACAAGCTGAAAACAACACCCAGGACGAGCAGAGCGAGGAAGAATATCTTCATGATGGAGCTTGTGTGGTCTTCGAGTGGCTAATGTAGTAAATCACACTGTTGGGTCGTTATATATACCCGATCTCTTCTATGGCTGCCTCTGGCATTATCCATTTGTAATAAATGGGAACAGGTGAAACTCTAATTGGATCGGTTAATTTGTTTGGGTAAAACCATTCACATAACATATGTCCAAAGGGCGATAATAAGCACTCAGCGTATAAGTACATATATTGTACTTGATTCTGTAAAGCCAGACACAACGAAAAATCAAACAACTTTGTTAAAAAATGGGCAACACAATTATTTAAAATGCGGAACTTCTAGGGTATGTTGTTATTAAATTTATTTATTGCCTAAAATTGTAAAGAAAAGAAAACATTATAACAACAAATCAATTTGCAAAAGTTGAGCAAATGAGTATTTAATTAATAGATCTCTTAATAATGCTCGGAACCCATACTTCATACTCAAACATCCCAACCACATTGTAAGACCCATATAGAAATGTTATAAAAATGTTGTATTAATGGTCTTATATGGTGTGATTGAAATGATGATTTGGTTTGATTGGTTGGGTGCTCCATAAATTAAATTATTTATATTTGTGATTTTTCTTTCACAGCAGAAAAAGGACGTCAATCAAATATGTATCTACAACGTACAATAGAGCTTTTATATAGTATGAAGGTTCTTAATTACTGTTGATATATGCATTAAACTAAGGTTTACAGATGCGAAGTAGCGATCATCGTGGAAGTGTGCATCGTAGTCAGCGAATTGATGGGCAAGTCAAAAATTAATTAATATCTCTAGAGAACTTCATGTACTGCTGCCGTTGTTATTACTTTGTCGGGGCTTTAATATTAACTTCCCGGTATGGGGTTCCAAATCCAAGGCGAAATCTGTGAGCACTGAGCGTGTGCGCGACGTTATTATCTGCGGCGCCACAACTAGCTTCTGTATGCCCAAAATGAAGAGCACGATCAATGTGACGGTGGCCACAGTAAAGACGGGGTGAATCCATAGGGATTCCGTCAGAGGCACAACGGTTGTACGCGGATCTTTCAGCCAATACCAGGCACTTATTGCAGTGCATACGGACAATGCGGATAGTATAACTGTAAATACGAATTGATGAAAAAAAATGTGTGCACAACAATAATAGATGTTGCTGCTTACTGCGCCAGCGGAACGTGGATGGCCTGTACGATGAAACCACCTCGGTAAGTCGCCGCTCAAATGCCTTCAAATCTTCGCAAGCTGATGGTTCCATCGCGCCAATTTCCTCGATGCTCGTGGCTGTCTTGATGTGTTTGAAATTGTCCAGTTTATTTGTGTAATTTTTTCCTTTATTTTGATAAGATTTCACATTTAATTTGTTTTTGTGTTGAGTTTAATCCTAAATAATCCAAAATTTTAATACCAAAAAATAAATACCATATTCTAGACATTCGTTCAGAATGCCTTAAAGTGAGTGCGGGGTAAACAACGAGCAGCTGATTGATTGATAGCTGTTTATCAACCCTACGTTTGACTCGTCACCCAACACTCTCTTAACGAAATGCGTTAACAAACACTTTACGAGTCCGCCATAAATAGTTTGCAGCAAAAAGATTTGATAAATATTTAAGCATGAGTAGTAAAGAATGGAAACGCGTGGTCAAGTTAGAGAGTATATGAAAATTCGTCAGCAGAAGCGTTACAAACGCGCTGACGAAATCAGGGAAGCTTGGATCAAAAACTGGTAAATGAGCTGAAAAAAGATAATGTAGCACTTGGCGTCTATTTACTCTGTTTCTTTATCCAGGGATGAGCACAACCACAATGTGCAGGACTTATATTGCGACTCGAAGGTATGGCAGGCAAAACCGTATGATCCACCGCATGTGGACTGTGTTAAGCGTGCGGAGTGTAACCAGCTATAATTCCACCAACAGTGGACCGCAACGACCTTCATTGCGTGATCAACGCCGTCACACCGATACCCACGATGTACACATGGGCGCCCACACAGCAGAATTTCATGGTGGAGGATGAGACAGTGCTGCACAACATTCCATACATGGGTGACGAAGTGCTGGACAAGGATGGCAAGTTTATAGGAGGAGCTGATCAAGAACTACGATGGCAAAGTGCACGGCGATAAAGATCCATCATTCATGGATGATGCCATTTTTGTGGAGTTGGTGCATGCGTTGATGCGCTCACATAGCAAAGCAGTTGGAAGAAGCGGTACCGAGTCCGTCTGTCAAAGCAGAAACCGTAACAACGGCTAAATTAAAGGAGGAGGATGAGAAAGAAGGAAACGCCAGCGTTGTCAGAGTCACCGCCAGAAGCTTCATCATCTACTGCAGAGAAGGAGGATACGCCAACTGCGGAAGTCGAGGCGGACACAAAGTGCAAAGTGAGGAAAGTTAAGGAGAAACTTCCGTTTCCGGCACCTATCATATTCCAAGCTATTGGCTATTTCGGATAAAGGTTTTACTAAGAACTGAAAGAAAAGTGTGTTTAGGACTAATAACTGGCGAATATTTTAAGCCATTGTTTTATCAGACACCTCGAACCGATTGACATCAGGATCGGGACGTCCGCAGCC
>JBAMCK010000256.1:0-17842 GCA_037075185.1 Drosophila pseudotalamancana
AAGCTAGCTGTATTGTGTGATTAAGTCCATGCTGTCGCGACATCCCGTCCAAAGCTGATGTTGCGGTTCGCAACATAGCACTGGTCAGCCAGGGTTGCCCACACGATTTAGAGAAATGCTTATGCGGCACCAAGATGAGGCGGCTTGGTTGTGGATCGACGGCTATAACAATGGTATAGTTGTAAGTCGGTCTGAAGGTGTTTCCATCGGGGTGAACAAAATTTGTTGGTTTTACAGGTCCAGCAGATGCCAATTGTTATAGCAAATAATGCCAATAAGACATATATTGTTGTTAAGTGGGTGGAGTTTAAGTTGTTCATCTCTATTATTCCATTTTGCGTGTTTAGAGCTTGCAGGTGGAGCTTATGCAGATTGATATCGTTTATTGTATTATTTATTTTTATGTCTTCGAGTTCGGGAATTAAGAGAATGTATTCTTCCGTATAGTCCATCTCTGTGTCATCGTATTTCAATTCATTTATATCAATGGAACAATTTTTTAACGTAATAATGGCTGATCCGTTAATTCTTTTTGGTCTGTTCCTTAATGATTTCTTCGTTGCCGATATCTCTGATGTCGCATGTTGTCGTTTCTTCATTTAGAATGCCTTTTAGGCATTGTTGGTTGATTGTTGGAGTTGTGTTGTCTTCGCAAATATGTGTTTGATAGACTTTGGGAAATTTGTTTGTTATTTGTTTGATTAGGCCAGCTTGGTTATGTATTACATATTTAGGTAACATTAACATTTTGGTCTTATTAATAGGTATAGGAATAATGTGCAATAACTCATAATTGGTTTTATCGAATATTGGTATGTTAATTCTAAAGGTTACAGTTTTTTCTGTAATTATTGTAACTAAAGTTAATAGTCTAAATAAATGTTCTTCGTTTAATGTCTTAAAAATGTTATCTTTATAATTCTTAATGAATAAGTTTATATTAACTGTTTTATATTTACATGGTCGGTAATGTTTTTGAATCTTATTGTTATGTCGTTATTAATAATATTTTGTTGATTTATGTTCTTAATTATCTTTCTTTCGTTTTCTTCTAGCTTGTTAAATTCGTTCGTAATAATTGCTTCGTCCTTGGTGTCCATGTTACCAGTTACTACTTTAATTACGTTTCCTAGTCCGTTAATTAGCCCTCTTCTATTTCTGATTTTTGGTAATAGTGCATTAATTTTATGTTTTACTTGTGTTATTTTGTTTAGGGACTTAATAATTTCGCCTGAGAATTTTGCATCTTTAAGGTCATTCAACGCTATTTCAAATTTGTTTACATTATCAATTGAATCTTGTAGGTTAATTTTATGAATTAAATATTTAAGTGAAATTAAAATTTTTGCGTTACCAAGATTTATTTGTGCCACCTTATCATTATCCGTTAAATGTTGAATATTTATTAATTGCCCGTTTATGTTGTAGCATTTGTAAGGGGTTGTATAGTTAATGTATTTTTTCTTAGTCTTTTCTTTATTTAAAATTTATGTATCTTTTGGTTATTTCTAGAAATAAATGTTATCTCTGTGTCTCTGGGTACTATGTGTTAAGTAAATCTTGGGGTTAACTTGTTCCGTCTGTTTTCTTTTGTGAAAATCGTGTCACCTATGTCTAAAGGTAAGGGTTCCTGTCGGTCCTTGATTCTGAATTCCATTTTGTTTTTCATTTCCTCTGCTATTTTAGGATATAGATTTGCTTGAAACGCGTTTAACTTTTGTAGATAATCGTGTTGATTATCGAACGTCGTTTCTCTGTTAAATAAATGGGTTTTGCCTTGGAACACATCATATGGAGTATATTTAGTCCCTAAGTGTATGGCGTTGTTGTAAGTAATAAAGGTTTCAGTCAGGGTTTCATCATGATCGCAAGTTATTAGTACTTCTTTCTTTTTAGTTACCTCGATTCGGTATATTTCAGTCAGTGTTGAATGTAGTCTCTGGACTGTGGAGTTACTCGAGGACTGTTGGAAAGAGGTAATGTGCAGTTGAATATTGTATTGGTCACAGAAATCTTTGAAAATTTTCCCGGCAAACTCCGGGCCTTGGTCGCAAACTATTTTTTGTGGGATTCCAAAAAGTCCCATACAATTTTTTATGGATCTGACTATATTGAGACTATCACGAGATGGGATTGTATAGCCTGAGGAAAATTTGGAAAATTTTTCAATAATAGTCAAAACGGTTTTAGCGTTTATGATATAGAGATCTATATGGAGAATTTGCATGGGTAGAGAAAGACTTTCGGTTTCTTGGTATATGAGTTTTTGCGGTTGCCTGTCGTATTTCAAGGCTTGGCATGTATCGCAGTCATTGATAATTTTAGAAATTATTGTTTTCAATTGTGGTGAGTAGATTTTTCTCTTTGGGTGAGCTAAAGTTTCATCGATCCCTCTATGGTTACTATCTTTGTGATATTTTTTAATTTCTACTTCGAGTTTACCTATTTCTGTTATATCTTCTAATAGGTTTGTACATCTTATTATTTTGTACATTTTTATAGGCAAGAAGTATTCTAGTAAGGTTTCTTCAATAATTTTGAAAATGTCATCTGGTGCCAATATAGCGTATGTTTTATTTGGTTTAAGAATCTTTGAAAAAATGTGGGCCAATTTAGTTTTGTCGAGGGTTTTCTCGGAAATCGTTCTTCTTAGTTTGTTTTTAAAAGGTGTTGTAGTTATTAACTGTGCTCTGTTATTTTTTTGGAATATAATTTGAAAATTAAATTCGTTAATGGGTTTATTCGTTACTTGTATCTTTTCTTTTAGGGTACTGTCCTGGTTGCTAGTGTTCCGCGGTAATGCGGCTAAGACCATCTGCCACAACGTTTTCAGATCCTTTTTTCTCATAATCGTACTCTAGTAGTTGGAGTTTCCAACGAACTAATTTTGAGTTTGGTTGTTTAAAATTCATCAGCCAAGTTATTAGTCGATGATCTTTAACGATTTTGAACTTTTGACCGAATAAATAGGGTCGGAAGTGTTTCGTTGCCCAAATAATCGCTAACATCTCTTTCTCAACCGTGGAGTAGTTTAACTCCGTATTAGTAAGGGTTCGACTAGCGAATGCAATCGGTCTCTCGTTGTTATCTGAACCTTGTGATAACACGGCACCAATTGCCACATTACTTGCATCGGTTGTAAGGGTGAATGGTTTGTCAAATTCGGGGTATTGTAGTAGCGGGTCATTGCAAAGTAGTGTCTTACAGGTTTCGAATGCGTTAGTGAACTCGTTACTAATCTTTACTGCACTCCTTCCTTTTAGCTGCTGTGTTAAAGGCTTTGTAATATTTGAAAGTCCCTTATGAATTTACGATAATAGCCTAAAAGTCCTAGGAAAGATTTAATTTGCTTCCTGGTTTTAGGAATAGGAAATGATTTTATGGTTTCAATCTTTTTAAAATTTGGTTTGATTCCCTTATTTGTTATAATATGCCCCAAATATTCAATTTCCTTTCTTAGGAAGTCTGATTTACTAGGTTGGAGCTTCAGACTTGCGTTGTTAAGTCTAGTGAACACTGTATGTAAATGTAACATGTGTTCTTGAAGTGAAGGTGAGAAAACGATTATATCATCTAGATATATTAGGCAGTATTTGCCATTTAAATCTGTTAAAATGTTGTCCATAACTCTGTGGTACGTAGCAGGAGCGTTAGTAAGGCCGAAAGGCATTCTAGCGAACTCGAAATGACCGTCAACGGTAGAGAAAGCTGTTTTATCTATATCTTTTGGGTGCATTTCAATTTGGTGATAACCTCTGGCTAGGTCTAGAGCTGTAAAGTATTTTGCTCTACCGATCGTGTCTAGAACATCGTTGATGTTGGGCATAGATATTGGGCATGATATCTGTCCTTGACTGTTTTCTCGTTTAATTTGCGGTAATCGATAACTAATCTCCATTTGGTAATATTAGATTTATCTTTCTTTTTTGCTACTAGAAAAGTTAGAGAGCTCCAGGGTTAATAAATATGTTTGATAATGTTTTGATCAAGAAGTTGTTGGATTTGAGCGTTAATTTATTTCTTTTCCCTGATACTGTATCGGAATGGTTTTGTATGTATTGGGATTTGGTCAGTAGTTTTAATCTGGTGTTCAACCAGATTAGTGAAGGTTAAGGGTTTTCCTTCTCTATAAAAGATATTTGGGAATTTTGAGCAAAGTTTCTTGAGTTCATTCGTTTCTTCCTCATTTAGGTGTTCGGTGTGGATAATTGGTTCTGTGTCAAAGACCTTAGTCTTAGTTACTGTGATTGTATTTACTTCAAGATAATCCTCTTCCTCGTATTTATAGACTTCTAATGGGGAGTCGATATAAAATTTCTGTTCTTGATTGAAAAAATTGTTTATTTCCATTAGACTGATATTATTATTCGCGGTATAAAGTCCGCCTGATATAAATACTTATTTAGAGATTGAGGTGGGTTCAAAGTAGAATGTGCCGTCTTTTAAATTGACAGCTATCGGAATGATTTTCTTTGACTCTTCTTCTATAGTGTGTTGAGTGGGTACTATTTTTCCTTCTAATTTGTATATTGAATGTTTTTGTGCTTAGAGATTGTTTAGGAATGTCTACTATAGCTCCAAGTTGTTTAAGAATGTCTATTCCGATGAGTCCATCAAAGTAGTCATGCAAATTGAACAGTAATAATGAATATGAAGTAAAATCGGTGAATTCTTTAAAGAGAAGTAAATGGGTTTTTTTGTGCAAGGGATGTGTATTTAAAACTGTTTTGATATTGATTGATCTCTGTAAAATAAAGTGATTTTCCTGAGCTACTAATTTCGGATTTATAAAAGAAAATGTTGATATAGGGAAGAGGTGATCCTATGTTTTTACTGATTAGGTACCCTGACTGTTATTTGAGGCTTCTGTGTGAAAATTTGCTTGTTCGCTGTAGTTATGTAATTGTGGTTCTGAGTCCACGTTATGCATCTGTCCTCTGTTCTGGGGGCATGAGGAGTATTTACCCCTATCTTCGTATTTCCTATCTACCTCTTTGGGTATGATAGCCGGAAAATTATTGTTTCGTCTTTTGTTATTATCTCTGTCATAGCTTTGTTGGTGTCCACGTTTGTCCAAGCGTCTTTCGTTGTTTCTACCATATTCATTATGTTGTTGACTATTGTATCTTGGGTTTATAGTTTTGTGGTACGATGTTATTGTCTTTTCTGGTTCTGTTGGGAAAAGTAAATCTCTCGTTCCTTCAGAGCCCATTCAAAAGCCTCACGAATGTTAGTTGGTTTCATGGCCGTGACCGCTGTGCCTAATGGCCCTGAATTCCAGATAGAAATGAATTTAGGCAAATGTCGGCAAAGAGTTTTTTCTTAGTTTTGATTAATGTTGGTTCGATTTCCTTTGTGTCTGTCAATCTAAACAATGCGATTTTAATTTCGCATACTTTTTCGTATAAGGCTCGAAGTGGTAATGAACTTTGAACCAAACTATGTAACTCGTACATTAAAGTTGGTTCATCTCTTTTATCGGAACAATGTAAGATGAGAGCATCCTTTATTTCATCCCAATTAAGGCTAGCTCCTTCCTCTATTATAGCTTCATAAGCTTTTCCCTCAATTTTGTTCCTAATAGTTCTTAAGAGCATTTGGCCATATGGTGTCTGTTCGGTTCTTCTAATGAGGAGAAGAATTTCTTCTACATTGGTGATAAATTCACTAAGGGTTTTCGAATTTCCGTCATAAGTTGGCAAGAAGCGAATTGCATCCGGAATTTGTATTGTAGTCAAGAAGTCCAAATGATTGTTTATTATTGGAGCCTGTTTGGGTGGGGGAGAGCTCGAAGTAGTTGTCATTGGTGTTATGTCTTCGGTTCTCATTACTGTCCGGTTTTCCCTAATGTCCGTTAGGCTACTGCTAATTCTAGTTCTACTTCTAGTGTTTGGGATAAGTTTCTTAACTTTACCTATAGTCGGCATTAATTGAATTAATAATTGTATATATATGTATGTGTATGTGTATAATGTTATGTTCTTTTTTCTTTCTTCTTATATATAGTTATATATCCATAAACACACCCACATCTTTGACACCACTGAAATATGATATAAACTATATCGTTTAATGTAAACAATGTCAAAACCCCAATCTTTGTCACATCCAATAAACAAAACATACTAACCACTTAAGCCCAATGACCCAAAGAGCGCGACTCAACTTTAAACAAATCAAACCAGCCACTTAAGTCCAAAGAGCGCGACTTGCCACTTAAAAACTTAAGAACGCAATTCGGGACCACAGTACTAACATATAGAAATATTCTGATATTAATAAGAACACAAATGTACTCAAACCCTCAGTTTAAGTTTTGATCCTGAAGCCGAAGAACATTATCTCAGTGAATAAAAATCTTATACTCCGACCAATTTAAATAAACAGTTTTTTTTATTACGGATCGGTCGTAAAATATTTAATTATATATATGTCAGAGTATAAACATATTTTGACCACGGTACGTGTGTGTAACATTATGAACATAGTTTGACCACTGTACATGCAAGACGCTGCTGCGCAACGAGTTTGGTAGATTCTTAGAATTAGTCTACAACGTAGAATATGACTGGCGACAGGATACCGTACGAGCGAGGCGACGGCGTTGTCGCGTTGTCGCCAAGTGTAGTCCAGCTTGCGTATATTTATAAGAAGCATAGCTCGATGCTTGATCAGGCAGAGAGAGCAGAGTCGCGCACAGAGATAGAGATACCTCTAAAATTTTTCTTCAACATGCCTCGGAGAATCAAGTAGAAACAATAAAAGAAACCCCTTCATATTAATCACTATGAATAGTATCCCTTTGAAATGTATGATTGATACAGGATCATCAATCAACATTATGAAAGAAAACTATTTTAATTTCAATACAGTTTTAGATAAACTCAAAGCTCATACCATTAATGGTATAATCCAACTCACACATAGTACACTATTAACACCTAGTAAACTTTGTCCGATTGAACAAAAATTTTACATTCATAATTTTTCGAAAAAATACTATATCTTACTAGGAAGAAGTTATTTAGAAGCATGTAATGCCGTTATAGATTACAAAAATGAATCAGTTATACTAGGCAAACACACTTTTTATTTCAAAGAAAACGAAATTTAAGAAAAAATAAAATTAAAAGATATTCCATTTAATTACTCTTTAAACAATGACTTGACAGAAACAAACCAATTCAGACTTGATCATCTAAATGATAAACAAAGAGAAAAATTGATAAAAATATTGTATAGTTTTAAAGATATTCAGTACCACGAAGATGACAATTTGACTTTCACTAGTACTATAAAACATACAATTCTAACTAAATATGAAGACCCACTATATCAAAGACCTTATAAGTATGCACAAATATATGACAATGAAGTCAATAAACAAATTAGAGAAATGATAAAACAGGGAATAATTCAAAAATCGAATTCTCCTTACTGTTCAACTATTTTGTTAGTACCAAAAAAAGGCGATGCTTCTAATAAGGCAAAATTTAGGTTAGTCATAGACTACCGACATCTGAACGAAGTCACAATAGATGACAAGTTCCCAATCCCAATCATGGATGAAATCCTTGATAAACTAGGGAAGTGCCAATACTTCACAACCTTAGATCTTGCAAAAGGATTCCACCAAATACAAATGGATCCTAAGTCAATTCCAAAGACCGCATTTTCCACCAAATATGGCCATTACGAATACACACGAAAAATGCACCAGCTACGTTTCAACGTTGCATGAACAATCTTTTAGAAGATTTAATCTATAAAGATTGTTTGGTCTATTTAGATGACAATAAAGTGTATTCCACTTCATTGGAAGAACACTTGTTATCATTGACTAGAGTATTTAGCAAACTTAGAAATTCTAATTTAAAACTCCAATTAGATAAATGCGAGTTCTTAAAAAAGGAAACGGAGTTCTTAGGTCATATAATTACGACCGAAGGCATTAAACCAAACCCTAATAAAATCAACGCAATCATAAAGTTTCCAATGCCTAAACACCTAAGGAAATAAAATCATTCCTTGGACTAACAGGATTTTACAGAAAATTCATACCCAATTTTGCAAAAATTACAAACCAGCAACTGTAAACCTTAAAAAGGGTGCAAAAATCGATGTAAACAAACCAGACTACAAATTAGCTAAGAACAAAGCACTTAACAACAAATAGAACTCCAGCGGACATTTTCATTTACATCCAGGTACACCCTTATATGACACACAAGCGAATAAAGCAGACAAAATCAAAAACCTTAACAAGGACAGAATCAATTTCGAAATAGACACAAAATACAAAAAAGCCCCTTTAATGAAAACAAAAACAACTACACCATTTAAGAAAACGGGCGAAATAACCAAAATAAATGAAAAACATTTCATTGAAACAAATAGAGGCAGAAAAGTAACACACTATAAATCAAAATTTAAAAAGAAAAAGAAAACTAATAAAAGTAAATACAACACTTAATTACAGATCAACAACGAACGAAAACTTATAAAACGACCTTGTACTTCATTATTCTACTAATATGCAACACGTACTTGGTAAAAGGACAAAATATTGACATTAACCCCATTAAAGCAAGAAACGGTTACCTAATATTTAAGACAGGAACTATGAACTTACCAATAAATTACAAACATCACTACCTTAAAGTAAACTTAACCCAAATAGACATAACATAACATATAAAAACCTATGTACCTATGGGAAAAACTCGATAGAGAATGAATGGAATCAAAATAATAAATCGTCATAAACGAGGATTATTTAATATAATGGGATCAATGTACAAATATCTTTTCGGTACTTTAGATCAAGAAGATAAAGAAGCATTAGAAGAAAAAATTAATACTATTCAAGAAAACTCTTACAAGCTCATGATATCAATCGTATAATAGAAACAGTAAACCACGACATAGAAATCATGAATACCCTCATTCTTGAAGAAGAAAGAGAACATAAACTAGATTTCCTAATATTCAATATTGAACACTTCAAAGAATATATAGAAGACATAGAAATGGGAATGCAACTAAGTAGATTAGAAATTTTTAATCCCAAACTTCTAATACTTAAAAAATATTAATTCCGAGAAACTTTTGAATACAAAAACTTCCACTTGGATTAATGAAGGTTCAAATGAAATCATGATTATTTCTCATATTCCAAAAGAAATAACAAAAACCTCAATTTTCGAGATTATTGCATACCCAGATGACAACCAAAATATTTTAACAGAAAATATATTCAATAAATATTATTTTGAAAACAATACCTTATATAGTATAAAATAAGAAGATAGAACAAAATGATTGTATTATTGGAATTTTAAAGCAAAAATCAACAGCATGTAAATATACAAAAGCTTATTAAGAGTGTCAAATAAATCACATAGCACCAAACATAATACTAACATGGAATTTACCTAAAAGAAAATTAAATCAAAACTGTGCAACAAATGATATGATTATAGAAGGCAATAACATAATAAAAATATTTAACTGTTCTTTACAATTAGATGAAATATACACCAGCAATTCAAATGCAGATAATATTAAGAATATTTATGTAACAAAGAATATTATATATAATTTTATATATTATATATAATATTATTATAGATTAGAACCCATTTCTTATATACAGACAAAAGAAATAATATATAAACATGTAAAACGAAACAATGTATTACACACCATTACTCTAATTACATTTGTATTCACTATTTTAAGTCTAATTTTCTATCTAATTTATAAGTTTAAAACATTACCAAAAAGATTAATTGTAAAATACAAAAACACCAACGAATATTCACAATTATACCATACACCCAAACTGTACCAAATCTCTAAAGGCTGGGGAAGTTATATATCCATAAACACACCCACATCTTTGACACCACTGAAATATGATATAAACAATATCGTTTAATGTAAACAATGTCAAAACCCCAATCTTTGTCACATCCAATAAACAAAACATACTAACCACTTAAGCCCAAAGACCCAAAGAGCGCGACTCAACTATAAACAAATCAAACCAGCCACTTAAGTCCAAAGAGCGCGACTTGTCACTTAAAAACTTAAGAACGCAATTCGGGACCACAGTACTAACATATAGAAATATTCTGATATTAATAAGAACACAAATGTACTCAAACCCTCAGTTTAAGTTTTGATCCTGAAGCCGAAGAACATTATCTCAGTGAATAAAAATCTTATACTCCGACCAATTTAAATAAACAGTTTTTTTTATTACGGATCGGTCGTAAAATATTTAATTATATATATGTCAGAGTATAAACGTATTTTGACGAGCGAGGCGACGGCGTTGTCGCGTTGTCGCCAAGTGTAGTCCAGCTTGCGTATATTTATAAGAAGCATAGCTCGATGCTTGATCAGGCAGAGAGAGCAGAGTCGCGCACAGAGATAGTTAAGTTCAGTCAGTCGCTTCAGCAAGTCGGAATTCACTCCGCTCTCGGGTTCTTGTGTCAATATGGCAGACGCACTGCAAGACAATACCAACGCTACAACATCACAAGTGGGATCAAGCTCACTACCGAATATGCCAAATGATCCATGGCAATCGAACAATCGAAAGCATTAAAATCAGCGCCATCTGAAACAACAAATAATATGACAGTAGTGTTGCCGAAATTTAATGCAGATCTTGTTGGCGCCGACGCGTTCGCGTGGCATTGTTTATATGTTTTATATTATAGATGTACTGATTGTTCTTGTTTAACTCCAAATCTATAAAGCCCATAGGTAGTGGCTCCTTGGTGTTACGACTCTTTATGTTTTGAATTCCTCTAACTAAATGACCTTGAACTTCAATAGCGCGTTTTATTGACTCAGTTTCGGTAGAGTGATCAATGTTTTTAATTACAACTCTAAATGCCCTTTCGTGCTTAAGCTGAAATGTATGGAAATTTACTTTATCAACCTTTAATATTTGAATTATATCCCTATATTTTGCAATACTTCCTAACATAATGCAAAAATGACCGTCTCGCTGCGATTTGTAAATAAATTCAGTGGCCTCTAAGTATGGATTGAGGTATTTAAGCAATCCATTTATATCACTGACATTGGACACGAAAATTGGAGGTGGCTTTTCAGGTGTTAGCTTGTCGCTTTCCATTTCTTCGACTGGTTTTGGGTTTAGAGTGGTGTCATCTTCTGAGTCAGCTAATAGGGCAAAGTGGTTTGCTTGTTTGGATGTCGAAGGTCCGTCTAGAGCCTTGACTTTTCTCACTAATGCTGGAGAATTTTCATTTCTTCTCTTCATTAAATTATTATTAATGGGATTAGGATTAGTGGGCACTTTTTGTAATGCTAAATTGTTGTCAGCGTTGTCGCGCTGTCTCCGAGTGTAGTCCAGCTTGCGTACAAAAGAAGCATAGATCGATGAGTGATCGAGAAGAAAGTGCAGAGTCGCGCACAGAGAATAGTTAAGTTCGGACAGTCGCTTCAGCAAATCGAAATTCACTCCGTTCTCGGGTTCTTGCGTCAATATGGCAGACACGACGCAAGACAATACTAACGCTACGACATCAGAAGTGGGATCTGGCCCTCTACCTTCATCACTTAATGGAGGACTATAATGGATTTGCAAAATAAAAATTTAATTGAACTGGTTGTATGGCCCGACAAACAACGGCATCAGACACAGTGCAGAATAAATCAGTGCAACTACCCAAATTCAACCCGGACAAGTCGGGCGCTAACGCTTTATCGTGGTGTTCTACCGTTGAAATTATTCTTCAAGAGAATGCATTAAAAGGCAGTGCGTCGGTCGTGGCCTTAAGCTCAGCATTAGAGGGAAGCGCTTCGCAATGGCTTTCGCAAGTGTGTTACGCCGAAATTACCTGGGTCGAGATTAAAGACCTGTTCATACAGCGCTTTGACACCGTAGAAACACCAGCCGCAATGTCTCTAAATATGCTGTCAAATGGCGCCAAATGGAAACTGAAGGGATTGCTGTATCTGTCACTCTTCCGTTGCTAGCAATTTTTGATAACCGATTCCAGCGTTGAAGCTTTACGTCGAATGTTCAAACAACGGGCGATCTGCAGTCCGAATTAAAAGCGTTCACTTTTAATAAAAGGAAAAGTGGCTTTATGGAGCATCAATCCGAGACTTTTCCTAAACGGCAAAATCAACCATCGATAGGGTGTCACTTCTGTGGCAAATTGGGCCATAAATTGATTGAATGTCGACTAAGGAAACAACAAAATCATTTTGCGAGTGGTAATGAACGACGTGGCACACAAGAAGGTCATCACCGTGAGATATCAAGCGTAACATGCTACAAGTGCGGAGAGTTGGGTCACATATCCACCCAGTGTAAAAGAAAAGAAGCTGACAAGAACAGAACATAAAACCGGGAAAAACGAGTGGAACAATGCAGCGTTGCAGTACCGAAGGGATATCTGGACCATAGAGGACAAGTTTTCGAAATTACCTTCGGTTCTAAAGCGGAGTGCTCACTGATGCAAGAAAAGCTAAGTACAAAGTTCTCTGTTAACGATTTACGAGTATTGTTATGCTTAAAGGCATAGGCAACAGTGGAATATGTAGTTCTATACAAATATTGAGTAACGTATGAATTGACGATAACTGTATGGAGATTATGTTTTATGTAAAAGGAAACGATCAAATGCAAAGCGAAATTGTTATTGGCCGAGAAATACTTAATCAGGGTTTTGATATTGTCGTTTCTTCAAATCAATTTAAGATTGTTAGAACTAAAAAGGTTGTTTATGTACCTGACTCATTGTCCTGTACTGACTCATTGCCAGCCGACATTGATACTGAACTTGAGGAGAAATATAAAATAAAATTGCTGTCACTGTTGACAAACTACTCAGATTCTTTTATAACAGGTATGTCATGTACTAAAATTAAAATTGGTGAAATTGAAATTAGACTAATTGATTCAAGAAGCACTGTTCAAAGAAGACCATACCGACTGAGTCCATGTGAACGAGATTTAGTTCGAAATAAAGTTGACGAACTACTGCAGTGCAACAAAATTAGACCCAGCTGCTCACCTTATGCTAGCCCCATATTATTAGTAAAATAGAAGAATGGTTCGGATAGACTCTGTGTTGATTATAGAGACTTAAACTCAACTACTGTGGCTGACAGACACCCGTTATCACTTATAAAAGATCAAATAAATAGACTTCAAGGAGTTTATTATTTTACATGTTTGGATATGGCTAGCGGATACTATCAGATTCCTTAACATGTAGATTCTAGTATACAACGTTTGTGACATCAGATGGACAGTATGAGTTTTTATCTATGCCATTCGGACTTCAAAACACTATTAAACATTTTCGGCATTATTTATTGGGTAGCAAGTTTGTTGTCTTTACTGATTGCAATTCTCTAAAAGCATCAATAAATAAACAAGATGTGACTTCAGGAGCAGAGCAATAGTGGGCTTATTTGCAATCATTTACATTCGACATTCAATATAGAGAGGGTAAAAGAATGGCTCATGTCGATTTTTTATCAAGAAACCCCATTTAAAAAAATCTACTTCTGTTGCAAAGGTAATTGAAGAAAAGAAAGTTAACTTGGTAGAGATGTCGAGCAACTGGCTTATTGTGGAACAGCGTCAAGATTCCGAGATAGCCGAAATTATCAGAATATTAAAAGATTTTTTTCTTGCTTAACATTTTGCAAAAACCTACGAACTAAGGGCACAAGTTCTTTACCGAAAAATACAGAGAAATGGTAGAACACGTTGTTTAGCGGTAGTGTGACGTGCTTTCAGCGGAGTTGCATCCAATTCCGAAAGTTAATATATCTTGGCACACTATTCACATTGACATAACAGGTAAATTAAGTGGCAAAAGTGATCAGAAAGGGTATGTTATCGTTCAAGTAGATGCATTTACCAAATATGTTTATCTTAGTCATACCCTCAAATTAGATAGTGAAAGCTGCATAAATGGTGTTCAATCCGCTGTATCGTTATTTGGAGTACCAAACAGAATAATAGCCGATTAAGGACGATGTTTTACGGGTCCCAAGTTTAGCCAATTCTGTTCAGACCAGAAAATTAGCTTGCATTTAATTGCCACTGGTGCTAACGGCCAAGTGGAACGAACCATAAGCACGTTGAAAAACATGTTAACGGCGATTGAAACCGAAACTCAGTGTAGTTAGCCATTAACTGCACACCCAATCGAGCAACTGATGCAAGTCCCAAGAACGAGGAGAGACACCAAACTAAACTAGACCAAAAGTTTAAGGGACCATTTTTGGTAATGGCGCTTTTTGATGGTGACAGATACAGGTTAAAGTCGTTATCAAGCAAGCAATAATATAAATATTGTCATGAAGATATTAGAAAACTTCCAGATAAAAATGTTCACCAAGAGTTAGACATTGTCAGGGAAGATTCAAGCTCCTCAAAGGGTCAAGTGGGAATTGAAAGTGAACCGTCCAAATATATTGAAATAATTAATTAAGTTTGAAATTTTGGTCACAAGAAATAAAAAATTGATAGAGTGAAATATTGAAATGATTGAGAGTGAAACTGTTGAAAGATACAGTATATAAATGATGGAGAGTGAAACTGTTGAAAGAGACAGTATAGAGTTGATTCAGTGTAAAACTGTTGAAAAAGCCTGAAAAGCTGGTAAGAAAAGTTGAAAGAATTGCAAAACAAATGTTTTGATCATGGCGTGTGACGCATAAGACTATGGGTTCATGATAATGAAAAGAACAAAAAAGAAATGTTGATTGAATCAAAATTTGAGTACACGAGGTCGTGTAACGGTCGGGATGGCCGTGTCGTAGTATGAACGTATTCTGTCACGTTATGAACATAGTTTGACCACTGTGCTTGCAAGACGCTGCGGCGCAATGTGTTTGGTAGATTCTTAGAATTTGTCTACAACGTAGAATATGACTGGAGCGAGGATACCGTACGAGCAAGGCGACGGCGTTGTCGCGCTGTCGCCGAGTGTTGTTCAGCTTGCGTATAAAATAAGCATAGATCGATGCGTAATCAGAGAGAAATGTAGAGTCGCGTTGAGACGACAGTCAAGTTCGGTCAGTTGCTTGTGAAAGTTGTAATTCACTTCGCTCCCTACGTGTGTGCGTCAATATGGCAGACGAGTCGCAAGAAAGTAGCAACGCTGCGACCTCAGAAGTGGGCCCTTCACCTACAACATTAGATGGACCATAGAGAAGAAGTTTTCGAAATTACAAAATTCTCTGGTAAATGATTTACGAATATTGTTAAGCTACAAGGCATAGGCAGTGGAATATGTAGTTATGTACAAATATTAAGTAACGTAAGAATTGACGATAACTGTATGGAGATTATGTTTTATGTAAAAGGAAACGATCAAATGCAAAGCGAAATTGTTATTGGCCGAGAAATACTAAATTAGGGTTTTGATATTGTCGACCTTATCGGTACCAGTCCTTGTTATCTTTGACCCCAAATTATGAAATTGAATTGCATACAGATGCAAGTTGCATTGGCTACGGTTCAATTTTATTAAATAAGATTTATAGCAAACCTCATGTAATAGAATACTATAGCAAAACTACTTCACCTGCAGAGTCAAGATACCACTAGTATGAGTTGTAAATTCCATTAAACATTTTCGACATTATCTGTTGGGCAGGAACTTTATGGTGTTTATTGATTGTAACTCACTAAAGGCGTCAAGAAATAAACGAGACTTGACCCCCAGAGCACAGCATGGTGGGCTTACTTACAGGCGCTTACATTCGATATTGAATATAGAGAGGGGAAAAGAATGACACATGTTGATTTTTTGTCAAGAAATCCCATTTTACCAAAGCCTACTTTTGCTGTAAGGGTGATTGACGAGAAGAGAGGGTTACTTGGCTGAAATTTCAAGCAACTGGCTCATTGCTTAACAGCGTCGAGACTCGGACATAGCCGAAATTGTGAGTAGGTTAAAAGATTTTTCTCTTGCTGAAGATATTGCGAAAACCTATGAACTAAGGGCAGAAGTTCTTTACCGAAAAATACAGAGAAATGGCAGAACACGTTGTTTACCAGTGGTACCACGTGCCTTTAGATGGCCTGTAATAAACCAAGATCACGAGTCGATAATGCATTTAGGTTGGGAGAAGACATTGGCTAAAGTCTACGATTTTTATTAGTTTGACAATATGTCAAAATATTTCAGAAAATTTGTTGATAATTGTATCGCTTGTAAAATGTCCAAATCAACCTCAGGAAAAATACAAGATGAATTTCATCCAATTCCTAAAGTCAATATTCCCTGGCACACTATCCACATCGATATAACTGAAAAACTAAGTGGCAAACATGACCAGAAGGAGTATGTAATTGTTCCAGTAGACGCGTTTACCAAGTATGTATATCTTAGTCATAGGCTTAAATTAGACAGTGATGAGTTGCATAAATGTTGTTCAATCTGCTGTTTCGTTGTTTGGAGTACCAAACGGAATAATAGCTGACCAGGGAAGGTGTTTACGGGTGGAAAGTTTTACCAATTCTGTTCAGGTTAGAAAATAAACTTGCATTTGATTGTCACCGGAGCTAGCCGAGCTAGCTAAGTGGAACGAACAATGAGCACATTAAAAAATATGCTGACTGCGGTTGAAACTGGAACTCAGTCTTGGCAAGATGTGTTAGGAGAGGTGCAGTTGGCAATCAATTGTACAACTAAACGTGTGACGAAGGCTAATCCGTTCCACCTAGTAATATTGAAGATAATGTTGATCTGCCAAACATAAGGTCGCAAGCTGAAAAGAATGTTTTAGCTACATCAGTTTATGACAAAGAACGATTTAATAAAAATAAGGCAAAAGTAATTAGACATAAAGTTGAAGATTTTGTGCTACTTAAAAGCGAAGAAATTGATGCCTTTCTTCGCTTTTAAGTAGCACAAAACAAACTGAGTCCAAAGTTCAAGGGGCCTTTTGAAATAATAGATGTCCTAGAGGGTGACAGGTACACTTTAAAGTCCCTTACCAATAAACGAAATTACAAATATGCTCATGAAGATTAAGAGGATAAGATATTGAGAATCTTAAGCATCTTGAGAATCTTGAAGTAACTGAAGAGAGTGAGGTACACCAATAAGGGTGACAAATGATGTTGTATGGATGGCCAAAGAAAATGGCAGAGTACTTGATTATATAATAATGCAAGCACAAGTGCAAAACATACTAATGTTTGTTTTGATCATGGCGTGTGGGGCATTGATTATGTAACTCTTATTATAAATGAAGAGAAGTAAATAATGTTGAAAGAATTGGTCATAATGCAAGCACAAGTGCAAAACAAATGTTTTGATCATGGCGTGTGGCGCGTAAGATGATGTAACGCGAAACCAGTTGGGTTCATGATAATAAAAAAGAATAAAAAAGAAATGTTGATTGAATCAAATATTGAGTACAGATGTCGTGTAATGGTCAGGATGGCCCTGTCGTAATATGAACATAGTTTGACCACGGTACGTGTCTGTAACGTTATGGACATAGCTTGACCACTGTACATGCAAGATGCTGCTGCGCAATGAGTTTGGTAGATTCTTAGGATTAGTCTACAACGTAGAATATGACTGGCGCCTCGATACCGTACGAGCGAGGCGACGAAGTTACAAGTTGGAGGACGACCACAGGTGGACTCCAGTTGCGGATTAGTAGACCAGTAGCTGTGTAGCTCCTTGCTTGGAATGAGGTTGGGGATGTTTTTTTATGTATAAACGTAATGGAATCAAACGTCTGCCCACTTCTCTGACTCAAATCAGACTGAATGTCAATTTATTCAACAGAAATATATATATGGACCTAAAAC
>JBAMCK010000257.1:0-14832 GCA_037075185.1 Drosophila pseudotalamancana
TTATTTGCGATCTGTCCTGAGAGGACAATAAGCAAATGATATGATCGGTGTTATCAGTAACTTGCAGTGCAGCTCATCAACTTCCAAGCGGGTTCACCAGTCCAGGTCCCGTCTGAAGGGGAGGTCCAGGGGGTGGCATCTTTTGAGACGCCTTGTTATTGTACTGTTGTCCAATAGGTCAAGGGCCAGTGTGTTGTTGTGTGTCTCCAACCTGGAACAGTGCCGTGTGCCATATCTTTTGATTTCACTGCTCACAGATGGGACGTTAAGGTCTCTATGGAGAACCGAGTTTCGAACAAACGGAGGAGCTCCGACAATTTTGCGGAGCAACTTGCTCTGTAGGCGCTGTATAAGGTTGACATTTGAGTCCGAAGCCGTGCCCCACAGCTGGATGCCATAAATCCACACCGGTTTAATAATGGCCTTGTACAGCAGCACCTTGTTGTTAATGCTGAGCTGTGATTTCCTGCCAATGAGCCACTCCATCCTAGCCAGCTTCAGCTTGAGTTGGGTGCGCTTTGTTTTGAGATGCGTTTTCCAACTCAAACGCCTGTCCAAGGTAAGACCCAGGTATTTCACCGAGTCTACACTCGGGAGAAGCGTCCCATGTAGACTGACCGGGGGGCAGTCGAGCCTGCGTGTGGCGAAAGTCATGTGCAGAGACTTCTCCGTGTTCACAACGATGTTCCACCTGTTTAGCCACGGCTCGAGTATGTGCAGTTGATCCTGAATGATCTCAGAGGCCTCTGCAGGATTTGATGCACTGGCAATAAATGCAGTGTCGTCGGCGTATGAGGCAGTCAGGAGGTGCGGATGTTGCAGCACTGGCATGTCTGCAGTGTATAGGGTGTAGAGTTTAGGGCCCAGTACACTGCCCTGTGGGACGCCCGCTTTGATGCACTCTATTCTAGACAGGGAGCTCTCACACCTTACGTAGAACCGCCTGTCATCGAGGTACGATTTTATTATCATATAGAAAGGGGCAGGGAGTAGCATCTTTAGCTTGTGCAGGAGCCCGTTATGCCAGACTCGGTCGAAGGCCTGCTTAACGTCCAAGAAGACAGCGGAGGAATACTGCTTGTCTTCAAATGCATAGAGCACCTTCTGCACGATGCGATGGCATTGCTCTGGGGTGCCGTGGTGTTGCCGGAATCCAAACTGATGTTCTGGGATTGAGTTACCTTAGCGTCAGCAACAGTAGCGGCAGCACTCTGGCCAAAAATATTCTTTCGAATATTTTGGAGAGAATTGCCAGCAAACTGATCGGACGATATGAGGTTGGATCATGCTCAGGTTTCCCAGGTTTTGGAATCATTATAATCTCTGCGCACTTCCATTGGGTGGGGAAGTGGCAGAGATCAAAGATCCTGTTGTAGATGTTAGCTAGCAGCTGGATCGCTTAAGGCGGTAAGCACTTGATGGTGACTGCATCAATGCCATCGTAGCCAGGGCTTTTGGTCGTCTTGAGGCAGTCAATCTCCAATTTGACTTCCTCAGGAGTGACTCTATCGATGGGAAGAGCCATTTGAAGAGGGGCCTCAAGGAAGGAGAGGGTGGCGTTGGCATCTTCTGTGCTGCAGGTGCTGTTGGGTATGAACGAGTTGGCTAGATGTTGGTCGCAAACACCTCAGCCTTTTCTTCACTGGATCTGCACCAGAGGCCATTTGGTCCACAGAGGGGGACTTTCCTAACGGTGGGCCTTTTTAGGTATTTTGTGGCTTGCCAAAGATTGTGATCGGGCTGGTTGGACTCGAGTTTTTGGAGGTAAGCAGCAGTGGCTTCATTGCGGACTTTGAAGTAAAGTGCTTTTAGCTCCTTCGTGGCACGGTTGAGGACCCTTTTGTCCAGGGGGTTGCGGCTGAGATGCCAGACACGTCGTAGACGTCTTTTCTCCCGCAGGGCGCTATTGATCTCATTGGACCAGGCGAACATGTCCCTCTGTGGTGTTGGTTGGTGTCTGCTGCTAGATGGAGGACTACAGGCGGAGGCAACTTCGTGGATGTCACGGGTAAACTTCTCCACAGTCTCGTCGATGTCCTCTCCGCTGTTGAGGCAGGCGTTGGGCTCAGTGATCTCATGAAGCATAGTTTGGTCCAATTGCAGGACGTTGTCTGCATCTGTATATATGCAGCTACTGTTGATACCTCTGGAAATAGCGAAGTCCAAGACATCGGGGATCTTGGTAGGATCAGTAGGCCAGTAGGTTGGTTGGCCGGATGAATGGGTGGTCAGGTTGAGGGTGTGTATGCACGGGAAAAGTGCAAGTCCCTTTGGGTTGTTGAGTCTGGACCCCCACCAGGTGTGCTTGGCGTTAAAGTCGCCTCCAGCCAGAAACCTAGGTCCGAAACTGCTGAGGACTTGGTGAAACATCGGGGTGTCGACTGCGTGTCTGGGAGGGACGTAGCAGGAGGCAATGTTAATACTGCCGATGGAAGTGGCAATGCAGAGGGAAGTCGCTTGGAGCCACGGATGACGGAGAGGCGCGTTAGCAAAGTAATTCAGCCTGGACTTTATGAGGATGCCGGAACCTCCTCTGGCGTTGCCACTTGGATGGTTGGCGTGTAGTAAGTCATAGCCGTTGATTGCAAAGTGTGACTGATCAGTGAGGTGGGTTTTGGAAATTAGTAAGATGTCGACATTGTTCCTTTTGAGAAACAGGTCGACCTGTGGCCTGCTTTTGCATAGGCCTTTAGCATTCCATAGGACGACTTTGAGACCTACTTGCGTAGTGATGACATTAGAGTTAACATCATTTTTGTCATCTGCTCCATTTGGGCCTGCAGTAATTGGATAATTTGCTCAAAGTAAGCAGCGGTGGGGCCTCCCTGCTGCAACGGTGGGGGAGCATTGTTGTTTTCAGCGGGGATGCTTGCTGAAGCAGAGTTTTTGGCAACACCGGCATAGGTCATTCCGGGTTGGGTGAAGCTGGACGGGAAGCTATGGGGCATAGGTGGCTTCGGTGCAGCTCGATTCAGCATGCGTGGTGCGGAGCGTGCCTGAACTTGCTCCCTTAATCTCTTCGCCTCTTTACAAACTCGACATCCTCTATCGGATGCAGCGTGGCTTTCCCCACAGTTTGCGCATTCTGGGGGTTGCTCCTTGTCCTTGGGGCATGGTCCTTGATGCATTTGACACACCTGCGCGCTTTACCACAAAAGTTTTGGGTATGGTTGAACTCCTGGCATTGTAGCATTGCGGAACATCGTTGTTTTTTCTGGGTGGCTCAATAGTTACCACAGCGTTGCAGAGGCGTGAAGTTGAACATATTCTTCTGTCATTAACATGCACATGCGTTCATGTGCTTACTCGTTTATGTAGTTCGACTATAATAACGGAAATTATTTTTAATTTAAGTCAGGAATGAATATTAATGACTGCTGATAACATGTGGGCAGTATGGCTGGCAACAACAAAATTAACAAAATTATTATCCATACAAAAAATAACCAATTGCATTTTACACTTTTAACAAATGTTAGGAGGAACATCAAAAGATATTTTATTTTATTAAATTAATGTAATTCGATTTAACTAAAAAATTATACGTAAAAAAACATAACAGAATTAACAGAAAAATACCTTTTCTGTGACTTCAATATTGAAATAATAATATATACGCAATTTATACTCAAAATGAATGTTATTTTTTTAAAGGTAAGTATTATTAAAGTTAAGTTCATAAATAAACCTCTAAATATATATAATTACAAAGAGTCTTATTTATATAATTACCTTTGTTAAAATTAAATTGAATTAGAATTAAAAAAAAAAAATTTCAGGAACAATTTGAGCATATAGTCTAATATGCATTACAGAGAAGTGATTTACGAGTTAAAACCCTCCAACACATACTTAAATTTTTTTATGAAATATTCTGTGCACCTTTTTGAGCTCAGAAATGCTTTATTTCGTCCGCTTAATAAATAGTAAAGGTTTGGTATAGAACTTGTTTTGCACTTATAAATATATGAGACTGGATATATTGTTCTTAAATAAACTTATTTACAGATCTGCCGGATATAACTCAAATATCTAAATTAATGTTTTCCTAGATAGTTCTGCGGTTAGGTGGATTCTTCCAAATAGTCAGCGAAGTGATGAAACAGTATATGGAGAATTCCCGTGCATTCCCCTGTAAGATATAACAGAAAAATCCTATACATTTTTTTCTTTCACTTATTTCTATAAAGTTATTATCTCCTCCAGACTCTGTTTTCGAAAGGGTAACAAGAGTCCGGCGCAACCGACTTCGTTAGAGTCGGTTTCACTTAAATAGGAGCATATTCTTTTTTATTTTTAATAAAATAGAAATATTTCCACTGTTGGTATCCTCTAATAGCTGTTACGCATATATCGGAGATAATTGCCTCCATTAAATTTCAGTTATTAAAAAACTTCTTTTTTGAAAGTTCAAGTCAGTTACAGTCACATTAATTTTGAATATTGATGTGTCGTAGATGATAGAGGTTGTGACTGGACCCGAATTGCCACACCTCCTTTGGACGTAGACATATAACCATTATATTTTTATGTTCAGCTTAACTAAACCTATCCATATTAAAAATGTTAAATTTCAAGTCTCTAGCTTTATTAGCTGCAAAATTATTAGCGATTATACAACTTTAAGAATGTGGAAGATATAGTTATGTCCGCCACGCTCCTTTCCACATAGTATACACCTAATTATATACAATATTGTTAATATGTATCTACATTAGAGCGAAAGTGCTTTAAGTTACTGATTATACAGTATTTCCCAATTTGCGACGCCCAGAGAGGACGGATAAAATATAATTGTCTACTTATGTTACAGGTAAACAATAGAAGAAGGAAAATTACTTGAAAGATATATAATAGGATTTGTCTATTTATTTCTTACAGACCTTTATGTAAGTTTATTTAAAAACAATACATTGAATCTCATATATTTATAAATGCAATTTAAGTTCTATACAAATACCTGTAAAATTAAACAGACTAAATAGAACATTTCTTAAGAGTTCGGAGAGTTCGAAAGCGAGCGTCATAAAAAGATAGAGAGTTTAAACTCGTAAATCACTTCTCTGTACTGCATATTACACTATATGCACAAATTGTTCCTGAAAAAATATTTCTAACTTCAATTTAATGTAATTGATGTATACATGTATAATAATTATAATTTATACATTATAATTTATATATATTTATATTTTTTATATATATATATATAAACGACTTGGCTTTTTTTTTATAATTTTTTTATAATTTATGAAATGTTAATTATGAATACCTCAAAAAGTAAGCAAGTAAAAGAAATATGTAATTGCCAAGCCCCCTATCCCCACACGTTTTCGATTATGTCTATATCAGATGAGCATGGTCGTCATTGCAATTGCAACTCACATGAACCGTAGTAGGAGATGGCACCCCAGACCATGGCACCCATCACTTAACTGTGATGATGATCCAAAAGGTGATAATCTTTTCGTGATCATGATAATAGTAATTAAATCCGTCTAGACTTTTCAGGATACATTTTTTTCATCCAAAAACATATACCGCCATTTTAAGTTTCATATTATGTGCACACATTCAGAATTTGACTGCTCTAACCTGATGAAACAAAATAGAGAAAACAGCTCATGTCCACTAATCTTTATAATGAAGATAATTAAATGAAAATAGAGAAAAAAGTAAAGTGTATGTGTTAAGAATTTTTTGATGGTGTTTTTAATGGAATTTATTTAGTGGTCTGTATTCTGAAATTAATCCCCATTGTGATGTGAGCATGCGTTATCATGGGACCTCATATTTCGCTCATATCGTGTGAATTACTTCGCAGTCTTCGGAGAACATATTAAAAAAAAAAAATTATTCGCTAATAATTAAACGGATGTACGGCATAATAAGTGTTATCGATAACAAGAATACGAACAGAGGAAGGTAATTCTTAGGTGCCAATTAGGGAGCTCTTAATAAAATTACTCCTATTTATATTATAAATATCATTATTGCATTTTGTGAAGGATGGAAAATTATGAACATTTCGTAAAATAAACATTATTGGTATGTCTTAAACTATGGATATGTACAAATATGATGTAGGGTACCTGTCAGTCGGGTACAACCAACCTTTTTTGTTTTTATTAAAATTATATTGAAATTTTACAGTTTTGTTAAAAAGGTTTTTATAAAAATTTTAAATTGAGCTAAGGAGTTTAAACTCGTAAATCACTTCTCTGTACTGCATATTACATATGTACAGTAGTTAAAGATTGAGTCGCACAAAAATATATTTTGGTTAAATTGAATGCCATTAAATAAAGGTAAGTATATGATTAAAGCTCTTTTAAATTCTGTAAATATATATAAATATAAATATTTGTATATATACTGTATATATGATTCCGATGAAGAAATATCCTGAACATGGAGCGGTGCAAGACCACATACAAAGACACATTTATGGACGCACACTCTTATGCTTTAGCTGTGGCTTAGAAAGGCTATAATTTTCTTTGTTTTTTTTTTATATATTCTCGTTAAATAAAATTTTAAAATTAACCATATTAATGCACCTAGAGTAGAAGTAAACTTCAATTAAACCAATATTGGGCAATGGAGAGCCTATGTATATAAAATTAAAATAAATTTATATTTACTTAACACAATGCCGAAAAGTCAGTAATTTTTTTAAATATAAATATAATTAAACAAAAAAAAAAAAAAAAATAAGAAAACATAATTTAAATGTACTAGACTACGAATGCGCTGAACCCCGAGTACATGTGAGTAAAGCTGTGATAAACAAGTAAGAAAACTCTAGTCGAGTGTGCTCGACTAGGAGATACTCGGAACCCCATGTAGTGCTACTACTCAGAAAGTTTTGCTTACATGTCTAAAGGCTTTAACAAAAAACATGCATGCTAAATTGGTTACTCCAGCAATAATTAATTTTATTTTATTGTTTGAGAGAGCAATTGCTCAGTCGAAAGATCTGTCGCATACATTTTTGGGAGCGAAAATATGCTTTACCTGTCCAGAATATTGTAAGATCAGTAGTAATATCATTGAACATTGAAATTGAATAAATATTTAAATACTTGTTAGGAAGTATTTACCCTGGGATTCAAATTAGTATATTAAAGAGTCTTCAAATTCTACGAAAATCCCACTATGTATATATAATATATCGGTATTAATCTCTCGTATAATCTCAACTATAGAAATTTTCGATTTCAAATGTGCCGGAAAAATATATTTAGATTTAATTGAATTCAAAATTTCGGATTCTCCTCCGATAGTTTCTCTACTATCTCTTTCAATAGCTTGTCTACTATCTTTTAATAGTTTTCCTACCCTGCCTTTTAACAGTTGCATACTCACTGGAGCTCTCTTTACTGCCTTCAATAAAGGCTTTACTTTTGATCAAATTATTTTATTAACATCATAAGTTTGAAATTCGCTGGCACTTCTCCCAGTTTAAATTTTTGTATAACTTTATGTGTATACATTTTATATTATTCGACAATGATATCTATGATAGCATATATCTATAATAATAACATTAATAATAATTCAGCTATTTAGAAATACCCTCTAAACTTTGTGTCTCCCTTCATTTTTTAAATCTGCGCCATCGTACCCAAAAACTTTATCTTAATTCTTATCATGCCGTGTCTTATTATATGTTGCTGTAGCTTCGCTAAGCTCTTTTTTTGCCAAATCAACTAACCCCTGTCTGATGCTCATATGACGGTTTCTTGAATGTTTAAATTGCCTAAAATAAGACGATTCCCGATTAAATTGTCTTAAAGCAGCTATCAACTGAGGATGAGGTAAGGCTAAAAATATATAAAAAAAACTAAAGAAAACCACTGAATTATATAAATAAATAAGCTGCAGACGTCAATGTTATTATTAATTTAAACAAACCTCTGGTTAACACCATTTCCGATTGATGCTTTTACTCTTTCGGTAGCCTTGCTCCTGCTTAATCTAAGTATATTCACATTTGTAATGGAGCATTGTTGTATATTAATGTGACTAGAAGCAATTTCGGTTGCAGTACAATTTTAATACATACAATACACTGACCTCTGTGGTTAAGCGCTTATTTATACTGAAAATTGATTATGCCTTGCTACTTCTGCATCAAACTTCTAAAAAAACAATTAAAATCATATTAGTCGACGAAAAATAAAAACTACAGTAGTGGTATTCCGAAAAACCTCAAAGCCTTACATACTCTTCGAAGCAAAAAACATTCAAGGGCTTTCACAACATTAAGCACCTTAGGATCCCCTATCTAAAATTAGTTTAAAAAAACTGACGAAGGCTAAGAAAAAGAAAACTGCAAGGCACCAAAATCTAAATCGTAAAAAAATCACCAAAGAAACTAATTCATAAGGATCTACCTTGGACTATTATCCCTAGTACTGTTATTCCCATTTTCAGTATATTTAACAAAAATAAAAGTCCATCGAATATTTACCGAAACAAATATCACCAATTTCAATCAGAGCAATAACACTCAACAACATTAATGAGGAACATGCGATAAGTAAGGAACATGCCATTGTAAAATGAAGACTTCTTTTAACATGCTCGTCATTCTTCTGAACAGACTTAATAGTCATTCTTATGTTACAAAAAAGAAGGAAAATTAGTATTAATTTCGACTATCTCGTCTTAAGGAAATTAACAATGTCTAAGAAATAAGAAACCTGCCAATTACATAATTCTCTACATTTATAATCTTATGTATACTCTTACACATTTTTGCGTATACCCTTCAAAGTGCATCTTTTTATCTTCAAAAATGCAAAATAAAATGTTCTCCCAATAACTCGAAAACGAGGAAGGTATACAAAATTCGATGTGTACAAAATGTGTGTCTCCTTTACCACAATGTATGCAGTTTGCTACCTATATTTCTTATAATGTAGGAGATATGCTTGAAAAACTAAAACGTGTTATCGAAAACAAACGAACGAAAAAAATGAAAATTTTAGAAAAAGTAAGAGAAATATAAATTACGATTTATAGTTTCTGTGGAAACCCAAATATAGAAAGTTTGTATAGACAAGTCATTATGAAAATATTATATTTAAAATGTATATAAAAGCGCTCATTAGCGAGCCAATATAGATATTCAATTTATATTACACAGTATACCTAGCTAGCTTATTTTTTGTTATAACACAGTTCGTTCGATGTTTCAGCATATATGTATATCAGCAAAATATAATGATTATATATATTTGAATAAACGCAAATCGGGTAAAACTGTATCACAGTTTTAAGGAAAGAATAACATATAGGGCTACCAAATTTTTCACAAATTTTTTAAAACTTTGGACGTGTTATTGATAATAACCAATTCGAAATATTGATCAATTATTAAAAACAACCTCGATATGCGCATGCTATAAAAAAATCCTATATCGACGCTTTCACACATAACTTTGGACGGACAGATGAATAGACGGAGACTCAGGCGTCAGTCGACTATATACTTTATGGATCGGCTACACTACCTTCTACTAATTACATACTCCCACATAAGAAAAGTTATACTGTCTTATATACACCACATTTTGTAAGGCTTGAGGCGTATACAAAATTACATCAAGCTAGAACTCGAGACTCCTAGTCAAATCATTCTCCCTATAGACGCCTAATAAACAATTCTTTTTACTGTACATATTTTTGATTAAACGGAAAAGTTTTCCACAAACAAGATAAACAAAATTATATTATATTATATTATATTCCACATCAGAAACATCAGAATAGCTGTTGAATTGTTTAATGAAATACATACTCATTGACGAAAAGCATTTTCCCTTGAAACGAACTAGCTTTTTTAAACTTTCAGAGATCTTGCCAGTTAACCAAATTAGCTTCAGAGAAGGGCACAAAATGCAGAATTTTATGAATCATATCTTAAGGCATTTGAGATAATAATAAGCAATTGACTGAGTTTGGTACTTGGGGCTCTGCAAACTTAATAACTCTTCAGAGCTCTATTCTAGCTCCTCTTCAGATCTTACTTGCAAGATAAGCAATAATAATTTTAATTTTAATTTTAATATATTCACTGCTTATGTACCAAAACTGCACATAATTCAGGCAAATCTCTTCCGGCCTTAAAAAGAACCAGATACTATTCCTTATCATCCAAATAAACACAAGGTTTGAGATGAAACGAGAAGCTAAGTATGTATGTGTAGTCCTTGATAAACTTCTGTATCTTCCACAATTACCTAGCACAACCAAATTTAGAATTTAATTTAAGTTGATTTGCTTGGCTCTAATTCTGGTATATTTTTACTAATATGAAAACCAGACGTTTTCTTTTTTTAACTTTAGTTGGAATTAATGGGCTTTGCTTATCTTTTTAACTCCTTACTATGTTTTGCAGTAACTATTTTCTACTAGCATTAGGAAAAAGTCTAGCATTTCTTTTATATTTATGTAGTATTAAATTTAATCATATTTTAATAGTAACAAATTCTGACGAAGTCTATTGCACGATTTCGAATTTAACGTTATTAATTGTTATATTTATATTGATTAATGTTGAATTATTTTTTTTTTTCTTATATTCCAGATTATGCTATCTCACATTTTTCTTATAAGTATTTTTTATGCAGTTTCCAACTGCTTAGAAAATGGATTAGCAAGAACTCCTCCAATGGGTTGGTTGTCTTGGGAGCGGTTTCGGTGTAATACTGACTGTACAAATGATCCCGATAATTGTATAAGGTAAGCTATATGAAATATAAGATAACTATTCCTAAATATTGGATTGATGTATGAATGAACTAAATTAAGGCCATCTAGGAGCTGAATGCATTTAGACATGTCCGATTGAAATTAGACGTTTCCGTGCTGTGATGAAGGCAGATTTTGTATGAATAAGTAGAGGGTATGAATTAGCGGAGACACATGTTGTTGCATTCGCTCAGTTCATAAAAAACGACTTGAGAACATTTAATCTTACAAATGGTATAATTTTATTAGGTGAGTCTTCAATAAGAAGAAGAAGCGATCGTCAATCAAGTATGAAAAAATTTGTTTCAAAGCTTGTGATGAAATACACGAACTGCGTGAAATCTATGCTTAGCTCGTTAAATAAATCTATCTGACATTTTCTATGCTTCATAAATTAGAACTAAGAATAAATTATTATCTTCTTTAGATGGTTTAACTGCTTCTTTTTTAAGTTCAACCACATTTTAAAATGCAACCATGTAAGAATTAATGATTTAAGAGGAAGGTCTTATTTCATTATTATTTTATAATAAGACAGGCACTTGCTTACTGTAACAATCAACTTAAGTGCTGATCATAATTAAATCAATTCCTAATTGGAATCAAATATTTAAACCTTAAACTTAAATTCCATGTGTCAATATACAAGTAACAATTATTTTTTGTGAAATCTGTAAGGATTTGTTGATTCAAGTTACCTCAAGTCACCCTGAAAATGGTTACAATCTTTTTGTATGAAAATTAATGATCAGGATCAACGCCGACTCTATTGCGATATACCTGTCTGTACGTATGAATGAACGCGCATCAGCATCTATATGACATCGACAATTTAAATTTTACAAGTAGGATCTGCTAAAACACGAGCAAATTGAGTTTGCATTCGAGAATGGTTTGTATCTTATTTAAAATGTTTTTATGTTTTGAGTATATCTCTTACATCTTAAGAGCTAGAGTCATGAACATCGAAATTATTTCTAAAATCGATAACTCTTTTCTTGTTAATGATAACACCTTTTAGTGTTTTGAGCATATGTCGTACATTTTAAGAGCTAGAGACATAAAACTTTCTATGTATACTCTGCTAAAGGAGGCACATTATACTCTTCTGATCTTTTCACGGAAAAAAGAAGGAATTTTTACCCTCTCGCATTTTTGCAACAGCTGACAGCAAGAACCTAATTTAATAAGACATTAGCGGTGTGCGCTCTGCCAAGTCGTCAACATGATTTTCATTACTAACGGAATACATTCGTATGTGTGCGTGCGTCAGTTTATTGCTGAGCTCAATTTTTTGTATGTAGCTCACACAAGCTTGTATAGCTTACACAAGCTTGTATTATTGCGTTATGGCCGTCAATGTATGCCCCTCATTTTTTGTTTTTTGTATTGGGATTTCTATTTGAAACTGCAAAATTCAAATGCTGATGATCTGTAAAAAAGTTTATATGTGGCGTCCCGTAAAAGTATTGCTTTTACTACCCTAGTGCCGAAACTATAATATTCTCTTTTATATTATCTCTAAAAATCATGGTAATAAGAATGTCTTCTTCCAAATCTAACAACATCGTATGATGTTATAATGTTCCTCATACTATCGAAGACATTTCTCAAACTTTCTCAATGTGTGTTACATAATTTGACTTACTTTCGGTAAAATTATTACATCGTCTATATAAATGAAGCATGCCTTGCTCTCTTTTAAATTGCATTTACCCCTCCCCCGCTTTTAAATTTCTGACTACCCACACGGCATACATCTGTTACAATTTAGACATGTGTAATAGGTTTAATCACTTCCTTCATAAGGCTGGTTCTATTTGGTCATAATGAGTAAATCTGGGCTGTTGCTGTAGATCTTTGTCAGCTCCTGATCCGTAATATAGCCTAATGCCCGCATCAGCAACTGCATTTCTATTTTGAAGTATATGGTTTGATAATTCGAGATCATAAAATGTACGAGATACGCTCAAAAAATAAACTGTTTTATCGATAAGAAGAAAACTAAATCTGTTGTCGATTATCCAAAAACGAATCAAATTTATTGGAACAATTTTTTATTATATATATATATTTTTTTTTATATATTTGCCCACTGGTGGGGTAGAATATGGTATAGATCTATATTTTTGATTATTTTTTATACCCTCAACCGATCTACAGGGTATGTTACTGGTAGATGAAGTCATGGCAGACTCCATGAAGTAGTTATATTCTTGATCAGCATCAACAGCCGTTTCCGTCTGTCTGTCTCTCCACCTGTCCGTATGTATTAATGCGTCGATCTCTTCAACTACCAGAGCTAAAAATTTGAAATGTGTTACTGTTTTCCTTTGGTGTCATCGATAATACGTTTGAGTTTGAGCTTTGCGATGTTTACTCTGGAAACATACATACAGTTTAGTGAAATAAACATATTTTAAGAAAAAAAAGTAATAGCCTAGCGATATTAGATCTGCAATAGAGTTTTACTCGTTACCGGTGTGCGTGTGTGTATTGCACGGGGCTCAGGGAGTCTCATAATCGAGCAAACTCGACTAGTTTTTCCTTATTTGTTTTTCTTTGGGAAACAAGTGTAATGACCAAATATGAATTCGCAAAACAAATCATTTTTTAAAACTTAAATTTAATTGATGTATGCTTCAAGAGCAACGGAATTTAGTTGAATTGAGTTCTTACTTGAAGCTTGTTTTGGTGTTTTACTGACTTTGCCACGTAACAACGAGGTTAGAGGTTTTGCTAATCTGGTATAGTCATTAATGAAACGACGATTGGACAATGGGAGACAAGCGGTTGGTTTGAGTACAAAATTGATACTAGTTTATTTCCAGAAATGCTTCGTCTTATATAGCAAAAAATAGCTAATATAACTATAAAGGCAGTAATTATAAGTCTTACAATAGTTTATACATTTGAAAGGCTACAGCCTGCAATCTTTTTGTTACTTTTATTCTTCACATTATATATATTACTACAAATAATACTATTAACAAACCAAGCCTTAAAGAAATGTAACCGGATACATTTTGAAATTCTAGAGTTTTTATTTATTTATTTTTCAAACAATCTATCTGAACGAATTACGAAATTTGCTATTAATGTTTTCTCCAAAGTTCTGGCTGAGCAATCTGTACAATCACTAGGGAGAAGATGTGACTTTCATTTTATAAAAACAATTAGATGGCCTATTTGGCTAAAAAGGTGAAACTTCGCATGAGTCGTCATTTGCACTACTCCATGTCCAATTTCCGTCGCATATACGTCTATTTGGTTGACAATGCCTACATTTATTTAAAGTTGCTTTTGACATTAAATGATAATATTCAATTGCAAAATTATAAACGATATTGTTATATAGCTAAAAATATAGCTAAATATCTTTTAGTTCTGTTCCTGTTTTGTTTCCAGGTAAAACTCAAGATTCTGGAATCTTATCTATTTGTTATTTCCATTTTTAACTGCATTGGCTTGACTATATTTGTATTCAGTTTTCCATGATTTATATCAATTAGTAAACTTATTACTTATGATAGAATTTTCAGTAGAGTCTATCACTAAAGTTGGTTTTTTGTTTGTCAGATCATCTCAATTATATTGATTCTCTAATAAATTAATCATATTCTCCTCCATTTGGGTTTTATAATCTGTGTCCATTATACCAAATTATATGTGATATAAATAACCCATAATTCAGGTTCAGAACGTTTTGCTCTGAGGTTCTTTCTTCTAACTCATCTATTTTCCCCTGTATATTGTGAAACACTAATTTGCATTGATATGCAAACTCATTCAGTTTACTACATATTGATTTCGTTTTTTGAATTGATTCTTTCCCCTTTCTATCATTATGAAATATGAGTTCATATCATAAAATACTACTAATGCCCAGAATATGTGATAATTTCTATGTTACCCACTGGATCTAAATAATTTAATTTTTTTTTTAATTTGTGGATTAGTTTCCCTTTTTTTTTTTTGTTCATTTATGGATTCAGTTAATTTGAAATGTGGTCTGCCAATTAAAAAATTCCCTGGTGTCATATATATGTATATATCATTACCCATTATATA
>JBAMCK010000258.1:0-23313 GCA_037075185.1 Drosophila pseudotalamancana
CATGTTATTAACAGTGACGTTGCGGCCGTCGCGTTTTGCCGGCTAATGCGCAACACACAACAAAAATGCGAAAATATAAATACGAAAAACAACAACTACAACAATTTGTGCTGTGCGCACTGGTTTCTGTTGTAGTCGTAGGTCGCTGTTGGCAGCCATTTTAACAGCGGCAGAGACGTCGCCGCTAGGTTGTTCTTGCTTTTGTTACTCTCGCCACCAAATGCTCTCGCTCTTTTGCTTGCAATGCCCGCTAGTTTATGAGTGTGTGTTCGTATTCGTTTGTTGGGGCCGGCTTGTTAACGGCTGTTTTGGCTTTTGTTTCGCATTCGCTCTTTGTGGTTAATCAGTTTATTTTTTTTTAAAGTTGTATTTGCTGTTATTGCTGGGGCAACTCGTGTGGACGCTATTGTAATTGTTTTTTTTTTTTTTTTTATTTCGTTTCCAATTATTTTTATGAGCTTTTCATTGAGTGTGACTTTGGTTTCATCTTGTTCGTTTAATGAACTATCGTTATATTTATATCATTTTAACGGTCATTCATTTTAATGCTCTTATCAGTCAAGGCTTGCAGTCCGATGCCGCGCCTTTTGTTTCACCTCGTTATCCACTTAACCGAAGCCTAAAAACTAACCACCCAAAACTGATTTAGCATTTCGCCGCCAACGCTAGCGTCGGTGCCACCGCCATTCCATGCGATAGCATCGACGCTCACGAAGATCGGGCGAAAAGGCAAAAACCGGCAAGTGGCAAAAAACGGAAAATGGTAAACGCAAAACGAAGCTGCGCCCGGCAGTTGTAAAACGGTCGTTTGGCTTTGCTGGTTGTTGGGCGCTCTCTTGCTCCTTTGCGTCCTGTGTGTATGCTCAATGCGATTTTCCAACTTGCAGCTACTGCAACCACAACAACAACAAGAAGCGTCAATTCATTGCTGCTGCTGCTGCTGCTGCTGATGCAGAAGCGTCGCACTGTTGCTCAGTCAACGTTGCAGTTGCGGCGCCGGCTTTTTTACACATACATACATACATACATACATACATAGAAGTATTCATACATACATACATACATATGCATTTTTTCATCTTTTTTGTACACTTTTCCACTGGCCCAACTGCATGCAGTTTTTCACTATTTTTTCAGTTGATTGCCACGCTTCAATGGAGTTTCAGTTCGACTTCGAGTTGGAGTTGTTGTCCACTGTTGTTGTGTATGTTATTGATGTTGTTGTTGTTGCTGTTGTTGACATCGCTGCCTAGCGCAAGCGTTTGTATATGTGTGTGCTTGTGTTCGTGTGTGTGTGTGTGTGTGTGTGTACGTGTGTGAGTGTGAGTGAGCGAGAGCTTTTTGTGAGACTTGAAACTGAAGAAAACGGTGCAAATATTTAATTTGTTTTTGCTTTTTGTTATCTGTGTGCTTGTGCGTGTGTATGTGTCTTTATTTCACTGTTGTTGCAAAGCAAACCAAAGAAATATAGCGACAGTGGCAAGTGAAAAATAAAGGGCAGGCATAAACGAAACATAAGGCAAGTGGAAAACGAATTCACGCACTGCAAAGAAGAAGCAGCAAGAACAACTTAGCGAAGACACGAACCGCACGCTGATATGCCTGTTATAAAGCAACGGAAAATGAGTCGCTTTAAGGTTAGTGCAAAAAATAACAAAACGGAGATAATGGAGAAAGAACACAAAACAGAGATAAATTAATAGATAGTGGCAAAGAAATGTAAAAAATTGGTGTTGTTTTTGGTCACCGTGGCTGAATTTTAAATTTGTTTTTGTTGCTTAACTCTCTTTTTCCACTTTGCGGTAAAGAAAGTGCACAGGATAACAAGCGCTAAAGTGAAATAGAGGAGAAAGTAAAATAGAGCGTTTGAGGGGCCAGCGAAAAAGAGAGAGAGAGCGAGAAAGTGATATGTATATGGTGAAGCCATAAGGAAATTGTTTGATACCCTAGGTGCTGACAAGGAACCAAATTTTTTTGTAATTCATGTTTTTTTAAACATATGTATAATATAAATGGGCTACACTATACCTTAAAATTGTGCACATATGTATATGCTTTTAAATATACAATATACATATCTCTTTTACTATCTTTTGTAACGATAATTTTAATCTGTTTAGAATCTGGGATTTATCATCAATTTATAAATCCAATAAACTTAATATTGAAATGAAATCAATTCTTGTTTTGAATTTCCAGCTTTTTATTTGAGAATTCGGTCTTTTTTTAAAGCTCATTAAAATGAAATATATATCTAGCGTGCTTTGAACAATATATTTTAATGCTAAGGGGTATCTATTAGTCGGTTAAGATACTTTAATAGATATTTGCGTATATACGTATATATACGTACATTCAAACATATTAATTGAGTTTGTTGCAATGTGATTTGGTACTTACGTATCTTTGGATAAGGCAAAACTTAACGTAAACTGTACATACGAACGTATGTATGTATGTGTGTGTATAAAACTGGTAATGCAGAAGTAGATATTGCTAAAGCAGTAGACAAAGGAGAATCAGTAAAAGAAGCAGCAGCAGTAGCACACAGCTAGACAGCGACAAGAAAACCTAATTTCTCTTTTTCTCGCGCTCGTCTTGCTCATGTAATACTACATTCAAATACAACAACAATAGCAACAACGGCAAAAAAAAAAAAATAGAAAAGAAAAAAATTCGCAAGTTCATTGAACTTGCCATGAAAATTATACGCTGCCAGCGAGCGACGCAAGCAGCGAAAAAAAAACGTAGAAAAAATGAAGGCATTGGCATCAGCCGCAACAGCCGAAGTAGGCAGCAGCAGCAGCAACAACAAAAACTAGTCATGCGTCGCTGTCGTCGTCGGCATAGACGCTGACTGCGCTGCATAGATTTGCGACCTGACCTAAAATGCAAAAATTTTGCTGCCTTCGGACTGCTGGTCTTAACAGAGGCCGCCACTGTTACGTTGAGCATAACAGAACAAAGCAGCAGTAAGACCGAATGATAGAAAGGGAGGGAAAAAAATTTAACTGTGCGGCCGCTCAATTATCCTCATCTCTGCCATAAATGAATGTTAAAAAGAGAGACGAAAATTAATTAATTAATTAATGTTGGTGATATGCAAAGCAATGCACATTTTTGTTTTGAATTTCTGCTTCGCTTCGAATTTATTTCAAGCCAAATTGAGACTTAAATGAAATTTAAGCAGTAAGCTTAACAGCTAACAGAGTAATTTGCTAATCGATGCAATTGTGTACTATATAACAGTTAGTTGTAATGCAAAAAAAAAAAAAGAAAACGACAATAAAACGACTATTGCTTTAAAGTGAAATTCGAGTTTCTTGCCACTCCCACTTGAGGCGTGAGGCAGTAGGTTTATTTAGTGCAACGTTGCGTATGCGACATATCAGAAAAATCACGTATTCGCACATTGTTTGCAGTATTTAACAGTGGCGCAATTTACAATTTGCTGCGTAGTGTTGCAAAACAGCGTAACAAGAAAGAGGAACTGAAGAAAAATCTTGCACGTGCGTTATTTGATATTTGATGAGTTATGCGTCGTTGATAATGTATGGGTGAGGGGGTAGTGGTAGCACTAGAGGGGTAGGGCGGGGGGTAGGTAAGTATGTGCTTCGTAAGAAGAACCGGACTTAGCGCGAGGGTTGTTACTGCAATTGTTTTGTACAAAAACGTAAACAACAGTGGCGCCCTCTAGAGGATGATGAATGTCGTTGCCAGCGCAAGGTGTTCTTTTCATATCAATAGGGGGTATTGATTCAGTGTCAATGTATGTAACAAATGTGGAACACTGGGAATTAGTTTGTGTCAACCCTTTGAAAATGTGTATGAGCGGGGTATACTGTTTTAGGGAAGAGGTCTATTAGAAGTAGAACAGGCGTGGCCGAACCGTTGGGCTCATTCTTTTATATAGTTTTACTTTGTTTATAACTTTATTTTACCATAAAATCGAAACATTCGTTCTTGGCGCATATTGTTTAGATTTGAAGAGCTTTTCGGTATATATATTGTCTATACTATTTATCGATTCTTATACAGTTCTTTTTATTATGAATAAAAAACTTTATATATTACAGATCGGACAATAAACACAACAAAAGTTATTTAATAACGCCTTTGCCACAGATTTGGTTGTCATGTGCATGAGTTATTGCGTATTTTATATACATACATATATGTATATATATTGAATATAAGTTGACTCAAATGTTCAGACAATCTTCTAATCGGGCACTTCCAACTAAGGAACTCCCACTTGATTTTATTCACATTCAGCGTCGAGAGTTGAAGTTTAGGAACGAAGGGGATGAGATTTTGGGGTTGCGTTAAAGTTAAGCCAGCTGTTGTTACTTGTTTCTCGATACCCTCTAGTATACTAAAGAAAAGGGTATAACGAATGCTATAAAGCGTATTTGCTATTTTATTTTTATTTCTCTATCGATCTTTAGATTGTTTTTGTGTTTGTTTTAGATAAAATGCATATTGCGTAAAATGTAAAACAGTTGGGCGAGCAGTATAGGGTAGCTGCTGGTCGAGTGCCAACTAATGTTTTGTTGTTGTTGTTGGTTTTGTTGCCACGTGAGTTGACATCAAAACGGATATGGAATTTTCAATATTTACTGTTGCTGTTGCGGTTTAATGTATATAGCACACACACACACACACACACACGTTCACTGACGTACGTGTGAGAAATAAGAAAGGGGTGTGGGGGGCATAGCCTGCGCAATAGCTAGCGCCCAGTTGTGCCCACTGTACAGTGCCGCTTATGTAAGCATTTTCAGCATGTTTCCGCTTTTATATACGTGTAGAATTCACCAGAGTACGTTCGTGTGTGTGGGCAGGGAATACGGCGCGGGGGTGGGGCACTGATACGGGTAGGGGTTGGGGAAGGTTGCGTTGCGTTGCGTTGCGTCCTTTCACATAAGCAACTATCCATAGCTATCTCGCTCGCACACGCACGCACGCTCGCACTCGCTCTCCTTTTCACTGTTTATCTTTGTCCCCCACCACCTCCACCCCCTCATCATGCCCCTTTCACTCACACATTCTCTCGCTGTTCATCTTTCGCACTCTCTCTGTATTGTCTTTCCGTCCGTCTGTCTGTCTGGCTGTCCTGCTGTGTTTCACTCCCACTTTGTATAATTCATTTAACAGTTTTCGCACTCAAAACTGCATTTGGCTAACAATCGGAAACGAACACTAGATGGCGTTGTTTATCATTTTCAATGAGTTTGACAAATTGCAACAATCCCAACAACCTGTCTTTGGTCCCTTGAATATATGAATTTCTTCTGATTGTTCAGTTAATGAAAGCATCAAGTATTAATTTAGCTCTCATCAATTATTCGATATCAAAGTTTTCAATGCTTACAATTAGATACCCATTACAAGTAAGATAGATATTAATTTATATACATATGCATTATTGTTTATTTATCTATTAAGTACATCTTATCCAAGGTAATAGTTATATTCACAAAACTTTATCAACATTTATTCTTGATCAGCATTAACAGAGGAGTCCATTTAGCCCTACTCCCACGACTATCCGTATGTGTGACACATTTTAATTATATATACTGTATATCCATACATTCATCTAAAACAGACACATGTGTGGCATTTTTAAAGGGCTCTAGGGTATCTCACTGTCGAGCACACTCGACTTTAGTTTTCCTATTTGTTGAACGATGCATCAAAAGTTGACAGCTAAACGTTTGCTAATCTTTCACTTAACTGTTTGACATTCACACATTTACCGTTTGATTTTCACTGTTTTTCAGTCCCGAAGTCAATAATAAAAGAGTGAAAACATTCATAGTGTGTATTTTAATTGGAATTTTGGCATAGACGAAATGAATCGATAAACATAATTATTACAACAAGTATTGTGTGTTTGCATAAATCTCTCACTGTTACACACACACACACACACACACAGATAAAATAATATAACAAAGAACACACAAATACAGACACACACACATTTGTTGCCATTGGCTAAATTTACAGTCAACTATTGTGTCTTAAATGAAAATGAAAATCCATGCATACACATTTGAATATACATATGTAATACATATATATATACTTACATATGTACATATATAGTATATAATCGGATCATAATAATTAATCTGATGTGACAACTTCTAATGCACATTTAAATATACATACATATATAGAATTCTGTTGCATTTGACAACATTCCTTTACAAATACATGCATACATATATATCTTATTCACATTACAGTCACAGTAGTGACTCAATAAATCGAATTTGCCAATGTTTTATAAGCATTGTCTGTATTTTGTAATAGCCTAATTGTAAAATTCTTATTAAATTCGTTAATTATTAATTATTATTCTTTAAGATACATTTTTGTTGTGCTTTTCAAAATTACCTATAAAAAGCTTAATTTTTTTTTTAAATATTGAAATTCCCTTTCTTCATTTATCAATAAATGCTAGAATATTAAATCTACGGCAACAATCGATTCATTGTTGTTCATCCAGTCGTTTTATCTAGTTAATACTGTAGTTGTTGCATTCACATTTGTGCATTTGACTGACTTCGTTTGCTAACTGTTATACATACATATTAATGCGTCAAACTGTTATACATGAGCGCGAGGCTCTGGCCAAGAGTTAAGCAGGGGTGCAGAGAGGTATGGGCAAATATCGAAGCACATCTCACTCGCAAACCCCCATCCCAAAACCCCCAACCCCAACCCTTACTGGCCCCTATCAAACACCCACAACCACATCCACCCCCACCCCCACCCCCATTGGGAGAACCCACCAAAAATCGCTGAGCACCCAGAGTGCTCGAGCTTCTCTTTGTGTTTCTCTGATGTTTAACTCCCCCAACCCCTACCCCTACCCCTACCCCTCTACACCCATCTACCCCCACTCCAACCCCCTTTGCACTTGTGCATTGGACGCTTTTCGTTGTGTGTTGCATCAATACGTGCCGCGATTCTCCAGCCCATCAGTGCGCGTGGCAAAGTGCAAGTGGGTGGGGGTAGTTGAGTGCAGGAGGGGGAGGCAGAACGTTGCATAGAGCGAAATTCAATGTGAACACTGCTTCAAGCATCACAAGGAAAAGTTCCAACAAAATTGAATTCCAAATTTTTCAAGTAAAACTTTTGTTTTCAATTTTCAAATTCTCTTAAACGATCAATTTAAGAAAGTGCTAGATAAGTTCACATTTGTGCATTTGACTATCAGATAACAAAATCATGAAATAAATAAAAGAAATGTTTTAAATTTCAATATTTTTATACAAATATTATTTTATTCTTTCATTTACTTTTTTATGTTATTTCAAATAGTAAAAGGTTAGGTTAAATATATTTGTTGCTTAGTTAAAAAAATATATTGTACAAGGTTAGAAGTTTTTCTTATTCCAAGTAAAAACAAAAGAAAAATACTTTTTGACAAAAATAAAAAAAAAACTTTGTCAAACTTTGTATAAGGTATCAAATGTAAAAAAGAAAAACGTTTCGTGTTCATGGAACATTGAACCACTGTGCAGTGTGCAGGGCAAGAGGCTGTGGACTTTGGATTTTGGGCAAAGGGTTGTTAAGTTGTTCTGTTTTTCTAGGTTTTTGGGTGTGCTGCTCCGATAGGCGCTTTGTTAACCTGCTTGTGTTTTTTTGCTCCTTCTTTCTACATTTTTGTTGTTGGTTTTTTTAGCCGCTTAGCTTAGAATTCGTTGCAGCTTGTCGGGCCGCGCTTTAGATCCCCAAAAGTTGGCTTGGATTTGTCGCCAGGCGGCGCTAATGTGCGAGTGTGTGTGGGTGTGTGGGTGTGTGGGTGTGAGGGTGTGCATGGCAACGCATTTTCGTTGGTAGTTTCCCAGGCATATGTATGTATGTATGTATATATATATGAGTATATACATACACATAGAGTTTATATATATATATATATATATGTATATATGACTGTATGTATATATGTATATCAGTGCCAGCATTTGAGTGTGTCTTAGTGGGTAGCAAGTGCAGCAGGTCGTGCAAGCGGAAAGTTGTGGAAGCACAGACGGACGGAGGGACATAGAGACAGACGAACAGGTGGACAGATGGTCGGACATATCAGTATCAGCCAAAAACAGCCTCAGATATGGCTACAGATGCAGCCACAGATGCAGATGCAGCAACAGCTACAGTTATACATACATATATGTATATATCTACATACATATATACATGCTTGTTATATGGCTACATATGTATTTGCTCGTATAATATGTGTGTGTGTATGTGTATGTAGGTATATGTGTCTATATACATAAAGGTGTATATGTGTATGCATGTGTGTATATATGTAAGCATATGTAGCATATGTGTGTGTGCATGCATGTATGTGTGTTTACACTCACACATACAATATTTAAAAAAATTGAGCTCAACGCCTGATTTCTTTTTATTTATTAATATCCTTCTTCTTTTCTTTTGTTTGACTTTTTACATTTCTTAAAAATTATTTCAACTTTGACATGAATTTCATTTATTGTCAAGATTCCTTCGTGGAAAATACTGCCCACCTATCAAATGGAAGTCGGAATTGTTTACTTGTATCTCTATATCATATTGATGACTGGCATGGAATATACGTAATCTTGATCCGTATATTAACTGTAACGAGTACTATAAGACTATAAGAGCACTCTTTTAGTTCCGACAATATATACCGATAGTATTATATAGATAGGTAAGGATAAGCACAGCAATATTTTTTGTGTATGAATAGCCAAAAATCAAAAACATACAATTTTTGAATAGATCTTAACGAATATTTAAGTCGGGCATACCCAACTGAAGATTCAACTGTTTTTTTTTTTTTTGACAGATTGATGTAGCTTTGATTGTAGCTTACAATCGATTGTTAATTAAATAATATCATTTATAATATTGAAAGCTATCAATAATCAAAAATGATGTTAAGAACCTCTTAACTAATTTCTAGAGAAACTAGACAAAGTTTTGCGTCTATATTATTTACATTGTAAATAATGCAATTTTTCTTTTTTATTATGTTCGTCAATTATGGGGTAAAACTGTATTTTCAATCCTGTGATCCTGTCATTATTTGGGTTTAGTTAATAACTTAGCGGGCTTTATCAAATTGTTGTTGTTGCTCTTTTTAACAGCCGTTGAAGATTTTGGTATTTCGATAGGTTTTAAATCGGTTTTTGGCTTCGGAATGGTTGTTAAAGACGTTTGCTTTGGCATTTTCGATAGAATTTGTGAACGTGGCATTATTTCCTCCTCATCATCATCCCTATAAATGGGAAATAAGTAAAATAAAAATATTTTATAAAAATATTAATACTGGGTATGTACATTAGCCAATCCTCCGTATTATATTTATTTCTCATTTCGATTTGTTTATTTGTTGTACTTTTTATCTTTTCCCTTTCGATTTCCCATTCTCTGGCAATCGCATCGGCTGTCTTTCCTACTTCTATAGTGCTCTGCCATAATTTATCCAACTAAATGAGAGATTTACTTTACTACTAGATATATTTATAATAAATATTGGTCTTACCTGTCGTCTATAATCCTTCAATCGTGTGCGATTATCACGACGTTTATCCTCATCGGTATCAATGTCGCTATCCTCGTTCGTATCCCTATCGCTATCATCTTTATCAGGGATCTGAACGTCCTTGTTTTCTTCATCTTCAGGATCCATTTTTCTATTACATAAAATTATTATTTTTGTATTATTTTAAATCGAGCATCGAATTTGTTTTTACAAACTCAGAAAATAAATGTAGACTGAAAATTTTGACCAAAAAGTGTATCAAGGTAGTTTTCCATTTAAGCTCTGCCTACTTTTCCCATTTTCGTTAAAAATCAAATCGTTCATTTAGAATTTAACATCGATATTTATCGATAAATGTAGATTGACTAATTCGTCTAAAAAGTAACTTTAAGTAAGTTTTTATCATAGCACTGCCTACCGAGTTTTCCTATTTTCTTTTAAATTATTAAATTATTTATCGATAATTGTTGACTAAAAAATGTGAGCAAACTATGACTTTAAACAGATTTACATTTACGACTCTGCCTACCAAGTTTTCCTTTTTTCTTTTTAATTGAAATCATTTAAATATAAATTAACATCGATATTTATCGATTGTTAAGGTTCTATCAAATAAGTGAAAACATTATTTTGTAAAGATTGAAAGAATTGAAAAAAAAAAAAAAAATTTATATACATGTATATGTATTTATTGATAAATGTTTATTAGTCTAGACTTTAAATTTTATATAAATCAATAAATATATTATTATATTCCATTTGAAGGAAGACAATGTTACCAGATGAGAGAAAATTCGTAATTCCCCTCGTTAATGGCAAAGAAAAACTAAAAATGTTAGACGGACTACTAAATAGAAATTCTGGCCATAGTTTAGCACAAAATTTAATCACTACTCGTTGAATAATAGATAACGGTATTATTTTTGAAATATGCAAGCGATGCTAAAAAAGTGGGCGTGGTCCAAAAGCTTATGCAACACATGAGCATAAAAGGCGGTTGCAGGTGAATTTTGGCTGCTGTGAGGCTCGTTGCAGCTGTGGGTGGTGAATACCGGTGGGTGGTGAATAGCAGTGGGTGGTGAATAGTGGGCGGGTAGGGCGAATGCGAGGCCTTTCTAATAACCTATTGCCAACAAGCACGCAACTAAACAGAGCGCAAGAAGAAGCACAATGAACAGAAGGTGAATGGGGAAGGGGGAAGGGGGGAAGAGAGACTGCATTCGGTTGTTGCTGGTGTGTGTAAAGGTAGGCAGTGGAAGGAGGTGGGGGTAGGGTGGGGGTGGGGGTTGTTGGTGAGAGGTCGCTGGTAGGTTTTTGGGGGTTAAGTGCAAAAGTTGCACAACAAAAATTGAATTTTTAATTTGCTCGCACAGCAACAAGAAATGCAGCGCAAAGCGAACGAAGCGAAATGCAAAGAGAATGCAGGAAAAATACTGTGCGAGAGGGACAGCTAGACATGGCGAGCGAGTGGAAAGCAAAGAAAGAAAGTTAACTACTCTCAATAAAGCGAAGAACAACAACAACAACAACAACAGAAGCAAAAATTGCACATGACGAAAATGGGTAGAAAATGGAAACGCAAGACAGAAATTAACTTTACATTGCATTGTGTGTGTGTGTGTGTGTGTGTGTGTGTGTGTGTGTGTACCAACTGTTATATTTTGATATACTTATATATTTATATACTCCCATCGCAAGGATGTTGAGTGGAAGAAGCTGGGCAGGGGGAGGGGGAGAGGTTGGGCTGAGACTCCAAAAAAAGTTGAGTTTCTCAGCTTTGAGTTGAGTTTCATTTTATAGTTCGATTTTTATTATTAACTACCACTGGTGTTAGGTCTATGCCCGACTATAAGATACCCTAGACTAAACTTTATCATTTTTAATTTTCATTTCAATTGATTTAAACATAAACACTATAAATCCTTAAATATATGTATATAGATCTAAAAATATTGACGTAAATGCAACAATATTAAAGAGGGGATAGTAAGCCTTATATACCCTATGCATTGATCCTTATTTTATGTTTTTTTTTTTTTTGGAACAAGTTTTATGATACAATTTCAAGTTGTAAATTGTTTGAAGAAAAAAACAATAAGTAAGAATGTTGTTACCGACTACGTAATACTCTGCTCCAAAACAGTTCGATTTTATACATATGTATGTATTACCATATTTGCTAGTAGCTGTAAAAAGTTTACATCCACAACTTCAACTTTCTAGCTGCAGCAAAACGAGCAGTGCACAAAACTAATATACTCTTTTTGTTGCCTCTTGAGTAGAGTATTTAAGAAGAAACTTAAATAGCTGCGTCCTTGAACTGTGTTGAACGATTTTATCTGATCGGATTGCAACTGATCTGTACTGCTATATATATATATACAGTATATACATATAATATAAAAATATCTGCATGTGTGTGTGTGTGTGTGTGCAGCTTATTCTACCTGCCTGCAATCGCAATATTTTTATTTTGTTGCTGTTGGTCAGTTTTAATCGCAGCAACTAGCTCTATGTATATATTTGTGTATGTGTGTGTGTGTGTGTGTGTGTGTGAGTGTTTGTGTGTGTATTGCAATTCAGTTACGCCTGGCCAAGCCTCAACGAACTTAGCTATTCCCCTCCCTTCCCCCGCATACTCCTTTCTCTCTCGCTCCACCTCTCTCTCTCTGTCTCTCTGTATGCTTTTCATCAAGCGCTGCTTTTGACTTTTGCATTCGTTTGTTTTCTGCTCGCTGTTTTGTCGCGTCTCGTTGTTGGTCAGTTGTTGTTGTTGTTGTTGTTGTATTCGCTATGAGGCAAGTCGACAACAGCAACAACAACAACAACAACAACAACAGCTTCAATTGCGCACTTTACGTTGCGATTTTCAACATCTCAGTGGCTGACTGGCTGCTGCCCAGGTTCACATTCTCATTACAGTTCATTCACCCAAAAGATACGGCTTTTTGTATCTATTAGTTATGTATGTGCCGCTGCTGCTGCTGCTGGCCATGTGTGGAGGCTGCGAGTGGCAGTCAACAGCAACAACAACTGCAACTGCAACTGCAACTGCAACAGCAACAGCAGCTATGGAACGTACTTTAGAGCCAAGTTTTGATTTGTGAGTTATGTGGTAGACACACTCACACACACTCACACACATACACACAGCAAAACAACAACAACAACAACAACTCACCAACAGAGCAATTCACCAATTGAACAACTCAACAACTTAACGAAGGGTCAACTCTGTTTCACATCTCGCCTCTGTTTTGTTACCCATTCTTAATGGGTGAACAGGGTATATTAGTTGATAAGGAGGCGTGAGCAAGCCCATAAAGAATATATAAAAGTGATCAAGAAAAACTAGCGTCGATCTCAGCAGCCAGAAGAATTAAAGTTTTAACATTTTATATTTAGGTTCTCCTATAGCACACGCAGATCGAATTTCTCTCCAAAAATCGATAGCTCTTTTCATTTGCTAGTTATCGATAACACGTTGAAGTTTTTTAAAAATATATCGATCGTACTACATATGAGCTAGAATCATAAAACTTACTTTATACGTATGAATATACTCAGACAAGGAAACATATATTTTAGAAAGATTTTGGATACTTTCCCCTTTTCCCAAAAATTGGGGGACAAAAACTCACTAACTTTTTTATATACCATATTATTGGTATAAAGGTGTAACATTCATACATGACTATATTTCCATTATGAATAGCAATCTCTATCGATTTAGTACTGTTTGATAAAGTGAAAAATATTTAGCAATGCTTCTTTTTATCGATTGTGCTCCCATTTCTTTATTAACAGATTAAATCAATAAGATTTATTTATTATTTATTATTATTTATTTATTATTTTATTAATTAAGACTTAGATTAGTTAGACTAGATTAGAAGTAAATAGTGTATATCTCATCTATCTACCCAACTAATGAATGGAAAAGGAATGCTTAAAAGATTAACTTAGGGTATCTTTAAGTCGGGCATAAGCCACCGACTTAACTATTTTGTATGTATTTCATGCATGCCTCAAAGTTGGCCGCAAAAGTTTTTCTAACTTTTGTCTCAACTAATCGTATTCGCATTTCTCACTCACTTGCTCTTACTCTCACTTATGTTTTCTTTCCCTCTCTTTCTTTCATTGCAGGTGAGTTTCTCTTGCAACTAGAACCAATTTCCAGCTAAAATCAACCAACCAATGAACCGGGCCTACAATATATATACAAAAAAAAAATAAAATAAAATAAAATAAACGCCAACTATAAGAACACGAAGAAGAAACTTTTGCGCTGCAAAACGGGGCGTATGGATTTGGTGAGCGTGTTTGTAACAGTTACAAAAAGCAAATGTGTTAATTATATATATATACATTTACATATATCTGAACTTGAATCGGAAGCATTCCAAATTTCGGTTGTTCAAAAAAAGTGTGTATAAATTTGCTTAGAATTTTCTAACGGTATTCGTTGACAAAGTTGGTCATATTTATCAAATAATGTGTCTTTGATCTGAACGATTCGTAACAGTTAAATTAAAAAAAAAAAAAAAAACTAGTTTGACTCAACATTTATGAATGCTGTGTGGAATGTCTTTTTAAATATAAGTTTGTTTTATAAATAATATTTCAGACTTTAAAAAAAACTTAAAAACTGTTAACAAATATTTTTTAAATTGAAAACAAAAGAAACATTTTTTTTTTTTTTTTTGTAATATTTTGATTGTTTTTTAAACAACGTTTTTTTGAAATTCCGGATTCGAATCGATTCAACACACACTTTCAAATATACTTAAAGACAATTTGAAAAATATAAAATGCTGCATTTATGATAATTTATTGCTTATCAGAATATATTAATAAGATATTCGACTTGTCATCAATAGGTTTTCTTTTACAGGGTATTTTTGTAGTCAACCTCAGATATGGAATGAAAACTTATTTATTTTTGTTGACTTTTCTCTTGTAGCCTTTGTTCCTTTGGCCAAAAGGTACAGGTACAATAACAATAGAAACAAGCATGACAGCCATTGGACACAAGTGGAAAAGAGTTTGGGGAGGGGGAGGAGTAGGATAATGGATGGGGGAGGGGAGGGGAGGGGGCGTGATGCACTTAATGCCCCACCAACTATCCGAACGCCTGCCGCAGCCTTTGAAACTCGCCAAACGCGAAAATTTTCGTTTGTTGTTGTTTTTGTTTCTTTTGTCAATTTTTTTTTTTTTCTTTTGTATTTTTTATTTTGTATTTTGGTTACCTAGGCGACAAATCTGTGGGAGGAAGGGAAATGAAAACAGGAAAACGAAAACAAACAAAAAAGACTTGTGTGTATGTGTGTGTTTGTGTGTGTGTGTAGCTGCGATTGCAACTGCAATTGCTGCTGAGGCGCTGACGTTGACGTTGACGACGACGGCGGCAGCGGCAGCGGCGGCGACGGTGACTGCGATTTTGACCACGCGGCATCGCCCGCTAAAATCGTTTCGGTTTAGTTTTCCAATGCACAAACACATACAGGGTGCCGCCTAGTCGAATGGGGCGATGCGATGCCATTTCCAGTGTGTATTTAGCAAATGTTGTTGTAGCTTAGTTTCCACTTCCAACACAACAACAACAACGAAAACAACAGCAGCTAAGGCTTTGAAACTGCAAAGCCGCCTCGCTTCGTTTTTGTGTCTATTACCGCACACACACACACACACACAAACACACGCATGAACACACACACACACACACACACACACACACACACATCCATATATGTATACACACACGCACACACAAATCCATATACACACACACACACACAAGCAAGAATACACACAAGCATGCACACACACAAACAGACACACATACACACACACATAAACACACACATACACACATGCAAACACACACACTTACATACACACTCACACACATGCAAACACACACACTCACATACACTCACACACATGCTAACACACACACTCACACACATGCAAACACACACACTCACACACACACACACACACACACACACACGCACAGCCTCCAATGCATTGCTCTGCTCTCTCCCACTGTGCTTCCCTTTTAGCACTTTAGTTTTGTGCTACCTTCCCAAATATGCAAGCTCTTCACTGCTCCCTGCCCCCACCCCTCCCCTCGAAAAGCTTAGTTTTAGTTTTGGGTATACATAAATCAGCCCAGCAGCTGCAGCAGCAGCAACAACAACAACAACAACAACAACAACAACAACAACATTAGCAGCAGCAGCTGCCATTCGATTAGCATTTCGCTAGCGATTTGTTGGCTAAGCGAGCGGCGAATTGCCGATTGGCGAATTAACAAATTGGCGAATTCACAAACTCACGAATTGGCGAATTGGCGAATTGGCGAATTGGACAGCGGCGCACATTTATTGCTTGCCGCATGTTGTGCGAATGTCTGGCAACGTCATCAAATTAAGGCAACTGCTCCAATTTATATGCTTGAGTGTTTCAATAATTGATTTGCATTGAAATACCCTGTAATTTGGTTAACCATGGCTGACCATTTCATTGATCTACATTGAAATACCCTGTAATTTGGCCTACCATACGTGACTATTTCATTTATTGATCTACATTGAAATACCCATTAATTTGGTTAACCATGACTGTCTGACCATTTCAATAATTGTTTCACATTGCGTTACCCTGTAATTTGGTCTACCCGGTCTGACCAGCTTTACACATGTGTGAGTGTTTTAATAATTTATCTACATTGAAATACCCTGTAATTTGGGTTATTTCTTAATAGCAGAAATAGCTGTAATACCCTTTAAATTGAATACAAATAAGTATTCTAAATGCAGATTGATATTTTACTTAATGAATTGATTAATTATATTCAATCACGATTAATTCGTTAATTCAATTGTGACTTTTAGTATGTCTTGTTTTTAATGTTTTTTTTTTTTTGGCACTTATACACGCTTTATATACACACACATGTATTTATATGTGTACATACATATAAACGCCCGCACTTGCATATTAACATATTTATACATACATGTTATTTTAGTGTGTGTGTGTGTGTGTGTGTGTGTGTGTGTGTGTGTGTGTGTGTGTGTGTGTGTGTGTGTATTGGTGCAGTTATCTCCATAACTGTCGCTGTCTCTGTCTCGCTTCCAGCCGCAAACACCAAGCACAAAAACAACAACAACACCAACAACAAAACAAACAAAAAAAGAATGCATGTCGAAAATGCAGTTGGAGCGCCATCTGTCGATGCAAAATGCAAGCCATTGCGTCGTGTCTGTGTGTGTGTGTGTTTATTGGTGTGTGTGTGTGTGTGTGTGTGTGTTTGTGTGAACAATAAGCCAAAAACCAGGCAGCATATACCGAAGCCCGGCATTTTGGTATTAACAAGCCCGACAACAACAACAAGGAGGAGTAGGAGTAGGAGGAGGGGGAGTAGGAGTAGGAGAACACGAGAATCGAGAATGTCGTCGCCATTGCCAACGTCGTCGTCGTCGTCGTCGTCGTCGTCATCGCCGACGTCGTCGGAGGTGGCTGCCGAAAATTTTCCACGATTTGGCAACATCCGTGGCAACAGCGAGTGCTGATTGAAAGCCACCGCGCCGACCGTTGCCCGTTGCCCGGTTTTGCCTTGCAGCCCGTTAGCCCGGTTTCCCGTTAGTCGCGTTAGCCATTGCCGAACGAAGCCTTATTCCCATTGTCCTCGTCGTTGGCACTTTGCAATGTTATTCATGTGCAGCGCGCGCGCATAATGCATCACATGAAAGTCGCACACACACTCACACACACTCACACACACACACTCACACACACACCAATGCACATACATACACACCAACACCAACACCAACACACTCACGCACTCGCATATGCATAGAACTCAATAAACAGCCTCACAAACACACACTTTGATGCCGCCGCCTGCTTATAAGACAATGCCGAACAGGTGCCACGCCCCTTTTGTTGAAAATTTTAGATGCTTATGTATGCATAATTTAGCAGTCGATACTATTGCGAAACGTATAAATTACACATTTTGTAATCAGATCCTTTTTGTTCATTAGTAAACGGCGTAGTTAAGGATACTTAATGAACTACTCACTCAAATGCAACTCAGAGAACGGACACATACACACACACACACACACACACACACACACACACACACACACACACACACACACACACACACACAAATGCATGTTGCATGCAACCTAAACCAAGGCAGTTGCACATAATCAATCGACTTACATCATTAGTGCGTCAAACCTGCACAAGTCTCTTGTTTCGTTTGGTTGGGTATGCATGACTTTCCGATACTCTGCATCACATACTAAGCTAAATTTTTAAGCAATATAACTTACACTTCTGCTGTGATTTGCCAACACTGCTTAAAGTTTCTGTTACGTCATTTGCTTTAACGTGATGGTTTATACGACGTAATGCAACTGCACAGGAGTGAAAAGAAATGAATAATGTTTCCTCATAGCGAAGAATTATATCCAAAATTAAAAAAAAAATTAAATTATAATTACGTAACGTAAGAAAACTTGCACAATTGAAAATAATCAACAACGATTAACATTTTTGTGCGCTGTAACAACTAAGACATGTCTTAACTTTCATTACGTAGTAGTATATGTTACGTTACGTTACGAGCCACAGTTACTAATGTAATGCTACGACGTTATCTAAACGTATTGTTTGCGATAAGACTAAAGCTGTGTCTTACGTTATTAAGTAACGTTACGAGAGTGAATTAAAATTTGTTTTCCTATGATACGTAAAGAAATGCCCCAACGTAAGAGAAATTACTGACAATGAATATAAATATAAGCAAGCTTTTCATAAATATATTATCCTTGTGTAACGTAATGCCTTACGTAACGTAAGAGTAAGTTAATGCTTATGCACATTAATACAGAGATTGCTATTCCATATTACCATTAGTAAACTCTATTGCAGTATAAACCCTTTACGAGTAACGTAATGGCTTACGATACGCAATGAAAATAAATTAGAAAACTGTTGAGATTTGCGTACGCATCGAGAGTAAATGGATTGTTTAACCCAACATTTTTACAACTCACACTTACGTCAAGCTTACGTCTCGTAACGTAAATCATGTAATACAAATGAACTAATGACAAATGCTTCACATTTCTGAAACGTGACTTGCAACTAAAGTTTTCATTTGTTTTACATGCTTGCTGCAGCTGCCACAGTTATCCAATTGTTGACAAATGGCAAACGTGTTGAAGACACAGAGAGGTGTGACAGAGAAAGGGGGGAGGCGTGATGGGAGAATGCGCGTGGGAGGAGAAGGAAGGGTTGTAGGTGTAATGCAAAAACAAATGATGGCTATTTAGCAGCTCTTAACTGCAATATGCCTGCTTCGTCTATTTGCCCCCCCCCCCCTCTCTCTCTCTCTCTCTCTCTCTCTCACTCTCAGACACTCTCTGGCTCTCGCTTGCTCTTTCGGTCGCCCTTTCTCTGTTCATTTGTTTGTTTTGTGGCAACGTCCTTACGTGCATCAATGTTGCAGCGGCTGTTGGGCTTCGCCTAGTTGCATCAATTTGCAGCTTAGCAACCCTTTCTACACTTCATTAGTTTTAGCCTCAGCTGCTGCTTCTTCTTCTTCTTCGTCGTCGTCTTGTTGTTGGGTGTCCTGCTGCTGGTTTTTGTTGTAGCAGCAAAATTTTAATTTTTTTTCTTGTTGCTATTTTGCATAGACCTGCAGCACGCACTCTCTAGCTCTCTCTCTCTCTCTCTCTCTCTCGCTCCCTCTTCCTGCCTCCCACTCCCCGCTCTCTCTCTCCCTCACTCTCTTGCCGCCTTACAACGTGTAAGCCAATAACATCATTATCATCATTTTAACATCATCAGTGGCTGTTGCAAGCAGCCTACTTCCTGCGTGCATCTTGTTCAATTTTTTCTTTACTTTTTTTTTTTTTTTGATTTTTGTTGGGTGTTGGTGTTGTTGTATTTGTTGGTCCAGGCGTGTCCTGGCTGACTGACTCGCTAGACTACGCAACATCCTCGTCCTCATGCTCGTCCTCGTCGTCAACGTTGTCGGCTGCTTGCTCGGTTGCACGTAGCTGCCTCGGCTGCTGCTGCTGCTGCTGCATGTTGCACGTTTCGCGCTCAACCCGAAGCTGAAACTTCCAATATTCCTGTCTCCCAACTATGCGAGAGTGTGCGTGCGTATGTGTGTGTGTGTGTGTGTGTGTGTATGCATGTTTTATATTAAAGGTACATCACCAAAAATTTGAACGAGCCGAGTTCGCAGCCTGACATCCGCCCAATCTACACGAAAGCAACTCCAGACAACCTGCGAACCTGCAAACCTGCGAACCTCCGAACCTCCGAACCTGCGAACCTGCGAACCTCCTTCAGTCTAGGACACATACGCATTGTCGCGCTATGCGCTTCGGCTTTGGGCAACTCTCGTCTGGTTTTTGGTTCTGGTTCTGGTTCAGGTTTGGGTTTGGGTTTGGGTTCTGGTTTGCTTTCCTCTCGTCTTGTCTCGTCGTGCACGACCAAAAAGTTCTCTGTTGATATTTAGACCATAACTCAGCCAGCCCACGCACAGGCAGGCAGGCAACCGCCCGACCGACCGACCGACCGTCCGACCAGAAGACCTAACGACTAACCGACCGACCGACCGACCGACCAAAAAGCGAACCGCTGCCGACCCCTATATATGTTGTTAGCCGCCATTTAGCCCGGCTTTTGCCCCTTTCCACACACACATATACATATATTTATATATATATGTATGTGTGTATGTGTGTATGTGTGTGTATATGTATATGTTTCCAGGCAACACATCGTCGCATCACATCGCATCGCATCGCATCACATCGTCGGATCGCTTCTGCTCTGCTCTGCTCTGCACTGCTCTGCGCTGCTCTGGTGTGCGGTGTTTACCCAATTGTATCGGCTGCATGGCTGCTGCCATTGCCACTTGAAGGCTCGTCGTGCCTCGTACCACGCGCTGTTCACACTCCGCCAATATTTAATAAAGACCGGATTTATACCATAACCATAACCCAGTACCCAATACCCAGTACCCATTAGCCAGTACCCATTAGCCATTAGCCAGTAGCCAGAATCCAGAATCCAGAACCCGTATCCGAACCTAAATTCCGAGCCGCAATACCGAACCCACACGGCCTAGACCCTAGACCCAGCGCAGACCTCTGGGCAATCTCTTCGTCATCGTCATCGTCATCGTCATCCTCTTCGTCGTTGTCGTCGTCATTGTCGTCGTCGTCGTCGTCGTCGTCATCGTCATCGTCGTCGCCCTGTTGCCTTTCGGATTCGTCTAGTCCAGACGCATTTCACACTTTGTCCAGTTAGTTTAGTGAATCGTTCACCTGCTTGCTGGATAGACAAACGCGCGCGTGTGCTACCTTCTTATCCATCTTGTTATCGTCCTTATCATCATCGTCATTATCATAACCATCGTCATTATCGTCACTGTTATCTTCGGTATCAACAGCATCATTAATAAAAACGGGTTCGATTCCTCACGCGTTCGGTTCGTTTGTGACTCCATTTGGGAGTATGATACTAAGAAATCTACTGGTAAATATTAATTACCGAGTTTTTTTTTTTAATTTTCTCATTGTGTCTCTGTCTCTCACTCTCTCTGTGTGTGTGCGTGTGTGTGGGTGTGTGTTAGTGTGTGTGTTATTGTGAATTGTGTTCCTAACGAGCAGCAACAAGTGTCTAATTCCTAATATTTAAAAACTGCAAACTCTATTTGCCTCAATTGTCACTTGCTTCAATACTTCCCGAATTCCAACTCCAAAGTTCAATGTTTAAACAAAAGCTTGTTAATCCTTGTGTTCAAACAAAAAGAAAGTTCGCATGAAAATCTTTCCTAAAAGTAGATTTTCGATTTGGCTTTGCTCGAAACTTTCTTCCAGGTACTTTACTCTAAAACTCACATGCAATATAAAAGTGAAAATAATAGAAATTAATATTTTATTTCTGTATTAGAAACTTTTTTTTTTTATAAATTTGTTTTTCCTCTAAGTACATTAACACGCGCTTTACTGCTAACATTTAGAAAATTCATTTGCACATATAACACATCTACTTCATATCGTAGACAAAAAAACTTAGGAATCAAAATCCTCGAAAATTCTAAGAATGAGAAAAAAAGCTTAAGGATAAGTTTTTTTTTTTTCAAAATTGGATTACTTCGTTGGTTACACGGGTTATAAAATAGCACCCAATAGCTTAAATATTAGCCATAAAAATACAGGGTATTTACTTGGCTGCTACTAACTAGCAATTAGAAAACTATTTGAATAATTTTTTAACAGTTCAGATGTCTGCTCGGAAAATGGAATTGATGGGGAAAAGTGGCTGAAAGGGACGGTGGGGTGGTAGGTAAGATAGTTAAAAAAAGGCCAACTTTCAGAACCAGTTCATTTGAATCATCAATTGACAAATGCAATTCAAGTTTCAGTCTATGCACGTATGCAGCTGTGTGTGTGTGTTTGTGTGTATATGTGCGTGTGTAAGTGAGTGTGTGTCAATGCATTTGGTTAATGGCTGCCTGCGTCTGATTCTGGAACTGGATTGCAATTACGATCCTAATGCTGATGATGCAGCTTAACCAGACCCAGGCCAAAACTAACATTTGCCATAAACATGCATACACACACAAACATGTATGTATGTATGTGTCTGCGTAGCACAGACACACACACACTCACACACAGACATAGATGTACATACATACACGTATAGCCGCACACGACAAGTCCTTATGTCAAACGAGAGCTCTATGCGCTGAGCTGCGCTTCAAGCATTTCATCATGCACAACACACACACACACACACACACACACTCACACTCTTTAGACCAATATGTACCGTATCTGGTTCCCCCTATCCCCCTTTCCGTTTTACCACCCATTTCTACCGTACCGTACCCATCTTCCAATTTACCCCGCGCACTCCTTGCTTGTTCGCTGGCTCCCTTGCTCGCACGTTCTCCCTGTCTGTCTTTTTCTGTCCCTCTCTCTCTCACTCACTCACTCACTCACTCTCTGTTGCTGCCCACTACTACTTTGGGTGTGCTTTGCCAAGCTGCTTTTCCTTTTATTTTGCGTGGCTCATTCGCTGTGTTGAGTTTGTTGATTTTTGTTTTTTTTTTCTTTTCTTTTTTTCTATTGCTGCTGCTGCTGCTGCTGCTGCTGCTGCTGCTAGCGTTGACGTCGACGGCTTTGCTGTTGCTGTCGCTGCCACTGCTACAGCTACTGCTACTGCTTTTGCTGTTGCTGACTGCGCGCCGCACACACATACACAGCTCATGTATATACAACATTCCTCAGTACTTGAAGCGCCTCCGGAAGTGATGGTTTTCATCTGCCGTTCGTCGCATTTGCAGCAGCTGCTTTAATAATAAGCCAAGCAGCAGCCTCCAACACCCCTCTTAGACCCACTGTCCTCTTCGCAGACAACGGGCATCAGTCGGCGAATGGCCGCAGTCAGCGAGCCAGCAGCAGTATAAAGTTATTATCTATTGCCGTTCATAGTTGTTATTGTTTCGAACCGGGAATGCGCAGCAAAAGATACGCCAGCGATTTACATCGCATTGTCTGCGCCGGAAAATCGGTGAGCTAATCCAATATTCAATTTATAAGTTTTCAACCTAAAGACTAGTGTGGCCACACGCAATAAAAAATTACACACCAATTTTCATGGTGGCACACAAAAAATAAAAAAAAAAAATAGAAGAA